>CAJGYM010000056.1:0-494854 GCA_904845305.1 Caenorhabditis auriculariae
CTATAGGGACTACAATCTCAACAGGTTTTTATTAATTTCCACGATTAAAACAGCCCTATAGGGACGAAAAAGTGGTCCCTATAGGGGTGAGATTTAGGTGGTCCATATAGGAGTTTAAGGTCTGACTCCTAAGCGTATGGGGTCGGTAAATTAGTCCCTAGAGGGAAACCTTCAAGGGCCCCTACGGTTGTCTGAAGTTCCTAAGCACTTTTTTAAAATCAGTCAAAACAAATCAAATGAAAAATTTGATCATCACTTTTTTTCTCAAACGTTTTTCATGCAGACTTTTCCTCACAAGGTTTTTTTTTGAACTTTCACAAGTACTCACCGTATCTTTGAGCGGCTCCCGACAGGCGGCACACCTCGCGACCTTGCGCTCGAACTTGAAAAGATAGTCCTGCTTGCAGAACAGACGGTCGTTCTCGATCAGGAACTCGTCGGGGCTGTAGTTTTCGGATTTGATTTGAGACTAATTCCAGTTCAAGTTCAATTTTTTTTTTGGTTATTACTTGGAGAAAAAAATTGACAGAGATCTTAAATAGCTACTCGAACCTCTCTAACGCAAACCGGACGTTTTAGGGAATTTCTAGTGATCACTTTAGGGGCGTCAGCTTCTCATGGCATTTCTATAGGTTAAATAACTGCTAGGGTACCGCTTAAGTTAGCACTGCAATCATAGGGATCACTTAAGAGTTCGGACACCGCTAAAGTGACCCCTAGGAATGCTCAGGAACGTCCGGGACGGGTCCGAGTTGCGCTACCGATGTCCAAGGCAATACCAAACAGTTTCCAATTTTTTTTTTCTATAACTTTTTTCTCTTACTCCTTTAATCGCGCTTTTTCATGTGGACGACCGCGCTGGCGATCAAAAAATTTCGAAAGTTCTCATGGCTTAATGGATAGAAGTCTTGAACAATAAACATTAGGTCCCTGGTTCAACCTCTCTTCAAGAAATAAATAACTTCTTTTTGAGTTATTTAGCAGATTCTATGTCGCTCACCTACACAGCAAACTTGCATTAGAAATCAATCACCCAGGATAATTTTTATTATATTTCCAAAAAAAGCTTCATATTTAGTTATCAAAAAAAATAAATGAATAAAAACCTACTTCAATGTTCGATTGCACACTTCGCAGACGAAGCAGTCATTGTGGTAGAGAGTTTCGTTGACTGAAAACCTTTCGTCTCGGTCCGTGACAGGCTCGCGGCAATTTGCACAACTTCCTGAATCGAAAACAGGGCCCTGACACGATAAAAACGAGATAGTGCCTGCCTAGTGGAGAGCACAGACAGGCCACGCCCCTTAGAGTGCCAAGCTAGGTAAGTACCGGCTATAGTCTGTTCAGATTTTGAATGTCAAGCCGTCGCTCAAGCCCCGCCCCTAATGGCGCGATAAACCAATCAGAGAGCGAGCCATCCACAGAGCGTTTTCGAATGACGTCATTTCACTTGACATGAAAAATGTGAACAGACTATATACTAATGAAGAAAGAAAATCGGAAAGAAACGAACCGACGACGATGGACTTTTCGAGGACGAGGTCCTGATGAAGACGCTCCGTCAGGACGTTCATCCGATCGTCCTGAGATTGCATCGAACGAGCCATGTCAGCCCACATGGCTGTCCTCTGCTCATTCACCGGTCTGAAAGGGATTTAGGATTTATCAAAGGAAAACCCCTATAAAATTTTTGACGGAGAAGTTTCTGAGATATCCATCAAAATTTGAAGCCTCTGAAGCACCGAAACCCTCTACAAACCGGCCACTTCTGAGCCGATTCTCAGTAAATTATCAAGTCTTTTAAACTTTCACTGCCCTTTTCAATGTGCCAAGTCGACTTAAAACCAACTTTCTGCCTAAAAATGATGGAATAGAGGTTCAAAACGCTCTAATCTCTTTCAGAAGAGACGCGAAACCGTTTATAATCGAGAAAATCAATAATTATTATATATTTCAGGAGGAATTTTCTCTTCTAAATTCCCGTACTTTTACCCTAGTACTTCAGACTCATACAATAAGGTTACATTAAAACTTGAAGGGCAAAAATCGAGTTTTTAATTCCAATCATCTACATCGACTTCAGACTCCGACTTAAACCGGCTTTCGCAGATTCAGTAAGTTTAAAAAAACTGCTTGAAGTCAGTTACTCATTATTCAAACCGCATCGCGACCGCGACGCTCCGAGCCATTCCAAAATAACTTAGAAAAAATTATCAAACGTTTTTCCGACACAAAACGGCTTTTGCAGGACTGGTAATTCTAAGAATACTTTAACAGCCTCAGATTATTCGAACCGCCACGCGACCGCGACGCTTCCAACCATTTCACCGTATTTTAGGCTGTCGCAAGTTTCCCTTGAGATATTTCACAGAGAGCTCGATGAAAAGAGAAAAAATTCTAATAAAAATTAATTTTTTTTCCATTTTTCGGACCCCGGGTTATGGAAAAAAAAATCATTTTCAAGTTGTTTTTCAACTTCAAAACTCACTTGAACATTGGCGGCTTGCCAGCTGGTGGCTTCTCATGCGGGACACGGACTTCATTCGTCGTCCGAATGTTGCTTTTTACTATAAATATCCGTTTGAAAAAATATTTTTCTGCGAAAACCATTTGGTTTTTTGACGAGTTCAGCCAGAGACTTCTCCGATCGCGGTTTGTTTTGTGAAGACGTGGAAGAAGCGCTCGGAGAGGTGATTCCAGACGCTCCGCGGAACATGACGTTGAAGGTTTTGACTGGACTTTCCGATCTCCGATCCTGAATTGGACATTTTTTGATTTTTCGAATAATTCAACCGAAGTGGAACTCCAATAAAAATCGAAAAAAGCGCTAATTCTGGTGAAGATTAGGTAGCTTGACACGATGATCTTAAATATTTTCTTTAAAAAAACCGGAAAAATCTGAGAATGGACGTTCAAAATTGCAATGAATCTTCAACTCTAGATCTGAGATTTTTAAAACTTTTGCGAGAAGAGATCGAGGCAAGCTGAAAAAATCGCGATTTCGACTTGAAAATCGACATTTTCCCTAATAGTTTTGCTTCAATTTTATCTTGTTGTGATTTCGTAAGCCATTAACAAATTATCAGAATGTTTTTTTGGAAATTTCAATGAATATGACGCAAAAAAGTTTTTTTCGTGCTTTTTCCTTCAATTTTCAATTATCTCCTCCAATTTGAACGTTTTTGTTTGATAATAGAGTGTAGAAAAATACAATAAAAAAGAGCAAAAAGAGTTTGACGTCAAGAGGAATCGAACCTAGCATAGCGTTAGCTCCATTCAAGAACACTACCACTTCACCACGCGCCCTAGAGGGTGCAGTGCACTCTGAGCGCGGTAATATGCGCGGCGGCAAAACTTCGACAAGCTTTTTCTCGGTACCCTATGGCGCTTAGTAGATTTTCTCCTATGGCTATCTAGCATTAAAGCCCAATTCATAACTCTTTGAAAAAAAATGTACCGAAACGGGAGAAATGCTGGATTTGTAGAGCGACGAGTAGTCGGCATAGGGAGACGGCCGATGGGTCTCGAAAGGACTCGTCGATTTTTGGCTCGATGCCGAGGAATAGTCCGAATTTTTGCGCTCGTGGGACACCAGGTCTCGCAGGGAGTCCGTGGTGTACGGTGATGGGTGCAAATTTGAGGAACTGTCCTGGAATTTGAAAAATTGAGACAGTTCAAATGGTTCTGTTTCAGACTTGAATTTTTTTTAACCATTGCTAGAAATATTGCAAAACGCTCGATTTCTTCGGTTTTTTGAAGTATAGCTGATTCACGGCTAGCATGGCTCGCTAAGGGGGCGTGGCTTGTCTGCGTTCTCCACGACCCACACACTATCTTGTGCATTATCGTGTCAGGACTTTTTTTCGATGGCTCAGACCGTGAATCAGCTATAGTAACTATGAAAAATTCTTTCTAAACTGATTTTTGCCGTTTTCAGAACCTTGAAGAACATAGAAAATTCTGAAATATTGCTGGCGTATTCCATTTAATGATTCCACTTAACTGCAAAAAAAGCATTCAAAAATTAAATAAAGACAAATTTTGAGCCACGGGGAATAGTTTGACATTGTCAACGTGAGATTACGGTTCATTTTTACCGTGGAATCAACGGCTGCGAAACGTCTGTTAAGGTCTACAATTGATTTTCAACGGAAAAGCAAACCGTGACGCGGCCCTCGTCGCTGTCGCTGTTCTCGTCGACTTTGCAGTGGAGCGGAGTTGCGGCGGAAATCTGGCCGTTGGCCAACTTCCTGGCGTAGTCTCGGGCGCTGTCGACCGACGACGACGGCGCGTGGTAGGCCTGGTTCCGGGGTCGGTTCATCTCCAGCACCTGGGGATATTATGTTTCATATTTCATTTCCAGGCTAGGATCTGAAGAGGCTTGAACTTTGATGCTCATATTTGAGATTGTAGAATATATTATGGATCTATAGTCCGTCCGCCGCGACTTGACAGTTTTCGCGTGTCTGCGTCTCTCTGTTCCCTCATCGGCGAGGTCAGAAAAACATGGAAATAGCACGTAAACATGAGAAGGACGTCGAGAGATAAGGAGGGCGCAGAGAAGTCCGGCTCTTTCAAAATGCACTATATCTAATTTTAAACGCCTTCCTAGTTATTTGTCGACTTTCAAGACATTGTTAACATATCTAATTTGAATTAAAGTGTATAATATTTAATAAGATAAGAGAGAAAACCAACGTCGTTCCTCCAGGACTGAACGTCGCGGTTGTCGATCTGTTTTCGGGCGTTTTTGACGCGATTCTCGTCGCCCAGGCGCACCATCCCGCTGTTCGACGGGAGAAGCATCTCGTCTTTGATTTTCTGCAAGAAAAATCTGATAAGAATCTGATTTTTCAAAACCAAGTCGAGCTGAATGAAGAATGGAATATTCAGGGGAAAGTCCAAAATGTCTAAAAAAGACTTTTGCAAAAAAAGGCCTCAAGGCGCGTTTTTTCTAGACTTTTTAAAAGAGTTCAAAATAAAAAACGGAAAAAAGTGGAAAAATTAGATTCCGTGAAACTTTGGACACCTTTTTAGGAACTCAAAAAGAAGCTTTAGGCTCTCTCTATATTTTTAAGACATTTTTAAAGTTTTTTAGAATTTTCCTGTGATCATATATATAGAAAAAACACGATCCTTGGCCGATTCTAGTCCAGAAAAAGGGTTGATTTTCGAAAACTCCAAAAATCAAGCTCTGAAGTTTTTTTCAAGCGAAACTCTTGGATTTTTCCATTACAAGGATTTTTTTATTTCAAGGGGTACTGAAAATAATGATTATTTATGAAAAATATACAGGAAAGCTGAAAATTTGAGAAAAATAGCTCTTTTACCGAAAAAATTGATATTTTGGCGGCTTGGAAAAATATTATTTTATAATCGGTTCATTCGAATATTATACTCATAAGAAGGGACTTCCAAAAAAAAAGCAATTTTTTTCAAGCAAAAAATTTGAATTTTTTAGCTTCAAACGGTACTGGAAAAGGTCAGTTCGTGAAATATTGAATCAAAAAAAAAAATAATAGAAAGTTTAAGAAAAAAATAAGCCTTTCGAAATCGTTAAAATTTAAAAATTAAGCATTTTAAAACCATTATACCTTCCCAAAACCTTGATATTTTTCACTAAAAAAAATCATTTCCATTTTTTATCTCAAAGTTTCAAAATCAAACGAAAATACGGACACAGAAGGGAAACAGGTTGAGGCCAATTTTGTTTGGAGGACGATTTGACGGATAAATACACTCAGGAAGGTCCAGAAACTGGTTCTCAACTCGTTTTTGGCGGGAATATCGAGAAATCGTGTGTTTTCGTGGGAATCGGTGCTAATTAAGTGGGTTCCGGGGTTCTCAAATCTTGTAGAAACTTGTATGATGAGTAGTAAATCTTTTGACTTGTTTTTAAATTTTTTCAGAGCTTCGGAGAGCTGATTAAGGAGCATAATTTCTGAAAAAAAATTTTAAAAAATCGGAAAAGTTCGAAAAAGGATGAAACTCAGGCTAGATTTCAAAAATATTCAAACTTTACTGGGAAAATTTTGAGTGGCCACTATAGGGTTTTTACGTTTTACTGGCCACTATAGTAGTCAAATTAGTGGCCACTTAAGGGGTTAAAAACTAGTGAACGCTATAGAGATCTAGGTGCTACTAATAGACAACTAAAATTCTTAGTGACCCCTTTAGGGATCAATGGATCAACATAACTGGTCCAATCTGTTTTTTTTTTTTTAAATTATCAGAGTTACTGGAAGGAATGGATGAAAAACTACTGAAGTGGCCACTAGAACGGAAAATAGTGGCCACTTTAGTGTCCTCTCCAAGAAGTCCTTGGCGAGCCTCTATAGTGGCCACTTCCCAGTTAGAAAAGGTTTTTTCGATAATCTCGAAAAATTCCGAAATTTTTTCGTCCCTTTTTCGAAATTCCAAATTCCTATTTAAGCTTTCACGCAACGCCTATTTAATGCTTGGAGAAAAAAAGTATAGCGAAAAAAAAAGTTTGCGCAACAGAATACAAACACGGCTGCACGGAAACGAGTCGAAAAGCCGACGAGACTAGAAAAAAAGTGAATTTTTGGCCGAACAGAAGAGGCAATTGAGCCTTGGAGATCGGTAGACCCAAAAGCAGGCCCACTCGACACATATACCGGCCGAATTTTTCACTTCGATCGCGCTTTGAACACGGTAAAATATTGGTATTGGCAGCCTCTAGGCATATTTATACGTAAAAAAAAATAAACCGATTTTTGGAGACCTTTTGAAGTGGCTAAAGAATTTTTTTAGTCGAGGAGATTGTTAATTTTACTCATTTGAAGAATTTCTGAGGGGTCTCTATAGGATTTTTAGTTTGAGTGACCCCTATAGGGGTTTAAGGTGTGATCCCTAAGCCTATAAAGCTTTAGAAAACCCTCATAGGGCTCCTATGGAACCCCCTATCTGAGCAATTTCTGAGGGCTCCCTATAGGGATTTTTAGTTTAAGTGACCCCTATAAGGGCCAAAATAGGGCTCCCTAGAAAAGTCAAAATTTTAGGGAGCCCTATAGGGGTTTAAGGTGTAACCTCGAAGCCCTCAAGCTTTAGGGGACCCTCATAAGACTCCTATGGACCCCTCAAAAGTTTCTCAGATTTTTTAAAAAATTCTAAAAATTCCAATTTTTCAACCCCTAAAACTCTATTTTTCCTTCTTACGCTCTTAGGAAAGCCAGAGTGGTCGCTATAGGGACTTGGGGCTTTTCTAGGTTCCCCTGAAGGGACAGGGGCGTTAAATTTCCAAAAATGGCCGCTCTAGGGTTTTTGTTGAAGCTCACTCTAGGGGAGCGTGCTAGTGTTTCCTGAAGATCTTTTTAATTTTAAAATCAGAAAGAAAAAGTTTTAAAATCCCTTAAGGAGCCTCTCAAGCTTTATGGACTTAGGGGTCAGACTCTAAACCCCTAAAAGGACTTAGGCATCCTATAGGAAGCACCTTTATGGGTTTTTTTTTCCCTAAGCCCTCTAGGGACCACTCTGGCGTTCATAAGGTGTTCAAGGAAGTAGAATCTTGAGAAAAGGAGAATTTATACACGTTGGGAACCTTAAGATCTTAGTTTGTTGCAACTTTTCAGAACAATTTCTTTTTTCCTTTTTTTTTCAATTGCCCAAAAAGTTAAAATACACTCTTTTTGAAAAAATGACTTCTTTGTTAAAGATTCTACTCAATTGTTCCATGAAATCTTTGTATCAAGGGGAAAAATTTATAGTGAAGTTTAAAAACTGCTCGGAAAACAGGAAACAACGGTAAAAAAAAATCTTAATTGGCAGAAAAAACACTTTAAAAAACGAGAAAGTTTCAAAAAAAAAAGGCGATTAAATGATCCATCGAGAAAAAAAAGGCGCAAGAACAGGACAAGGACGAGCGGAAGGTTGTCCAAAATCGCTCTCGGTTCACTTGTACCTCCTCGGTTCGCGCACTGTTTCTCATCCTTTACAAGGCGTTTGGCAAGCGGCACACCCATCAAATGGGTCACGCAAAACCTCAAAGTCCTTTTTTTGAGTGAAAAGATGTTGATCTTATTTGAAAATACTGGGATAATTTTAAGTGGGCACTATAGGGTTTTGACGTTTTAGTGTCCACTATAGTAGTCAAATTAGTGGCTACTAAATGGGTTGAAAATTAGTGGCCACTATAGAGGTCTAAGTGCTTCTACTAGACCACTAAAAATTTTAGTGGCCACTTTAGGGGTCAGTGGATCAACATAACTGGTCCAATATGTTTGTTTTAAAATTATCAGAGTTACTGGAAGGAATACGGGATGAAAAACTACTGAAGTGGCCACTAAATAGAGAGCCTCTTTAGTGGCTACTAATACAGAAAATAGTGGCCACTATAGAGGTGGATTTAGGGGCCACTTTAGTGTCCTCTCCAAGTACTCCTTGGCGAGCCTCTATAGTGGCCACTGGGAATTTTCCCAGTTTCTTAAAAAAAAGATAAGGCTTACCGTAAGTTTTTCAAAGTAAGAAATAAAAAAATATTTAATTTTTTTATAGCTTTTTTCTTCACAAATCTAAAATTAACAAAAAAATTGGATATAGTCAATGTTTCCCGGCTTGAAAGGGGAGGGAGGCGGGGCAAGGGGCGGGACGCGTAGCGTGTGCGTTCGCGGTTCTTGGCACGAGTTCAATTTAATTGCCTCCGAATATTTAAAAAAAGCTTGGCAACCACTCTTTTTCAATGTTTTCTATTACTTTTTTTGATGAACATATGAACATAAACAATAATTATTTGAAAAAAAGGAATGAAAAAAAGGCGAAAAAAATGAGCTCTCTGAATGCTCGCTGGCGGTTGAATTGAACTCTTGCCAAGAACCGCGTACGCACACGCTACGCGTCCCGCCCCTTGGCCCGCCTCCCTCGCCTTTCAAGTCGGGAAACATTGACTATAGTTATTCTCGAAAAACCCCGAAAAAGGGAGAAAATTGTCCCAAAAAAGGCCCGAAATTGCTTCAAAACAAAAAGAATCCACTGTTTCGAAGCCACTTTGAGGCGCTAATAAGCTTTCCATTTTTATCCTGGGAAAACTTTTAGTGGACACTTTAGGATTTTAGTGGCCACTATAGTAGCCAGATTAGTGGTTGCTCAAGTGGCTATAGTCTAGTGGCCTCTTCAGAACACAAAAATTACTATAGTGGTCACTAGGACGTAAAATAGGGACTTCTATAGACGTACTTCTAGAGTACCTTTTAAATGGTCCTTGAGAAACTTCTTAAGGGGTCACTGTAGTTTTTCGCAGTATGCCACATTTTCAAAAAATCTGGCTAACATATTTAAAGGAGCATGGCTTAAATTCAAAATGAAACTTAAGACGTAGAGCCGATTCTTGTGTTACTCTACGCCAGCAAAGATTTTCGAACCCCCTATACCCTTGAAAATGCGTTCCAATTAACATTCCATTCAATGCCCGCCGCGCACCATTTCAAAACACCTCTTTGTGGAGGAATTCAAAAAATTCGGAGGCCTTTCTGGAAGATAATGGGGTGTTCAAAGTGATTCCGCGAAATTAAAAAGATAACTTAACTGGGAAAACTATTAGTGGCCACTATAGGGTTTCGACGTTTTAGTGACCACTAGAGTAGCCAAATTAGCGGCCACTTAAGGGGTTAAAAATTTGTGGCCACTATAGAGGTCTAAGTGCTACTACTAGACCACCAAAAATCTTAGTGGCCACTTTAGGGGTCAATGGATCAACATAACTGGTCCAATCTGGTTTTTTTTAAAGTTATCAGAGTCACTGGAAGGAATACTAAATGAAAAACTACTGAAGTGGCCACTAAAACGGAAAATAGTGGCCACTATAGAGGTGAGTTTAGTGGACACTTTAGTGTCCTTTCCAAGTAGTCCTTGGCGAGCCTCTACAGTGGCCACTCAAAATTTTTCAAGTAAACTTGGTAAGTCAGAAAGAATTTTGAGCTTGAAAGGCTCAAGAAATGGTGGAAAAAGGGAGAAGCTGCAAAAATGGTGTATAAAGGCCCTTGAAGTGGTCAAAAAAGGCAGCAAAAAGGAACCATTCTATGGAGCCTTTTCCGACTTTGCCTGTGAAGGCATCAGATTCCAAAGAAGTATTAGAAAATTTTAAAAAAGTCTAACTAAATTCTACTCCTATAGTGACCACTTTTTCGTCTCCTAACACCTATAGGGACCACTCCAAAGTTCCTAAGAATACTCAAGTTGCTCTGAAACAGAAAATTTAAGTTTTTTTTCTCTTCTTTTCAATATTTTTCTTAACTACAGCTTTGAAAATCCAAGACAAAATAAAAAGCCGAAAGAAAAAATCAATCGAAATATGTTACTGAAAACTCAGAGCCACCAGCAAACCTCATAAAACAACAAAAAAAATCGGCGGCGCTCAGAAATGATGGGGTGAACGTCGAAAAATTGCCCCTAGAGTGACCTTGAATAGTCGCTACTTTTTTTTTCGTTCGCGGGATTGTTTTTCTGTTTTTTCATCGTTCAGGCTCATGAAACGGTTCAGAAGAAAGGCTTGGAATAAAAAAACCGATTTTCTTTTGGGTAGAAAAGAAAACTTAAATTCAAATTTTTTTAGGAATCTATCGAAAATTGCCTAAAAAGGTACGTGATACGGACAAGAAAAAAACTTGAGAATGAAAAAAAAAAACAAATTTTTGTTGGAAAGAGAAGACAGTTTATATTTCAATTTTTTTTCTGGATGTTTTTTTAAAAACATGCCCAGAAAGGGTCATGAAACAGTTGTGCATTAAAAAAACAAAAAAAGATCGAAAAAAATTTTTGAGATTTTTTTATTGGAAAAGGGGAGGAAGTCAAAATTCGATAATTTTTCCTGATATTTTTCAAAAAAATTTTTCCCGGAAAGGTACATGAAGATGTTGAGGAAAAAAAGCTTGGAAATTAAAAAAATATGACAGATTTTTCTTTTTGGATAGGGAGGAAAGTCTAAATTCAATAATTTTCTTACTAATCTTAAAAATTTTCTCGGAAAGGTACATGAAACTGTTGTAGGACAAAAAAACTTAAAAAAATTGAAAATGACAGAATTTTTGTTGGAAAGGGAAGAAAGTCTAAATTCAATAATTTTTCTTGCAAATTTTTAAAAATTATCTCGGAAAAAGTACATGAAACTGTTGTACAGAAAAAAAAAACAAAAAAATCGAAAAATTTTGAGATTTTTATTGGAAAGGGGAGGAAGTCAAAATTCGATAATTTTCCTGATATTTTCAAGAATTTTCCCGGAAAGGTACATGAAGTTGTTGAGAAAAAAAGCTTGGAAATAAAAAAATGGCAAATTTTCTATTGGATAGGGAGGAAATTTTTTTTATTTTCTTCGGGAATTACTAGAAAACATGACCAGAAAGAGTCATGAACAGTGGAAAAAAGCTTGAAATTTAAGAAAATGACAATTTTTGTTGGAAAGAATCTGCCCAAAAATTTTTTTGATGTCCTGGATTATTCAAAAATCTCAACCGGTTCCTAGTTTTCGAAAAAGTAGAGCTCAAAAGCAGAGAAAACCGTGAAAGGTCTGTCAAATGGTCCATTTTGAGACCTTGAGATTTTAAGAGAAATAGGAAATTTTATAGGTTGTAACTTTCTAGGACTTTATTCACTACAACAAGAAAAATCTTCGAAAATTCCCAGAGTGGAAATTAGAACTATCTCCATGTGAAACCACACTTCGAAGAAAAAAAAGGCAGAGGAATAATTGAAAATCTCGGCCTGGGAATGAGTCACGCCGCGCGATCTTCACGCAAAATTCTTCCCTTTCCGGTGAAATGACGAATCGAGATTCCACACAAGGGACACGAAAAATCGTAAAACCGCAGTTTTCGTAAACATTCATGGAGATGGCAAAAAAGCGAAAAACTGTGGTTTTTCCAATCGAAAAATCTACTTTTTATTTTTTTCAAAATACGGATTTTTTTATATATTAGTTAGTTAGACTATAAATTAATAAAATAGAAGCTAAAGTATCAAACTAACGTTAAATATCTTCTGTTGACACTACTAACGCTAATCTTCTGAAGACCTTCATAAGTATTTGCCCCCTTGGGAATGAACATAACTAAATTTCTCTACTTCTAGTTCACGGGCAAGGTTCACGGCAAAAGATCCTAAAAAAACCTTTGAAGGCTTCTAAAGCTCCTTTTTTGACCCTTTTTAGAAGAAAAAACGGCTGAAAAAAGAGGATTCAGAGAAACTTCCGACACCTTTTAGGAACTAAAAAAGAAGCTCTAGATTCTTCTTTCTGATTTTTTTTTCTTTTTTTGTTTTTTTTTTTTTTGAGACGTTTTGGACTGTGTCCGCTGTTCTTTCTCTTCCAATGAAGGCTTCCGTTAATTACTTTACTTCTAACTTTTCTGAATTTATTATTTTTTAACTGCTCAAAAGAGTGATAGCTCGAAAATTTTCATGTTTAAAAAAACCTGCTGCTTGTGAATATTGATCTTGTCCAACTTCCAGGCAAAATCCTGTACTCGATCGCTTCCGGAGAGCAACTTCTGCTGTGGCGGAGGCCGTCCGAACGCGTTCAACTCCTCGAGAAAGCCGTTGGTGTTGAACTCTCTCGCCATTTTTTCGAATATCTGTAAATTTTCAATGTTTTTTGGTCAAGAAACTGATTTAGAAAAAGGTTTTTCGAAATCTTTGAAAAGTCAAGGAAAAAAAAATAAAAAACGGAGGAATCACTAGAAGCGGATCAATCCAAGTTTTTAAGATTGAATTTTAAAAACTCTGAATATTTTTAAGAAGCAAAGAAATAATTTGATAAGAGTAGGCCGTTTTTTGCGTTTTTTAACTCAGACAAAATATTTTTGGGTCACGGAAAATCAAGTTCAAATCACCATAATTCCATTTTTTCTTAACTCTCCAGGCAACTCCAAAAAGTTTCCTATTGAGAACATGATGAAAATTGACTGATATGTCTTTAACACACCCCCCTTCAAAACAAGTCTAAAAAACGTCTAGACGGAATTACGATGCCTACCATTTTCAAATCCACCGATTCAGTGCACAAAAAGGTTTTTGAGAATTTACGACGTCATAAAGGCGCAGTTTTTCCGGCTGATTTCGAATCAAGGCGTCATAAAACACTCCTCATCCAGGTTTCGTTTAATCTACTTTTTTGAAATTCCCTAGTGAGAGAAGAAGTTAACGTAGTTATATTCTGTGTGCCACGACTTGAAATATCACGGAACGACAATCTGCTGTTCCACTGCGCGCCTTGTGAACCTTGGTCATGCTTTTAACTTTTTCTTTTATCAAAGTACTCTACTTTCATGTGCTCCCACAGCAATAACATTCAATTGAAAGCGTGACCTAGATTCGAAAAACGCTTCGCGAACGCACGCAGCGGAACAGCGGAATCTCGTACCGTGAAATTTCAAGTCGTGCCACACAGACTATATAATAGGAACCTTACTTGGAAAATTATTATACTAGACAAAAATCTACCATTTTAAATGAAAAAAGAGATTGGCCTCTTGTAGCGCCCAGAAAAAGAAAGAACAGGTCGAAAATGATAACATTCAGAACAGAAAAAATGGTTAATTAGATTTTAGGAATAAATGTTCGAAAGTGATTAAATAACGGACAAAAATTAATGAAAAAAGACAAAAATCCGTAATTCAGATGAAGCAGGAGTTCTTCTGCATCCTGGAACACCCAAAAAACAGAGGAAAAAAAAAGAAAAAGGGGAAAATTATTAACTTCAGAACAAAAAATACTGGTCTATTGGATTTCACGTATAAATTTTTACACTGAAACCGATGGCCGGTTCGATTTCAGGAAAATATTTTATAACATTATCTAGAAAAAAATATGTTATTTCAGATGAAGCAAAAAGTTCTGCATTTTGTGACGCAGAAGGAAAAAAATAATTCAATTATTCAGAACAGAAAATACTGGTCTATTAGACCTTATGTATAAATTTTACACTGAAACCAATAGCCGGCCCAACTTCAGAAAGCTATTTTATGAAATTGTCTAGACCGTTATTTTTAATTATGAAAGAATTTTGCCCCTTGAAGCATCTAGAAAAAAAGATCAAAAAAAGAAAAAGTCGAAAAGGATAAGATTCAGAACAAAAAATACTGGTCTATTGGATCTCACGTATAAATTTTACACTGAAACCAATGGCCGGTTCGATTTCAGGAAACATTTTTTACATTAAAATATGTTATTTCAGATGATGCTAGAGTTCTGCTCTTGTGACCCAGAAAGAACGAAAATAAGTCAATTATTCAGAACAGAAAACACTGGTCAACTGAACCCTGTCTACCTCTCCAAGCACCCAGAAAAGATAAAAATAAATCAAAAATTACGATTCTCAGAACAGAAAGCATCGGTTAATTGGATCCTACGTTGACCTGAAACCGATAGCCGACCCAACTAGGCGCGAAAAAGCTTTTAAGGCGAGTAAATACACGGGGGGGGGGGGCAGAAGCTCCGATCATGAAAGCGCATATTCATACGGGCCGAGATTTGATTGCTTCTTCCTTGTCGGCAGGTTCTCCATTCGGAGCAAGGTCTTGCAAATATTGCATGAGGACATGTGAGAAGATGTCGTGACTTGCATGGAAGCACGCATGAGCACAAGGAGACGGAGTTTTGAAGCGTTGGAAAGGAGTCAAGCGTGAGAAAAGTGGAAATAAAAACTCCCGGGGATATGTTCCGGAAAGGTGACATTTTTTCGACCCCAGTTGAACTTTTATATGTTACTAATATACACAGTTCTTGAATTAGAACATCTATCACGTAGGAACTCCATAGTAGTCCCTATAGAGGCGACCTCAGGATCCCTTGGAGAGAGCCCTATAGGGGCCACTAAAGCTTGCAAAAGTGGCCATAATAGTCGATAATTGTTATGAACCGTAGGCGAAGAAGCATTTTAATTAAAAATGAATAAATAAGCTTTTTTTGAATTTTATTTGGAGACCCCTATAGGGCCCACTTGAGCTTTAGGGGCTGAGACGCTGAACCTCTATAGGGACCACTTTTTCAACCACTGTAGGGGTTTTTTTTCTTCCCTAACCCCTATAGGAACCACTCTGGAATTCCGAAGTATAGTCTTTTCATAGCGAATTGAAAGAGTTTCTCTGCGCCCTCCTCGTCTCTCTTTTTGACGTGCTATTTCCATGTTTCTCTGACCTCGCTGGTGAGAGAACAGAGAGACGCAGACACCAGAAAATTTTCAAGCCGCAGGACTATATTCTTATAAGTAGAAAAAAATATAGCAAGAGGAAACATAAAAAAAGAAAAATCTACCGTAATACACGTCTATTTTTGAGCTTTCGCTTCGAGAACCGCAAAAACGGGTCTTAAAGCGAAATTGGCACTAAAAGATACGGTTTTTGGCAAAAATGACAAGCTGACTTGTCCTATATTCTCCTAGCTTGAAAATCTTCTGAAAACTCTAAAAAAAAATCAGATCGTTTTAACATTCCATATTAGGCTTATCAGTGATTCCTGCCAAAACAGAAGAACTTCAAAAACAAGAAAGGAACTGTTTTCGGAGGGAAAAGTGAGAAAAAAGAGGTCGACGGCGGCGAACGAATAGGAAAGTCATCAGCGGACGCGTAACTCTGCAATTATCGGATCGCCTCCGAAAAAAAAATGGATCGAAAGAGTTACCTCGTGGTATGATTTCCCAATTTTCAAGTTTCACTTCTGTTTTTGATGACTTTTTTTTCTCAAAATATATCACTTTGGAATAAAATAATTATTTAAGTTTTCCAGGAAGCCCTTCGGAGTATACTTACAAGGAAGGACCTTCCAAGAATCGCTCTGAACACGGCATAACGGATCAATAAATCAATGAAAACTGAACGAAATACGAAACTTGTGAAGGAGGAACTAGGCAGGCTCCGTGAGCCAAAATCGATAAATGATAATACGCCGAGGGCGAGGGTGATAGACCTCATAAGGCAAATATTATGCGGAGGGACGCCATTTTTGGAATTTTTGCGGTCTGAAGCGTTACGAAACGATTTTGTAGAATGGAATTTTTGGAGTTTAATGTTTCGAAATCATCATTTCAAGACGGCGTTTTTAAAGATACGAAGTAGAATTATATAATACAGAAGTGTCAGAGGATTAAATTTAATTATTTTTTTAAACTCTGAAGTCCGGTAGTTGTTTTAGCATATGGTTCAGAAAAACCTATAATTTTGCTTAAAAAAATATTCTTGATGAACCAAGAACGAATATTGCACAAACTTCATCTTCAAAAATTATAATTTTGACTAAAGTCCTGAAAAACGCGGGTTTACCCAGTCGACTACCAGTTCCGGAAAAAAATCTCTATTGGCCACTTAAGAGGCCCCTCAATGACTACTTGGAGAGGACACTAAGGTGGTCACTAAAACCACCTAGTTATTGTTTTGCGCTTTAGTGGCCACTATAGTAGTTTTAAGCGGTCTAGTAGTACCATTTACTAGAGAACGCCCCCACTTGAATTTTGATGAAACTTCGGTGAAGGGTACTTTAAGACTTCCGGATTGCAGAACGAGAAAAAAAATCCTTGCAATAGATCTCGTTTTCGAGTCATAGAGCTTCAAAGTACGCAAAATACGCCAATTATGACAAAAATCGTAATTTCAGGCTTTTAAAGCGTCCTAACTCGAAAACGTGAACTATTGCGAGAGATTTTTTTGTTCCGTAATCAGGAGGTCCTGAAGTACCTTTCAGCAAAGTTTCATCAAAAGTTCAACCTGGGGGGTAAAAACGTTCCATAGACCGCCACTAATTCTACAACTCCAGTCAGTGGCCACTAGAACGTCCAAACCCTAAAGAGGCCACTGATCATTTTCTCAGAATTGAAAAAAACACCGATCACTCTTCATGAGAGATCTGTAACGAAAGTGCAAAAAAAGACAAAAAAAACAAATTAAATGAAATCAAATGAAAATAAGCACCTAAAGTCCCCGTAAAAAAAAACACAGAGAGATTTTTTTTTACAATTGTTTGGAGAGTTGAAAAATATTTAGAAAGAAGATACGGAACAAATGCGACAAAGACGAAGCCCAAACATGGGGCGAGATGGCAGACGGGCGGTGCCGGTCTTTACGTAAACATTACTCACAATAGAGACCGACCCGACGTGACCCCAAACTTTCTGCCTTTTTTTCTCATTCCACGCAGATTCCCATGAAAATAACCTAAGAAACCTCTAAATTTCAATATTTCTGAAATTTTTCATAAAACAAAATGGCTAGGAGAAAAATTATTTTGGTCGGAATTTCAATTTTCTTCCTAACACGGGAAGTGCAAAAGGTCGAGGTATTGGAATTTAATGAAACTTGGTATATAGGTACTTCTGAACACCCTGAAACCAAAGCAGTCAAAAAAAGTGCGCCTTTTTGGTTCAAGTCGAGTTATGAGGCCTCAAAGTCACTGGATGGAAGAAGGGAATGTGTTGCGGCGACTAACTCTAGCTGTTAGCAGGCGGCGTGGTGTAGTGGCTAGCGGCCTTGCGCTGTGGAACTTGTGATGAAGGTTCGAATCCTTTTCGGTGCAATTTATTTTTGCCAATTTTTTTCTTGAAGAAATGATGAAGTTTTGAAGATATTGAAAAAAAAAACCGCTTCAAATGTTAAAATTCACTATTTTATGTCGTTTTAAGCAAGATTTTCGACAAAAAAAATTTTTTTTTTATTGTTCTTTGTTGTCAGTAGACTCTTTCTTGAAAAAAGTTTAATGAATGAAAAGTTCAGAATTGTATGCAATGTGCAATATAATTTCCAACAAAAGTTTTTGATGAAATTTCTTACTGTCTATGGAAGTCCATTGAGCTTGAAAAAGATACAAGGCGAAAAATTTGTAAGAACTACTAAAAGTTCGTACTTCCAGAGCTAATAGACACTTTTTTTCATGTTCTTAATAAAAAAAGTAGTTATACAAAGTATTTTTGTAGAAAAATTTTTTTCTTGAAAAATCGTAGAAAGATTTTTTTCAACCCAACGATCTCATGCTCGAAAAAAATAATGAATCTTATTATTTAAAAAAATCCGTCAACTGAGTAAAAAAATTGGGCTCAAACATGTTTTTTTATAGATTTTTTTATCTTCATTGGCAAAAATTTAACCGTTTTTTTATGTCGTAAAAAAAGACCGAAAGTAAAAAAACTGAATAAAAATTTTTTTATACATAATTTCACTTGACTCGGAAATTCAGATGTTCCAAAATAAGAAATATAGAATCTATAAACTTCAGGATCGTGAGAAGAAAAAGGAAAAGAGGATAATTATCTGAAACTCTTCTTTTTTTGCCGTTTCCAAGTGGTCAAGTTCTTCCTACAATTGGTCCGATTTTTCCAGCTTCATAGGACTTTTTTTCTTCATCTAGAAAGCGGAAAAACTCATAGGAAAAATATTTGAGAGAAAAAAAATTCAAAAAGAACTTTTAAAATCAGTATGTACCTTTATGGGAAAGGAAACAGTCCAAAAATGGGACGATTTGTGCGATTTTTCCAGCTTCATGGGACTTTTGAATCGTCCAGAAGGCTGGGAGACTAATAGGAAAAAAATATTTGGAAGAAAGAAAAATCAGAAAAAAAGGACTTTAAAATCAGTATGTACCTTTATGGGGAAGGAAATAGTCCAAAAATGGGACGATTTGTGCGATTTTTTTCAGCTTCATGGGACCTTTGAATCGTCCAGAAGGCTGGGAGACTAATAGGAAAAAAATATTTGGAAGAAAAAAATCAGAAAAAAAGGACTTTAAAATCAGTATGTACCTTTATGGGGAAGGAAATAGTCCAAAATGGGACGATTTGTGCGATTTTTCAGCTTCATGGGACCTTTGAATCGTCCAGAAGGCTGGGAAACTAATAGGAAAAATATTTGGAAGAAGAAATTCAGAAAAAAAGGACTTTAAAATCAGTATGTACCTTTATGGGGAAGGAAATAGTCCAAAAATGGGACGATTTGTGCGATTTTTTTCAGCTTCATGGGACCTTTTGAATCGTCCAGAAGGCTGGGAAACTAATAGGAAAAATATTTGGAAGAAGAAATTCAGAAAAAGGACTTTAAAATCAGTATGTACCTTTTATGGGGAAGGAAATAGTCCAAAATGGGACGATTTGTGCGATTTTTCAGCTTCATGGGACCTTTGAATCGTCCAGAAGGCTGGGAAACTAATAGGAAAAATATTTGGAAGAAGAAATTCAGAAAAAAAGGACTTTAAAATCAGTATGTACCTTTATGGGGAAGGAAATAGTCCAAAATGGGACGATTTGTGCGATTTTTCAGCTTCATGGGACCTTTGAATCGTCCAGAAGGCTGGGAAACTAATAGGAAAAATATTTGGAAGAAGAAATTCAGAAAAAAAGGACTTTAAAATCAGTATGTACCTTTATGGGGAAGGAAATAGTCCAAAATGGGACGATTTGTGCGATTTTTCAGCTTCATGGGACCTTTGAATCGTCCAGAAGGCTGGGAGACTAATAGGAAAAATATTTGGAAGAAAAAAAATCAGAAAAAAAGGACTTTAAAATCAGTATGTACCTTTATGGGGAAGGAAATAGTCCAAAATGGGACGATTTGTGCGATTTTTCAGCTTCATGGGACCTTTGAATCGTCCAGAAGGCTGGGAAACTAATAGGAAAAATATTTGGAAGAAGAAATTCAGAAAAAGGACTTTAAAATCAGTATGTACCTTTTATGGGGAAGGAAATAGTCCAAAATGGACGATTTGTAGCGATTTTTTTCAGCTTCATGGGACCTTTGAATCGTCCAGAAGGCTGGGAAACTAATAGGAAAAATATTTGGAAGAAAGAAATTCAGAAAAAGGACTTTAAAAATCAGTATGTACCTTTATGGGAAGGAAATAGTCCAAAAATGGGACGATTTTAGTGCGATTTTTCAGCTTCATGGGACCTTTGAATCGTCCAGAAGGCTGGGAAAACTAATAGGAAAAAAATATTTGGAAGAAGAAATTCAGAAAAAAGGACTTTAAAATCAGTATGTACCTTTATGGGGAAAGGAAACAGTCCAAAAATGGGACGATTTGTGCGATTTTTCAGCTTCATGGGACCTTTGAATCGTCCAGAAGGCTGGGAAACTAATAGGAAAAAAATATTTGGAAGAAAAAATTCAGAAAAAAAGGACTTTTAAAATCAGTATGTACCTTTATGGGGAAGGAAATAGTCCAAAATGGGACGATTTGTGCGATTTTTTTCAGCTTCATGGGACCTTTGAATCGTCCAGAAGGCTGGGAGACTAATAGGAAAAAAATATTTGGAAGAAAAAAATCAGAAAAAAAGGACTTTAAAAATCAGTATGTACCTTTATGGGAAAGGAAACAGTCCAAAATGGGACGATTTGTGCGATTTTCCAGCTTCATGGTACCTTTGAATCGTCCAGAAGGCTGGGAAACTAATAGGAAAAATATTTGGAAGAAGAAATTCAGAAAAAAAGGACTTTAAAATCAGTATGTACCTTTATGGGGAAGGAAATAGTCCAAAATGGGACGATTTGTGCGATTTTTTTCAGCTTCATGGGACTTTTTGAATCGTCCAGAAGGCTGGGAGACTAATAGGAAAAATATTTGAAAAAAAAAAATTCGAAAAAAAGGACTTTAAAATCAGTGTGTACCTTTATGGGAAAGGAAATAGTCCAAAATGGGAAAATTCGTGCAATTTTCCAGCTTCATGAAACCTTTGCATGCTCCGGAAGGCTGGGAAACTAATAGGAAAAATACACTGCTCCACATAATTATATATCCACCTGAGATTTTTCGAAAAATCGAATATTTTGAGAGATTCTGAAAATCTTTTTGTTGTCAAAAGATGGGAATTTAGATCAGATTAATATAGCTATCAACAAAGTTCCTATTGAAAAAAATAAATGTTTTTTTAAAAATTTTAATTTTTTTCAAAAAAACCGAATTTTCCGTTCCACATAATTATATATCCACCTAAAACTTTAAACTTTTTGAACCATTTTTTCCGGTTTTTTGTATCAGTTATCATTTTCTCCTCATTTTTGTTTAAAAATAAGAAGAATAAGAGCAAAAAGGTTTTCCGAGAAGTTGAGGAACCTCGGATTTAATCAGAAAACGGTCGCGGTGCTGTTTTGTACTCCAGCTCCACAGTCATCAATGTGAGGGTTGAATTTTCATAATCAGGGTAAACTCAGAAGTTTTGAAAAAGTTTATCACAAAAAATATTCTTGAATGGGCGTCAAATTTTGAAAAAAAAATTTCAAAAACCGTGAGCGCCTTTGAGAAAGTTATCAGTTTTTTCAACTTGAACTCGCTTTTCTCAGTCACTGAGCGGAGAAATTCTTAATCTACAATGCAACAAGGCTGAGGAGGGAATCAGAAACAGTTTAACTCAGAAAAACCTGACAAAAAAGATCTCAAAGCTGAAAAACTTCAGAGAAACAAGAGTCAAAAAAGGATATTTCGTGATTTCGATTTTGTTGACTTTCTGTTTAATTTTCTTCGCTGAATAAGGATAATCATGGCTTATTCAATGTTTTTAAAACAAAAAAATGTAACTGTAATCTTTAATCTTGAGAAGAAAAACAGTAATTTAAAAATTCGAAGAAAAATTCAGATTCCTATGAATTTGACTTGAAATTCCCTTAGTTATTTACCGATTTTCGCTCATTCTTCTTTTTCTAGAAGCAGGTTTTTTTGATGAGACCAACTATTCTTGAAGTAAAAAAACGATTTTATCTCAGAAAAAGTTTACAGAAATGGTCCGAAGACATTTTAAGCTTTCTATTTTTTTGGCAAAACCGCGAAAAAAAATCATAAATTTTATTGGAAAAACTCCCTCTTTTCAATGCAAAAAAAAATATTTTACTGAAGTTTTTTTGAACTTAAATTGTTGCTCACAAGTACAAAGGTACTTATGAAATCAAAATATTCACATCATAATCGATTCAAGAGTAGCTGATGTAATGAAGAGCATCGCGACCGTTTTTCTGATTAAATCCGAGGTTCCTCAACTTCTCGGAAAAACCTTTTTGCTCTTATTCTTCTTATTTTTTTAAACAAAAATGAGGAGAAAAATGATAACTGATACAAAAAAACCGGAAAAAAATGGTTCAAAAAAAGTTTAAAGTCTTAGGTGGATATATAATTATGTGGAACGGAAAAATTCGGTTTTTTTGAAAAAAATTGAAAATTTTTAAAAACAGTTTATTTTTTTCAATAGGAACTTTGTTGATAGCTATATTAATCTGATCGAAAATTCCCATCTTTTGACAACAAAAAAAGGATTTTTCAGAAACTCTCAAAATATTCGATTTTTTTCGAAAAAAATCTCAGGTGGATATATAATTATGTGGAGCAGTGTATTTGGAAGAAAAAAAAATCAGAAAAAAAGATTTTCAAGATCGGTATGTACCTTCATGGGCATGGAAACAGTCCAAAATGGGACGGTCTGCGAGGAAATTCGATAGCCGCTCCCATGATAAAATTCCATATCGATATCACTTTGCATACGCGCAGGGGTCGGATTTCCCAAAATCATTCAGGTGAAAGATCGCCGCGCACTTTTCTCCTTGATGAAGCACGCGAGAGGAGAGGGGGTTTGCCGAAAATTTCTTGATGTACCAATAGTCAATTCTGAAAATCTGAAACTCTACAACTTCCTAGTTTTCGAGAAATGAAGACGGAAAGCTCAAATTTGGCCAATTTTACGGGTTCTGAAGCTCCTCTTCGACTTTGAGGGGTCTTTTTTCGAAAATTAGAAAGTTGAGCAGATTGGGATTTTTAGTATCTTCATCTAGTACATCCAGGAGCGTTCCGGCCAATTTTTAGGATATTCCAAAGGAAAAATTAAAATGATATTCCGTGTCAGCCCCAAGTTGGATATTTGGATGAATCCGGGCTTATAGTCCACTCAGAAGTTTCAAATAAAGCTTTTTTTATTAAACTTTATATTTTGAAAGCTTAAAAAGTGTCATGCTTTTTTACTTTGACGAAAATTCGATATTCGCCTATAGTCCAGTTATCCCGCTTTAAAAAATTTCAAAAAACGACTTTTTTTCTAAATTTTGTAGTTTGCTAGCTTAAAATGTCATGAATTGACTATAAGACGAAAATCGAGAAAAATCCTTTTTTTTTTGAAATTAAAAGTTCCTAAAGTACATGACAGCCGAGTATCATCAAAAATTCAACAACGGCTAGAAAAATCTCCTTTTTATGTTTTTTGCAAGCTTCAAATTGTCATGAATTGACTATACGGCGAAATTTGAAAAATCTGCTTTTTTTTAGAAATCAGAAGGAAAAATATCTCGATATTCGTCTTACAGTTATGACGCTTCAAAAATTTCAAAAAACGACTTTTTTTCGAAATTTTGTAGTTTGCTAGCTTCAAAGCGTCATAACTTCACCACAAAGCAGATTTTGAGGAAAATTTTTCTCAAAGGAATCGCAAGACCCTAAAGGACACTTCATCCAAGCTTCATGAAAAAAATTCAGAAATGAGGGTAGAAGAATTCCTGTTGAGAATAAAAAAACGAAATTCATGATTTTAACATTTTTAAAAAAATACTTTTTCATCCAAGATTTTTTTATCTCAAATCAAGCCTTTAAAAAAATGAGAGATACTATAGTTGATTCACGGCTGACTTGAGCCATCGAAAAAAGGGTCCTGACACGAAAATGCACGAGATAGCGCCTGGCTCGTGGAGAGCGCAGACATGACACGCCCCCTTAGCGTTCCAAGCTGGCCGTGAATCAGCTATAGTAAAAAAAAGCAAATGTTAACGTCTCATAAACAATAATTAGTCAAGGAAGTGAACGATTTGGAAAGACGAAAAAGAGCGGTTTTCACTAGATCTGAACGCTTTTTTTTGGCGTGGATCGGCAGATCTGCATCGTAGATAAAATTCATGTCTCATACTCTCGTTTTTTTCATTTTCTGTTCGAAAAAAAGCCCTTAAGGGAATGAAGAGTTCTGTGGGAATTTTCAAAATTTGTTGAAACCTCTGACAACGTGGTCATTTTACTTTGCGGTTGGGAACTTTCTGAAAATTGACCAGAACGATCCTTGATGTGTCAAAAGAAGATTCTGAAAATCTCAACATGCCCAACCCTCTAGTTTCCGAGAAATAAGCACTCAAAGCCTCAAAATGGTCGAATTTAACGGACTTTTAGTGTTATTTTCGACTTTTCTCAAAAACTAGGAAGTTTTCCAGGTTAAGACTTTCAGGATCTTCATCTCGTACATTAAGAAGTCTTTTGATTAATTTTCAGGAAACAAAGTAAAATGACCTCCTTGTGAAGGTCTTGATGAACCTTCATAGTTGCTATCTGAGGCAAATCTTTAGTTTTTTTAAATATGTTAATTTTTTTGAATATTATTTTTTTAACAAAAAAATTATTCTTGAAATTGGTATTTTGCGACTTAAAAATGAGCAAATTTTGAGAATTTCCTAATCATTCGGATTCATATAAGTGCACCAAAGAGCGGGGGAGGGTGTTTAGAGATTTTTTGAGCAAACTTTCCGAAAAAATGCCAACTTTTACAATGAAATGACCTCGTTAGTTCAAAAATCTGGAGGTATAAAAAGTAAATATACAGAAGAGATTTTTCAAAAAAATTTCACAAAAAAATTTTTGAAAAAAACGTTTTGAAAACTGTCTAGTCATTCTCCTCCATGTGGGTGTACAAAAGAGCAGGAAACGTTTAGAGATTTTTTTCGAGCAGATTTTCAATAAAAATGTCAAATTTTACACTAGATTGACCTCGTTAGTTCAAAAATATGTGGGTATAAAATAAATATACAAAAAGAAATTTTTCAAAAAAATTTTTCAAAAAAAATTTTTGAAAAAAACCTCATATTTTACATAAAAATGACTCTGTCAGTCTCAAAAAGGGGTGGAAAAAAATAAAAAAGAAAAGAAGATTTTTGGAAATTTTGGAGAAAACTCCGCCGATCGCCCTGAAACAACCTTGACCGTCCAAAAAACAGAAGCTATCGAAGCATGTAGTAGTACATTTTGTTGAGCGAGGCGTCATGTTCGGGGCGTTCTGTGTGTTCAGACACGCCTACAACTGATCACCTGCGGCGCCTCAAAACACATTTCGTCACCGTCGAGCTCGTTCACATCGTACAGTCTTTTTTTACTCGGCTTCATGGGCCCATTTTACGGCTTGAAAACTGTCTGCGTCACGATAAAAGTACGAAGAGAGCACTTAAAAATCGATCAATAAAAGACTAGCGAGTTGGGTAAAAAAGAAAAAAGAAGTTATAGTCAATGTTTCCCGACTTTAAAGGCGAGGGAGGTGTGCGGGACGCGTAGCGTGTGCGTTCGCGGTTCTTGGCACGTGTTCAATTCAACCGCCCATCGACTCTTTGAAAAGCCTGTTTTTTGCTCTTTTCATTCCTTTTTCAATTATTTATTGATTATGTTCATATGTTCATCAAAAATAGTAGAAAAAATTGAAAAAGAGCGGTTGTCGAGCTTTTTAAATAGTCGGCGGCGAGTGAATTGAACTCGTGCCAAGAACCGCGTACGCACACGCTACGCGTCCCGCCCGCTGCCCCGCCTCCTTCGCCTTTCAATTCGCGAAAAATTGACTATATAACAAGTTTCGGAATCGTCGATTCGAAGTAAATTTCAAGTCAAGAAAAGGAGAAGCTGGTGTTATGGGCCGAAAATGGTATTTTCCCTTCGAAAGGAGACAAAACCGTCAAGTTCTGCGCAGCAGGTGGCATTTGCAACGTCGTGGCTTTTTTCGGCGACGAGTTTTGGAGAAAAAAAAAATTTTCCCAGTAGAATCGCATGATAGTTTTTATCATCTCTTTGAAAAAAATTATAAAGTTTCTGGAAAACCAATAAGGAAGGAAAGTTTTCCTAAAAAACATTTAGAAGTGAAAATTTACAAGAAACTTTAAATCTGCGGATTTTAAAGGGGTCGGAAAGTAAGGAAATATTAAAAAAAGGAAAAAAAAAGAAAAAAAGATGAAAAAAAAAGAAAAGAAAAAAAGAAAAAAAAAAGAAAACTCATTATACACAGGAAGTTTGTGGAAAGAAATTTAAGATTGCTGAAAATTTATATTTATTATTTTTGAAACTCGGGTTTTCACTACTAGAAGAGGCTAAAAAGAGTAACCTTTAAATTTTTCCGGTTTCTGGAAGCTCAAACTTCGAAAAAGGCTAATTTATAACACGGATTACAATTATTTTTCAGACTTGGAAACCTGTTTAGCCTCAAAAACTGAGAAATTCCTCAAGTTGAGAGTTTCTGAGGCTTCCTCCAACATCAAAGACTGTAGTTGGTTAAAGTGTCCCAATTTCTAACGAGGAAGAGAATTTCGCGGTACTTTTGAGAAAACTTTTAGGAACACTTTCTAAAAGTCTAGGTAAAGGACTCTACTAGGGGTTACCTCCGTGAAATTATTTTTGAAGATCTGAATTTCCAAAGTTCGTTTTCTACAGGAAAATCGGAAGACCATTTTCGCATTCTCCAGAACTTTCCAAAAATGGAAAAACCGCTCCATAATTTAAGATTTTCGCAGGTCGTTACTACAATGCCAAAGTCGGAATTGCTTAAAACGGGTGCAAAATTACCGCTAAAAGGTTCCGTTTTGCGAGCTTTATTGAGCCTTTCTTGCTTGATGGGCTAAAATGCCTCGAACAAGGGTGAAAAAAGGGAGAGACCGCAAAAAGGTTGCTGAAAGTCTCAACCATTGATGATTTCCGATTTTATTACTGTAGCACATTTTGGTTCATACACAGTCACTGGTAGATCATTTTTAATTCAAAAAAACTTTGTGTAATCAAAAAGCTCCAAAAAAGGCGGATAAATGCCAATGAAAGGGCGGAAAAGGGCATTAAAAAGGAAACCGTTTAGGGAAAATTAATGAGAACCTTTTGATCCATAACAGACGCTCAAAGGGTCCCTAAAGGGTCCTTCCGACTTTTCGAGTGATATGGAGGTTCTACCACTAGATTCGGGAAAAATTTTTCAGAATTTCAGAAGCTTCCCACAAAAATGACCCCCCCTCCCTCGGGGATGTGAAAAAGAAAACAAAGAAAAGGTGTGGGAATAGCTGCGGTGACAAAAGAAATGGCGTCGAATATTGTTTCTCGAATCTATAGAACAAGGTGGGGACAGCTGTTGACCACCGGAAGAGTAAATACATATGCAAATGCGCCTGCTCTCGCCCCGTCCAACTTCTTGGTATGTGTAACATAAATCTGCAGCCTTCATTCAACAAATCCGATCGGTTTTAACAATTTCCCGACAGATGGAATCTTCTCATTCTTCAGAGAACGCCGTGAAAAAAGAGATGTTTGAAAGAAAAATTATAAAAAGTCACGAATGAACTTTCTGTAGTTGATAGACCTGCAGTGGAAAAACAAGATCATAACAAGGAAGGTCAGAAATTTCCTGAAAACTGCTCAGAAAACTCCTTGAAGTACCAAAAAACAATTCTGACATTCTCAATCTGTAAAACTTCCTAGTTTTCAAAAAAGCCAAAAAAAACCGTCAAGAAGGTCATTTTTTAGCTTTGAGCACTTCGTTCTTGAAAACTAGAAAGTTTTGCAGCTTGAGACATCCAGAACATCCATTTGGTACTTCAAGTAATACTCTGACAGATTTTCAGAAAATTCCCTCGCGCTAAGAAAAAATACCTTCCTCGTAAGCAAAAGCTTATTAATGAATGTTTTCTCATGTTTCTTATTTCTGGATTTTAAGATTAGTTCAAAAAAAAAGTCTTATCTGCGCTATCATTTCCCTCACCGATGACGTCACATAAACATGAAAATAGCGCGGGAAACGAGAAAGTCATGGAGGGCGGAGAGAGGTCAGACAATCCTATTTTTAGGGACCGCAAAGCCACGCCCCTTTTCGCGATAGAAAAAGTGGCTTTTTTTTGGTTTTCAACTTTCATTTTGTTGTAGTTGTAAAATATGTGGAACTGGCGAATAAAATTTGACACACATGTACAGAAAAGCTTCCTCTTTCGTTTAAAAAATATTTCACGTTTTTTTGATGCGTTCGCGCGGAATGTCGTACAAAAAAACGTGAATGGAACTAAAAATTTTTTTATCGTTTTTTTGCTTTTTTTCAAGTGTTTTTTTAGGTCGAACGCACTCTTTCTTTTTTTAAATAATGATTTTGATTCAAGTAACGGTAATTTTAAAACAATAAAATAAAAAATTCGTCTTTGCCAAAAAATTTAGGGAGCGCCGAAAGTCATAAATCAAAATATCGTTAATAAGCGAATATAATCGAGTTTTCGTTTTTTCAAAATTTAGATCATGAGCTTACTTAAATATTTCTCTACAGCATCTTTGCTTGAAAAAGTTGTTTAATACGCAAAAATGCTCTTGAAACTAGAGAATAAAATTAGCGGCGTTTATCACACAGAAAGCGATCGAACGCAGGTTTTTCAAACGATTATATACATTTATTAGTAAAAAATCTTTCAATTAAAAGAATAAAATAAAAAATTCGTCTTTGCCAAAAATTTACGGGGCCGTTTTAATGCAGCGATCGTTAAACGAGGCAAAAAGCACTAAAAAAACAGTTTTTTCGAAGTGAATTTCCACGAAAAGTTTGAGTAAAGATTTGCGAACATATTCTGATAAAAATAGCTAAATTACTTCAAATTTTTATTTTTGAAATAGGCAATCTGTGCTATTTAAACGGCTCAAGGGTAAGGCGGATGGAAGCTCCCCGCGCTGGACCTAACAGCTTGGCGCAGCGCGTGCGCTCCGATTTTTCATTTTGAGGTCGCGAGTTCGATGCCCGCAAGCGCCAGTTTTTTGTTTTCTGCAAAATACAGACTTTTTCGGCAAACTAGCTGATTAGCATCATTTTAGCACTCTATTATGATTTTTTACATCATAATAGACCAGTATCAAAACTTGTTCTAGAAGGAAAATCGAGAAAAATGTCAAAAATGGATAATACCAAAATTTCAGTACTAAAAAAATGGTGCGCGGCGCGCCACATTTTCCGTCATAACTTTTTTCATCCTCAATCTTTTTTGAAAAACTAAACGGTTCTGAGTTTTGAATCGAAACAGCTATCGAACCATACAAAGCTCAATGCTGAAAAAAATTTTTTGAAAATTCGTCTGCGGTCCCTACCTATTTTTGACCAATGAGGCGTAGAAATTAAACACATCGTTTTTCCCAAGGAAATCGTCTACAAAGTTTTCAAGCGTTTCAGCGGAGTGTCGTACAAAAAATTGAAGTTAAAGGCATAGTGGCAGTAAAAAACGGTGTTTCAGTTTAAATCGGCACTTTGTAGAGCTTTTCATTGCGAATCGAACGGTGAACTTGAAAACATACAGAAGTTCCTAGTTTTTTATCCTAATCATTTTTTCAGAGAAGAAACCTTTAATTTGAAGCAGATATCTGGTTATTTCTCACAAAATGCGAGTCTAATGAGACGTCCGCAACATCGCGTGCACGGCTACTGTAAACAGTTGTCTGCATACCGATCCAAATCTTTTTCCAAAATTGAAGACGGGAAAGTAAAATCGCGTTTTTCTTCGAAAGGAACAACATCTGTAATTTTTATGAGTACACCGTTCGATTCGCAATGAAACGCTCTACAAAGTACTGCTTTCACCTCAAACCCCGTTTTTACTGTCCCTATGCCTTTAATACTTTCCGGATTTTATTAGCCCGTTATTTCTCATTGAAACTGTCTTCATTTCCAAAATTTAAGATGACTTTTCTGCTATCAGAGGGACCAGATCTACATACCCTCCAAAAATAAGCTAAATTGGAGACGCTCAAATGATCATCTTTTGGGGTTCATAAGCTTTTTCACAGACCTCCGCGACAGTTTTCGATACCAGATTTGGAATCAGCGAGAAAAACTACATCTAATAAACTTGGTCTCCTTCAGAAGATCATTTCCTGGTCAGAAGAAACTTAACTTCAGATGACCCACTTTTCCCTGAATAAAATTACAAAGGAACTTGCCAAACGCCCCACGTAACTGATAAATATAGAAAAAACCTGCCTCTTCAAAGTATCAAAAACTATCATATCTTCAATCTAAAATAATAAAAAAAAATTGACGTGACGTTCCTGTGGAGATTTTCGGAGCAGAAGAGTCATTGCTTTACAAACCAGCCAGCATGGCTGAGTCTCTCGTAGCAGGTTAGTTGTTTCTTCGTTCAAAGGTTTCAGGATCCCATCAGATCTTCTTCGGGTCCTTTTATTTGAAAATTTTAACCTAACTATGAAAATACGTTGGAAAATTGCTCAGACCTTTTTTGAAGTCCCCTGAGCCGGGTCCCACAATCATATCTTCGCTTTTCGTCTTTTAATCAAGTTATGACGCCGTAAAGTTTCCCTATAGTTTTGGCGTCTTTGAGGTATCATAAAAGCCCGAAAAGAAAATAAGGTGTCTAGTATAGTCTGTGTGCGACGACTTGAAATTTCACTGAACGACATTCCGCTGTTCCGCTGCGTGCGTTCGCGAAGAGTTTTTCGAATCTTGGTCACGCTTTCATTTGATTGTTATTGCTGTGTGAGCACAGGAAAGTAGAGTAGCTGAATAAAAATAAAAAATCAGAAGCGCGACCAAGGTTCACAAAGCCGCGCAGCGGAACAGCGGAACGTCGTTCGGTGAAATTCCAAGTCGTGGTACAATGGCTATAACATAACTCAGAAAAATTCAAAAAAAAAACCCCCTTGTGACATTTTTATCACCTCTGCTCCGAAATAATTGAACGATTTACAGGATGTCCTGGGGTGTCGATAGATTTGAACGCGTCGCCTTACACAAACGGAGAATCTGCGCGACGAGGGTGAGGTTCAGGGTCAATCCAGGATAGTGAAATGGCTAAAGCTGATTCACGGCTGGCTTGAGTCATCGCACAATGGGTCCTGACACGATAAGAAAAAGACAGTGCCTGGTTGAGGCAGACAGGCTACGCCTTTGAGTGTCCCAAGCTAGCCGTGATCGGCTACAGCTCGGAACCGACATGCAAAAAATAGGGAAATGTGGAAAATGGATGGAAAATCAAAGTCTAAAAATCAAGAAAAACGGTTCTACTGACAGTGTGACCGCTTGGCGGGTCGGGTTGCCACAGGACGCCCCGCTACGAAAATTTATCAGCAGCTCTGGTTACTATATCAAGCACTTCCGGAACTCCTAAAAAATATCCAAAATACGTATTGATGTTTAATTTGAAAAAGTATCAAAGGGTCGGTCTGAAAAACTTCCGAATTATGACAAAAAAAACATTAGGCAGCAAAGCCGAATTTTAGAACTGTTCCTTATTTCGTGTTCAATTTGATTACGCGAAATGCAAAATACCCGTTAGAGAAAGGTAAAGATCACTAAATTTTGGTGAGTCAGAGATCATTTTGCGTTTTGCGGAATCAAATTGAACACGGCATTATTTAGAAAAATGAAAATTTCACTGATAATTCAACACGTTTTCATTTTATTTGAAAACGCAGTTACTTGAACCCTTTCTGAGCAGATTTTTGAAGTTTTATGATCGAGGAAAAAGAGATCGCAGACAAGACAGAGTTTTTGCGGTCATGAATGAAAGAGTTGAAGCAAGATTTCTCAGAAAAGCTCTACTCTTAACCAAAAAAAACTTCAAACAAGTTCTATTCTGATCTGAAGAAAAGTTTAAGAATGTCCTAAACCTTACATGGAAGGTCATTTTTGCGTAGGGTTTGGCATTATCTATAAATTTGCTCAAAGGATCTTTGATGGACTGGGAATCGATCCCGCATAGTCGCTATCTGCGCAAACTTTTTGTTTTGGAGATGTGATTTTTGAAAATTTTTGTCCTTAAACACGTGAAACTGTTCGGAAGGAATATGTCCGCAGCACAAGTCATTGCATGACAGCTAGGAGCGTGGTGTACTCGGCAGGAATTATGCTCCGGGCAGACCCTATCTGGGATGCGGCCTTTAAACTATCGGTGCTTTTTCTCGCACATTCAGAGGCACAACCGAGCGCGGAGTCAGTTTTTTGCGCAATGACCTCGAGAGTGGAGTTTTCGAAATTCCGAGTCAATTCAGTGCAATTTCAGGGGAGAAAGCGAGCGAAAAAAGCGAATCTAAAATCTGTAATTTTCTCAAATTCAATTCTAAAGTTTTATTTAGTAGATCTTTTGAAATTAAATAGAAACTCCTTCTATCGTAATAGCTTACTTTCCGCACCTTATTTGCGCCCAATGGGAATAGGTTAAGCCCCGTTGATAATAATTATTTTTGTTCCCATGCAAGTTGAATTTCGTGGTCAGCACTGTGCAGCCTCTCCTTTCGCACGAAAAAGACTCGAAAATGTTACGGTTTGTAACTACCACTTGCAAAGTGCAAAAGATGGGAAAAGGAGAGCAAATCTGGGGGTTGCACCGGGCCGAGGTATCTGCCGAGTAGTGGCAGTGTGTGCAATAGCGTGCGAAGCCTATGATAAAGGTTCGAATCTTTTTGCGGCTATCGGTTTTTGCCATTAATTTTTCAACGGATCATGATGAACATGTCGAAATTTCATAAATAAAAACGTTCCAAACCTTTCAATGTTTTTCTGAAAATTTCTTGTTTTTAATCATGAAATTTCAACATGTGCATCATGATCCGTTAAAAAAATAATGACAAAAACGGTGGGGGCAAAAAGATTCGAATCTTCATCAGGCTACTGCGCTAGCCACTGCATCACGCTCCAAGCTGTCATGCAATGACTTGTGCTGCGGACATATTACTTCCAAACGGTGTCACGTGTTTAAAAATGAAAACTTTAAAAAATCATATCTCCAAAACAAAAATTTTGCGCAGATAGCGACTATGCTTGATCGATTCCCAGTCCATCAAAGATCCTTTGAGCGAATTTATAGAAAGTTCCAAACACTACGCAAAAATGACCTTTCATGTTAATCATAAATTGCTCGAAAATTAATACTATTCAAAAATCTTCCAGGCTGGTAAATTTCATGAAGTCAATGTTCGTCGGAGATATCGACGACTCTAAAAGCGAGGTGAGGTCTAAAAGTTGGAAAATTGTATCTCTAAAACTTGCAGCTAGTGGCCGAGTCGGTCGTAGGATCGATCAAATTTTCTCTGCTTTTTTCCTTTGTAAGTGAAACTTTTTCTATGAGCAAGAGATAGTCTTTCATTTTAAAACTCAAAAAAAAAGAACTAGTCCTTCATTTCGAGCTTTTACATAACTTCACATTGTTTTAGCCCACGATGGACTTCGTTCTACTGATGTTCTTCGTGTTGAGTATTACGATGATCCTTCTATTTTTCCTCAAGCGAAAAAAGAACGATCCAAGGAAGCCAAACGTAAGTTGGTTATTAAAAGTCAGCTTTCTATTAGAAAGGTCAGAAAAGACCTTAATTTCCACGGAAACAAAACTGAAGCAATACGACTGTTTCTGGTACAGTTTTCAAAATGAAAATGCAGAAAGAAGTTAGCAAAAGTCGCGGAAAGATGGCGGCTTCGGCGGTTATTGTTTTCCTGGTTTTGATTGTGATCGGCAACATCATCGCCATCAGTGCGCAAGTCGGCCTCTCGGGCTCTATGAAGGAAACGGATGAGCTTTTCGCAGAAATGTTGGAGGGCGAGTCTCATTCAGAAAATGAAAGGATGGTGATGGCCCTTTCAGGTCTTGGAAAAGTCTACACCGACTATTCCACTTCCTACGACTGTTTCTGGTACAACTACATGAGAGTCTACAAGGCGACAGTACATTTTCATTTGCGTTCAAAAATCGAGAAAGAAATCAATGAACTGGACGATTTCAAAGACGAGCTCATCAGGCTGGGCGCCGACTTAGATTTCTTCAAACTATCCCAAGTACTTCTATACAAGAAGAAGGTTCTGATATTTGATGTTTTACAATTTTGATGAGAATTAAAAAAAAATTGAAGAACTGGAAAAATACTTTTAGCTTGTACTTGTTTCCCCCTAAATGATTTCTGACAGTTTTCGAACATCTGCATCTCTCTGTTCCCTCCCCGTCTAAGTCAAATAGCATGGAAATATGCGAGAGTCACCGAGAGACGAGGAGGGTCCAGAGAAGTCCCGCCCTCCCAGGTCGCGAAAAACGCTTATAAAGGACCTGTCACCTTTTTTCTTGAATTTTTGTTTCAAATATAATAATCTATTTCCTACTGAAAATTTTCACAAAAACCTTTTTTTTCAGGATTACGTCATAAATGATGTTTCGGCTCTGATAAAAGCAATGAAAGAGGCGCAAAAGGTTTGATTGTAAATTTCTTCAGGTTTCTTTTCAGCTGAAGAGGAATTTTTTTTTTGACTGCAAAAAAAAGTGATGACCCTTCCTACTCCCTTCGATCGCATGCCTAAATGGGATTGCAGGAAATTTTGTCCACTGGGGATTTATTAAATAACATCACGGACCAGATTATCGATCAAGCTTTACAGACTCGTCTTCAGTTTGTTCAGGTCAGTTTCATCTTCACATGAAAATGAAGTGTCTCTCGCTGTTTTCATTCAAAAAGAGGTGAATCGGGAATTCGATGCAAGTAGGTACCGGATAACGACCGCCCGGGAGTTAGCTACCGGGGAGCTACTTATTAGCTACTTTTATGGTACCGGAAAGCATACGCTCGTCAGAGATCCTACCCGGTAGCATCCAGGTACCATAGGGATAGTACCCGTCGAATACAAACGACCGCCAATTACGATACGCCGACTAACTTTGAAGTTGCTACCCGGTATCTACTTGTAACAACCTCCCGATTCACCAGTGAAATCAGTCTTGAACAAAGTACACTGGTCAATCGGGAGATCGAGTAGGTCGTGTGTAGCAGAGGTGGTGGATGGCTGCCCATTGGCCGCCCTGCCTGTCATGCCAAAAACGCCCAATAGCAGAAATGACTGAACATTGCGTGCGTACACATAGCATCTCTTTTACTTCTATCTCGTCGCCTGTCTCTGTTCACCTGCCTTTAGTTCAGCCTATTGCCAGTTATAATAAAGGCGCATGCACAGAGACATACCACGCGCATCGAAGGGAAAGGGTTCTGCAGATCGGAGGAGAACGGAAATTCATTGCATTGACACCCTTCTTCACACTTTCTTGAGCCGGATCTTGGCAAGATTGTGAGACTTGACAGCGCAAAACGGGATCCTTTCATGTACAGGGGTGGGCATAAATATTGCACGGCGTTTAAAATTCCGTTATTCTCAAGTGGAACGGATTCAGACAAGAATGTCTGAATTTTTTTTTATCGGCAAAGTATCCAAATAAGCCAATATAATTCAACTTTCGCTCCTACTTTTATTGGCCTCACTGAGCGCCTTGACTCTCTCGAAAAAATATTCGACCTTGGACACAGATCGATCTTGTCATCCATTCTTGATTATGGAGACCATCAGCATGTCCCGGTTGAAATAGAGTTTTGTCCAGGCCTTCGACCAAATATAAATATGCAGAATTGTCAAGGGGTTCGAATCTGGTGAGTAGCCGGTCCATTCCTTGACCGTGTTGAAATCGGGCAGATTGGACTCGCACGAGTCTTGCTCAGCTCGGGGCTTGCAGCTTGACCTAAAATTTTGGTGGAAGAACCAGCGACGGTTCGCAAAGTGGAAAACAAAAAAAAAAACAGATTTAAATTCCATTGGCAGAAAAGAAAGTTGGAATGATCGAAAAGTCCGTGCAATATTTATGCCCACCCCTGTAAAAAGCTATAGCTCGAAAGAGGACGAAAATTATCACAAGATAGCGCGGCATGAACTATAAATTGACTGATTTCTGCAGATTCTCGCGGCGATGGGGACGGAAATTGGCCGATCTGGAAGGGAGAAAAGCGTGGGCTCTGAGGTGATCGAATCCTGTCTTTGGTACATGAGTACATTTTTTTTTCGATTTTAGCTATCCTCAACCATGCGGACGGTTTTGGTCGCACTTTACTCACCGATTATCGTCACTTGGGTTATCCTCGCTTCTGCCATCGGAGCCCTCGTTCGATTTATGAAAAGCGTCAAGTCGAACAAGAAAGCCGAGAGTCCTGTCTCCATCTTTGGTTGGTAGGAAACCTAATGAAGCTTTTAATTTTAAAGTTGGGGATTTGCGATCATATTTCCCGAATAATGCTTTAGAGGTTCAGATTTCATTATTGATTCTTCAACTTGAATACCCAAAAATCTTGTCGCTGATTGACATTTTTTCAGACAGAAGCGCCCACATTTCTTGGCTGGGTGGCGCCTTCTTGCTCATTTTCTGTGGGTGAGTCTTACTTTTTCACTCGAAATCGGCTGTCTATATTTTCCTCCAGTATTTTTTTTGTCGGCAACGGAGCTTTTTTGGCTTTCTCTGCGGCCACCTTCAAGAAAACGAGTGTTCTGATTGCCCTCGGCGAAAAGATAAAAGAGGGTCTTGGAGGATTGGACCTCGTGTATGTATTTTTTACTCGGAATTTGTCAAATTTTGCAGAAACGATTCTTCTTTCAGTAATGTATTGTGGGCTAAACTTTCAGTAATCATTTTTTATAATTTTTTCCAAATTCAGAAACATGTTAATAACAAGTAAAGACGGCGCAAGCATCTACAAAGGAATGAAACTTGGTGTTTTCTCCATTGGCCTCTACTTCGGAGCTGTAAGCGTTTAATAGTAGTCCATTTTACCTGACTCGAAAAGGGAGGTAGGCGAAGATATGTGCGGGACGCATAGCGTGTGCGTGCACGGTTTTTGGCACGAGTTCAATTCAAGCGCTACCGACTACTTAAAAAGCTCGATCACCGCTTTTTTTTATTTCTTTTTTGATCATTCATTCATTTTTATAATTTGTGCTTCAAAAAAAAAGCATGACATATACAAAAAGAGCGGTGACCGAGCTTTTTAAATGGTCGGTGGCTGTTGAATTGAACTCGTCCCAATAACCGCGTGCGCACACGCTGCGTGTCCCGCTCTTTTCTCCTCCTCCATTGCCTTCCAAGTCGGGATGAATTGACTACAAACTACCATAAAATGTAAGCAAAAAATGGTGGCTCGCGTTTGACCTCGAGCCGCAAAAAATGCAAAGCAAAAGTTAATGTAAATTTTTTTGGCGTAAAGTTGTGAAATATTTTGAAGCGTCATCATCAGCTGTAGTATGTTTATGTCAAGTGCAATGACGTCATCCGAAAAGGCTCTGTGAATGGCTCTTTCTCTGATTGGTTTATCGCGCAATCAGGGGCGGAGCTTGAGCGTCGCTTTGACATTCCAAATCTGACCAGACTATATTCATTGGAAGGAAAACTTTTGGCATTGTTTTTTTTCAGCTTTCTTTGTCAAGCGTCGCCAACATTACGATGCATCATTCGCTCGATTCGGATGAATGGCACCGTATCCATTCGGAAATTGATGAACACTGTGTTGGTTGATTATAGCTCCAGCTAAATCTCAAACCGTTACTCTATTGGTTAGAAGATTTGAAAATATCGCCTTGGATCTGTAGCATTGTAACAAAGTGATAAAAATCCTATTATAACAAAAATTTGGGTGTTTTAAGCTTATTTAATGCCGAGTCCAGAGTGACTTTCAAGCAGAGAATTGCAAACACTATTTTTTGAATCCATTGTCAAAAAGAGGACATAAGATACCAGTTTTCAGTCGAATCTGACATTACCAGAAAAATTATTTCATTTTTTTCTTTCTCTAAGGAAAAATATAAAAAAAAATTCAAAAAAAAAATGAAAATAATCGATCCGAAAAATTAACTTTGATCGAAACCTTAAAAAAAAATTCTAAAAAATGGCAAAAATGAAATTAATTGAGTCTTAGAGATAAATAAGAAAAGCTTGCATGAGGGTAATCGACTATCAAGTTTTCTATGTACTGGGCTGAACTGAGGAAGTTTCAAGTAGGAACTATTCCGTAGAAATAGTAACGGTTTGGGATATAGTGTGGGATTATTGCCTCGAGGACAACGTAATCAATAAAACGCTGCAGAACTCCTCACTTCACCAAATTGATTTATATTATGACCCAGTTGGGCACGTCATATTCGAAACGAAAAAGTTGAATAGGAAATTTGTTTTGACTGATTCGTCGAGTCCACAAATTTATTCAACGCCTCACAAAAAAACGCTACGATCCTCGGTCGAAGATATACAGAAATGGGTTGGTTGGGGATAATTTTTATGGATTTTGATCCGATCTTTCAGTTGGTCAAACACAAGGAAAAGATTAACACAAAACGCGCCAACATTGAGAATTTCATCGCCTTCGCTACACCCATAGACGGCCAAATATTTAATGATTTGACGGTAATTTTCTCGGGCTTTTTTTTTTCGTTGATTACCCTTATCATTTCTCAATTATTATCATAAGAAGGCAGATGGCCCGTGGGATATGTGGTTCCAGATTAGAATAAATTCATGATACTTTTGCGAAATAAAATAGAACAAAAACTAGAAAACTTAGAGTTTGTTTAGAGAATAGTTGATCCACGGCTAGCTGGAACCATTGAAAAAGGGGCCTGACAAGATTTTTATAAAGAGAGAGTTTCCGGTTGGTGGGGGACAGGCCACGCCCCTTCGCATACAACTGTACCGTTCTAATTCTGCTTCATTTGTTCATTTCTTTTTGCAGATTGAGCTAAGTGGTTTGGCAACGGTGGGCGAGCCGATGTACATTTTCTTCATGGAACTTTGCGAAAGATTGGCCGACGAAATTGTACATCCGTTCATTTTGTTGTGGACCGCGCTGGGTCAGCTTTTCACGAAGCTATTTTTGGATATACGAAGATTCAGTTCAAAAAAAGACAGCTTGGAAAATAAAGCTCAAAGAAAAATAAATCAGAAATCTCACCTTTGATCTTTTTCTGTCGTCACCTTATTTTTGAAGTCCAAATTTTTTGAATTTCAAACAAAATTCGTTTTCTTTAAGTTCGCCTCCAAAACAAAACTTGGTCTGAAACCATTATTTCTCAACTTTGAGAATTAATATCCCAAAAGTTAAAAACTTTGAGAATTAATATCCCAAAAGTCAAAAAGAAAAGTTCGGGCTTCATCTCAACCTAGACTTTCACAGGATGTTGTACAAACTTTTCGAGATCTTTAAATTTCATAATTTCCACTGTTTTACACCATTGAGAGAATCGGAACTATCAAAATATGAAAAGCTCTAGCAGCTGGATACTTTTGATTTTTTTTTGGAATTAAAAAATTTTCAGTCATCTGCGCATTCTCCGCTGTGTTCATGGCCTATCCTCTGATTACGATCATCCGTTTCCTGTACGCGGCGAGCCCAGAAGAAGTGAAGAAAGGCGCGAGCAAGACGTCGAGTGACGGAAGCAAAGATATGAAGAAAACCACGAAAACGACGAGCGATAAGGCCAAAGATGGGAAGAAAACGGCGAGCGATAAGACCAAAGATGCGAAGAAAACGACGAAAACCACGAGTGACAAGAGTAAAGACGAGAAGAAACCGAAGAAAACGAAGGAAAAAGCGAAGAAGAAGGATCAGAAGGCGTCTACAGAGTCCGCAGAGAAAGCTTGAAGCACAGCATGTCCAATTACATTTCAAGGCCGAAATAAATGAGTTCCGCACGACTGTGAAATATGAATTTGTCAGGAAATTGTTTCATTTTTGATCCGGGTACTAATTATATTTCGATACTACGAAAAGATCACATGCTTATGGCAGTTTGCCCTTTCCGTCTGAACTTCAAACTTGGCGTGTACGTGATCTATCAGATCGCGTGAGCCGATCTCACGAGCTCTGCGTAGTGTGACCTACTCCCAGCTGTTAAAAGCTTTTCGGTCGACGTGACTGATCTTCATATCCAGAGGTGGAGGATGGCCGCCCTTCCTGGCAAGCCATAAACGCCCAAAAAGCAGAAATGACTTTTTCGAAAGTCCGCGTGGCGCAACGTTCATTTGTAAGGCGAAATCGCCCTAACATCTAGAAGCGCTGTTTTGAACAATTTGTGTAACTTGTGTATACAACGGAATCAGAATTTTTAATTGTTGAAAAAAATTCGAACATAAATATCTTTTGCCTAAATCACACTAGAGAGCTTCTCGGGAGAGTTTGGAGTCAAAATTTTGGTGGCTTGTAGACCTAGGTAAGATCTCTTGTAATCTGCCTTCCCAATCCTCCACCTTTGTTCAGATCGGTGTGGACCTGTCGGAGTTAGACAGGATCCTGGTAAGAACCAGGAGATCTCGTTCACCTGGTTCGAACCAAAAATCGGATTCAGTCGAGGTCTGAGGCCCTGTTCTACACAACCCACAGGAACCGCGCTTAAACGAACGGAGACAGAAATCCGTAAAATAAGCGAAAGTGGGTTCATAAAGGAGCCGAAATCCAGTGTCGCACTTACAGTCACTACCTGGACCAAAAAGTACCATAGTAGCGTTGTCTGCTAAGCGCTGAAGGGCTCGAGAAAACGACCATAATAAGGTGACAGAATTCTCAGATCGAAGAATTTTGAACGATCAGGAGCCCACGAGACTTTTTTACAATAAAGTAATATGAAAAAGAATGAAATGAGAAGTGACTTTTACGGCAAATGGCTTGGTGACCAGGATGACCAAAAACTGACTTTGCAAGCATAAAAAAGTACCGTAGCTCTACAGTAACCCAAGGTGATATGCGCCCATTTATTGACATGTATTCGCCTAGAGAAAGCCCACCAATTCTTGAATGCCTGCCTACCGTAACCTGGCTACGGTAAGAGGGAATGACTCAAAAAGTTGCGTCCGCATTTCTGATGTTGAGCTATCACTCTGGGGTGTTAATCAAATTTTTTGTGAATGTTCTTTTTGAAAATTACAGGACAATGTGTTAATTAAATATATAGTTAGCTTCTTATCATTGCGAGCTCATTTCTAGTCACAATCGACCGGTTTTTTTTGGCTTGATTAAGGTTATCCTACCTCCCCTCCGCTCATTCTGATATAATGAACAGGACAAAAACCTCCACAAAAGAGGACCGGCCTCACCCAAGCTTCTTGGAAAAAAAAACTTCAAAAAAGTAGTTTTACTTGAAAAAAAGAAGAATTAATGTGAGCTGCGTGGAAACCTAGTCATTGCTTTGCTAAGATGAGGACGATATTTCTACTTCTTCTCATGACAGCTATGTTCATGAGCGCCCGGAGCCCTGTGAGATTTATCCAAAGACTCAAATTGATTGTATATATTTTCAGATGCCTAAACCATCAGTCGCAGGTATGCATTGGATTTCTATCAATTTTTGTAACGATCTTGAATCTGTCTGACCTGTCTGCGCTCTCTTACGCCTCGCCGTTCAGCTCGTCTATGAGCAAAACGGAAGTTTCTTCAAAACTTCGTCATTTTTCCGAGAAAAAATTTGGCAAAAAATAATTACACCAAAAAGGATTCGAACCAGCATCATAGGTTCCACAGCACAGGGCTGCTACCCACTACACCACGACTCCAGGTGACAGGAGGGGTTAGCCGGCGCGAGATATTCCACTCAACCATCCAATGCATTTATCGCGTGCAAACTTCGAGATGCCATAACTCGACTAGAACGCAAAATGCGCACTTTTTTTCAACTTTTTTGGATTCATGGCGTTCGAAAGTACCTATATACCAAGTTTCCTTAAATTCCAATACCTCGACCTTTTGCACTTCGCGTGTAAGGATCCTCAGAAGAAGTTGAAAAGGTTCTGCCGAAAACTCCTTTTGTGGAGAACAGTCTTTTAAGCTCCTTTTTTGCAGCCTCAGAGGATCCTTTTTAAATCCCCGTTTTAGTTGCTTTCCAGCATCTTTACGACAAAGTAAGTGAAAAAATGAACCATGAAAAATGTGTTGAAAAAATTTTTACCTAAAGAAGAGAGGGCGCAGACATGACAGATTGTTCTAAGGATGAATTATATTTCGACAAAAAACCCAAGGTTTTCAGATAAATGCTGCGGTGTTATCATATCAATCAAAAACAACGGAAGCTTGTCCTCCATCCCGAAAACCTGCCTCAACACTACTTGCACTGAGAAGAAAATCGAGCTTCACGACTTTTTCACGAATTTACCGATTTTCACGAATTCTACAAATTCTACAAACTCTACGAATGTCACGAATTCAACGAATTCAAAAAAACCAACTGAAAAATTGCTGAACAACTTCGTCGTGGCTTCGTTAATCTACATCGAAAATTCTCATTCGAATTTGTCGATTTTCGAAAACTTGGAGCGCATCGAGACAAACGTATCCGGTAATTTGACCATTTTTTCAATTGAGGTTTTAAAAAAGTCTTTCTTGATGATATCGAACCTCAAATGAATTGTAAAACCCTCAAATGAATTGTAAATATTGATGAATAAGAAAATTGCAGATCAAGTTATCATCAAGATCAAAAACGCGTCGCTCAGTTCCACAAGTTTTGCGAAATTGGAAAAGATTCACGTCGGGAAACTGAAAAAGTACTGCAATAAGAAGGTCAAAATATTCGAGTACTCGAAAGATCTCAACAAAAAAGTTGTCCAGAACATTGAAAAGGCGGTGAATAAGGTTTTTTCCCTACCTATTTGTGAATAATCAGATGATTTTCTTGAGACTCTCTCACACTGTCCTGACAACTTTTTTTACGGAGACGAGAAAAAGACCGGAACCGCGCTTCTTGGTGGAATGGGAGAGGGTGGAACAGGTAATAATAATTTATTAATGCACAAGGTGAAAACAAATTGGAGAACCGGATTAAAGTCATCCTCAGGAGTGACTTTAACGAATGGAGTAGTTCTATTTTTTATAGCATCGGAAGAGAAATTTTATGGTTCTGAACTTTCATTAAACTATTATATTAGTTTGATAAAAATTTCTTTTAGCTGAAAATCGGAATATGTATGCGAGCCAGGAACTTTTGATTGAGGATTCATTGAGACTATCAAGTTTAGGTTTCGTTGTCTTGCTCTACGCAGGCCTCGCTCTCTTCATTATTGTACCGTCGGCGTTCCTCATCTGGATGTACATCAACAACAAAAACAGGAAGGCTAGAGTTCAAGAGGTTGGAATTACGTTTCTGCTCCAAATAGGCTTTTCTGCAGCTTCCACCTCCGGTCGTCGTCGAAGACACGATCGGTCAGGACGAAATCAATACGAACACGATGTTGATCAGCCAGATGACGGCCGCGATGAATGAAGAGAGGCTGAGGGAAGAGCAGTCGAAAGACGTGACGAGACAGGGCGAAGCGGAGGAGCAGCCGACTCAGCCCTCGAAGGAAGATATGAAGAGTACGACCAAGAAAAAGTCGAAAGACGGGAAAAAACTCGACGACACGTCGAAGAAGGTCAAGACCGCCAAGGAGAAGAAAGACGGGAAGACCATCAAGGAAAATAAAAGGAAGAAGAACTCGAAGGAAGTGACGACAAAGAGCGCCGAGAGGATGAAGAAGAACTCGAAGGAAGCGACGAAGAGTAGCGAGAGGAAAAGGAAGAAGAACTCCAAGCCGAAGGATGCGACCAAGAGTAGCGAGAGAAAGAAGAAGAACTCGAAGGAAGTCACCGCGAAAAGTGAAGAGAGAAAGAAGAACTCGAAGGAGAGTATCGCGAACAGTGCCGAACGGAAGAAGAACTCGAACGGAAGCACCGCGAACAGTGCTGAACGGAAGAAGAACTCCAAGGATAACACTGTAAAAAGTGTCGAGAGGAAGACGAAGCCCTCCGTCGAAGCCGTGCCGAAAAAGGAAGAAGCCCCGGAGAATCCCAAAGAAGTTTCCGTGGACAACTCCAAGGAAGCGGATAAAACGGTGGAACCGTAAAGTGAGTAGCTTTCCTTCAAAATAAAATACACCAAACTTCTTCTCAGAACCTCACCAACTTCACTGATCTACGAAAAATTCTTCAAAATCGCCAATTCGTCATTTTTTTTTGAATCGAAAACTCCCGTCTACTGTGGAGTGTTATGTTTTGGCCTTCGAATAAATTGGAAAATGACCAACTTGGATTTTGCAAACTTGGAAGCTTTCCCCTTGCCGAGCGCCTGACTTTGGGTTGATCTTGTCGTCCTGTAAAATTAGTTTGTAAATTATTTGAACCATCCCAAATTAAAATTTCTTCTTCTTCCTACGCCTTCGTACCGCTTGAGCGGCGTCGGCGCCCCAAGTCGAGTTCCTATCCTGATATCAGTGGAAAGGCTCCAGTGACATATCCGTCCTTGTGTGTGACGACTGGGTTCGTGGTTTCCCACTACCAACATTTCTTAAACCCCTTGGTTGGGTCGAGGCGGGGATCGAACTTGGGACCCTGTGGACCGTAGACAGGCGCACAACCTGGCGCGCTACGGCGCCCCCAAAAATTAAAATATAAAAGGAGATCTTCAAACCCCTGAGAGCACCTGGAGTTTTCGTAAACTTTCTTGAAATTATCCAGCTCAGTAAATGTTAATTCTTAGAATTTGAACGATTTTTGAGTCTTACCCGTTATTCGGGGACGGCATAGCTTAGCTGGAAAATAATCATTTCTAACGTCCGCGAGTTCGTAGATTCGAGCTCCCCCCGCCGTCGACCAAGCCTTTCATCCCTCCTCCGGGGTAAATAAAATTGGGAGCTGCATGCAGCGAAAAAGCTCAATCTCTGCCATCGGCCTTCGGAGAGCCGACCTCTCTTGTACCTGATGTTCTACGAGCGAAATTCAAAAATTCTCTGCTTAAGCCACAGCTCCTGCCGCCGTTTAAAAAAACACAGTTAAATCAATGAAAGTCAATTGTACATGTATTCTTACATTGAAGATGCAATAAACAGTTTCTTCCCCTTTATTGGAAAATTGGTCTTACCCACGTTTTATGGCTTGGTCCAACCTTGGTTCCAAACTCATGCAGCGGTCAAAAGAGCAAAAGAAAAATTCTCATCACCTTAGACAAAAAAAATCCAGAAGTAGAAACGCTAAAATATAAAAAGAAATGGTGATCCGATTGACTCATAAGTTCATGCCAGTCAAACTTTTTTTTTAACGTTGCCATCCGTTACAAAGAGAACCTCAGGTGCGGCTATCAACAAATTTTATTCGCTTAAAATATGAGTTAGCGGTAGGTTTGATCGAAAATTTGAAAAAAGGAACTAACTGAAATATTCAGAAGCTTATTTCTGTTTGGCCGTACTTTCTAGAAGTTAGTTATCTTCGTCTTCTCTCAGCTTCTTCCAACTTCCAGAAAAAAGACAACGCAGGAGGTAAGAAAAAAAAGGGCAGATTGGCTAGAGCAGAACTTGAAGTCCTAGCCTTTATAGCCTGTGTGCCACGACTTAAAAATTTCGCCGAACGACATTCCGCTGTTCCGCTGCGTGCGTTCGCGGAGCGTCTTTCGAATCTAGGTCGCGCTTTCAATTGACTGTTATTGCTGTGGGAGCACTTGAAAGTAGAGCACCTTAACAAAAAATAAAAAAAAATTGAAAGCGCGACAAAGGTTGGCAAAGGCGCGCAGCGGCACAGCGGATAGTCGTTTGGTATAATTTCAAGTCGTGCTACACAGACTATACAAAATGAAGAGATCTTATTTGAAATTCTTACACACAACGTCAAAGTTTAGTGTGACTTCCAACCTGAGACTTTCCAAAACTCTGTCATTGAGAACTACGGTAAAAATTTTTCTCTCATTCCCTTCTACGATGGTTTCTTTTAAAAAAGAAAAACAAAACGATTGAATCAATTCAATTTTTATTGAAACGAACGGATTCGAATAAAAAAATTTGTGAAGTTTTTATGGTGAGCTATAATAAAAAAAAAATTGGCGATACGGCTGGCTAGACGGACGATTCCTATTGAGGACCGCGGTTGTAGCCGGCAAGCGCTACGTAGCCTTTCATGGGCGCTGGCGGCGGCTTGGGCGCAGCTGGAGCGGCCGGCGTTGGCTGGATGACAATTTGAGGCTGAGGCTTTTGAGGTGTCGGCTGGATGACGATCTGAGGCTGAGGCTTTGGCGCCAGCTGAGCGGGAGGCCTTTGAGGCGTTGGCTGGATGACAATCTGAGGCTGAGGCTTTTGAGGCGTTGGCTGGATGACAATCTGAGGCTGAGGCTGAGGTCTTTGAGGTGTTGGTTGGATGACGATTTGAGGCTGAGGCTTTTGCGGAGTTGGCTGGATGACAATTTGAGGCTGAGGCGGCGGCTGCTGATTCTGTGCCGGGGGCGGTGGCGGCGGTGGCGGCGGCTGCTGATACTGTACCGGGGGCGGTGGTGGTGGCGGCGGTGGCGGCGGGGGTGGCGGCGGTGGTGGGTATTCTTGAGCGAATGGCGCCGGAGCTGGCGGCGGAGGCAATCCTTGAGTTACTTGCACCGGCGGCGGAAGCGGAGGCGGAGGATATCCTTGGATCGGTGGTGGCGCATCGGGCGCCGGCGGAGGTGGAGCATCACCTGCGGCAGCCGGACCGCCGGCGCCGCCAATTCCCTGGTCCGGATCATCGGAAATGATTCGCAAGAAAGTTTCCTCGAGGGTCGATTGCTCCAAACAGTAGCGATCCGACCCGATCCATTGAGCAAGCTCCTGGGCTTCTTTGAACTTCGTCGACCACTTATCCCCAGCTTCTTTTGGTAACTAAAGATATCAAAAATGAATATTTTCAAAGACATTTTGCAAAATACCATCCAAGCGAGGTTGTTAGTGTTTGGGTCTTTACAAACCGACTGTGGATATCTGCAACAAACTTCCTTCTTTTGGGAAAAAAATTGCATTTTTTTCACAGAAAGTGCCGCGTTACTCAGTAGCTGCATTATGAAAGCTTGAAACAACTTCATATTTCATTTATTTATAAATTGAGTTTAGTAGACATAGTGTGCCTCCTAGAGAATCCTCTCAGAGAACCTCTCCCTTAGAAGATCTCTTAATTTTCTTTGAGAGCGGAGGAATAGTAAGATTGAAGCGTTGCATTCGCGACGCGACTTTCTTGCGGAAAATCATGTTCAAAGTAGTTTCAGCGGAACTCTCGGACAGCTATAGCTGATTCACGACTCAATTGATCCATCGGAAAAAGGTTCCTGACACGATAATGCACGAGATAGCGCCTGGCTCGTGGAGAGCGCAGACAGGACACGCCCCCTTAGCGTCCCAAGCTAGCCGTAAATGAGCTATATTTTTAGCTTCGTGGAATCACTTTGAACACGGTATCAAGCTCGAAAATTTGAAAAAGTTGTGACTCATGTTTGATCAACATTTTTCCGCCAAACAGCTGCGTCACTCTTGCCAATCTACCATCTCGCCTTGCCACTCGGAAAAAATTGACTATATTTCTTTCCAATCTCATTTCGATGCTTTTCCTTTCAATGCTTCGCTATTGTTCTCATACTTGAGTAGACCATTTTCCTGGTCATCTGTGCATCCTTAATCCTTCTAAAAAAGTCAGCACTACATCCCTGAGAAACAGTGATCGTCAATAGGTTCAAAACTCGTCATCTCTGATTCACCATGTTAACATCTTACATTATTCCATTTCCACCTTTCGAGTGCTAGGCATTCATCTCCTATCTCGTCTGAGACTTATTTCGACCCTGGACAAGCTGGGCAGTCTGTTCCTATGGAGAAGTCATCGTCGGAAAGCTCAAAACTCGTTTACTACTACCACAAGAGGGACGAGATGATCTACACGTCATTCTTGATCAACGACGGTTCCAACAACCATCAAACAACTCTCCAATAATCCCATGGTTCTTTGAAGAATTGTCTCTGAAGAATGGTCAAATGTCTAGCTACCGTCCTGATGTCCAAGGTAGATTTTTTCCTCATCTTATATAACTTTTTTAAGTCTTACTCCCCCCAGCCTTATATGAGCTATTTACTTCTCCACGCACATTTCTTCTACAGTTTCACGAAATATGCAATTTGGAAGACCTTGAGGTAATAACACACCTGGCTTGAACCAACGAGAGAGCTCTGTGACGACTGACGACGTCGTCCACAGAAATGGTGAGAGTGAACGTCTTTCCATACCTGGGAGCATTCCGATAGACTCTCCGTAGACCTTTTCCCTCACTTTGACTTGATGTCCTGAGGGGTGCCGATGGTGAGCATATTTCCCTTCTTCATGATGGTGATCCGGTTGCAGAGAGCCTCGCATTCGTCCATCGAGTGTGACGTCAGAATCAACGACGCCGACTTCATCGCCTGCCACAGGGTGTCCCAAATCTCATGGCGTGTCTGAATCGTTTCTTGGAGTTGATCCAAGGATCCAAACTACCTTGGGATCAACACCGGCCGTCGGTTCGTCGAGGATGATCAGATCTGAGGGCGATAACAAGGCGACGCCGAGCGAGATTCTTCTACGCTGTCCTCCACTGAAAAATAAAAGTCTCGACGTCAATTTTTCTCTTCTGAAGACGCACCTGTAGTGCTTGACCTTCTTGTCTCCCAGTTCCTTCAGGCCAACGCCTTCAAGACAAACCGAGGCTTTAGTTTTGAAATTTTTGTAGCCATGCATTTGGGCGATCAACTGCAAATAACTTCGTATAGGTTTTGAATAGTTTTTTTTTAGTAGCTTGGTTGAACTGAAGGCCGTTTATACTTTATGTTGAATCTCTCAATAACTGTCAACAAAAACCTCAAAAGTCTGTCTTCCAGTCAGCTCCGGGATCAGTGGGTCCACCTGAGGGCAGTATCCCAAAGTCTAAAATCAGAAATTCAAACAGTTCCTTCTGAAAAATCTGACCGTCTTCTTGGAGACGTCAACGCCATTGACGGTAGCCGTGCCGGAAGTGAGGAAAGTCTTTCCGGTCAGGATATCCAACGTCGTCGTTTTTCCAGCGCCATTGACGCCCAGAAATCCGAAGCACTCGCTGTGGCCAATGGCCATGTGGAGACCGTTCACAGCTCGGTATTTTTTGAAGATTTTGGTCAAGTTCTAAAAGATTTTTATAAAGGCTTAGGGCAGCGGTAGATGCGTGAACTAGATGAACTATATTAGGTTTTTTCTCACCTTGACCACCAGAATGGATCCTTCCGTTTGACCCGCCTTCACTCGCAACTGTTCCGCCTTGACATTGTCGTCACTGCCATTCTTAATCAATACCCATTTCCTATCGAAAACAAGAAAAATACTGACAAACTCGACGGGATCCTTCAAACCTCCAGTCGTTTTGTTGAAAATGAAACGACGGACAGACTGAAATGCGCTATATAATGACTGAGAAAAAATCGTTTCGTAGTTACTCGAACTTGCGTCGAGAAGAAAATCAAAGAGGAGAAGATTGAGAAGAGCAACATGCATCGGATCAGTTCCCCTGGAATTGACTTTTTCTTCTGCTTTTTTGGTAAAAACAATTTAGGAAATCTTCGATCGCATTATATTTGACATTCCTTGAACGTCAATGAGTCCTATTTTTATTCAAGAAATCGAAAAAAATCGAAAAGTTTGATAATAAAGAAAGTTGAAAGTAAATGCACAAGAGAAAATTTGTGAGTTACCTTATTTTGAAAGATCTAGTCCAGGTCGTATTTTTCGGCGGGTTATTTCAAGACCCAAATCAGACCAAAGTCCAAAAAAAAATTCTTATGATTCGAGAAATATTTTCAGCACTTTTTAGGAACTATTTGGAGATTTCTTGTAAGATTTTTTCGACTATCTAGAGTTTCAATAACTGAGTGATTGTTAGTTCCATCTGGAAAAATCTAATAATTTCATTATAGTCGATTCACGGCGAGCTTCTGGGCTCTCCTCCAGTCAGGCACTGCCTCCTTTTTCATCGTGTCAAGACTTTTTTCTAAAGCTCGGGTCAGACGTGAAGATACTATCAGAGAAAAATGCAGAATATGGGGCAGAAATTAGATAGAATAACGGCACATGACTATAAAAAAATCTTTTTCCCTATTTTCTCTTCAAAAAGGCCAGAATACTTCAAGTTTGAGATCATTTTGTCAAACAAATAATGGCAACTTTTCAAAAATAGCTAAAGCATGAAATTTCAGTGTTCAAACGTAGTGCTAGGTACACGAAAACCAAAAAACCAACACAATGGCTCCTTCTCCATATCTTCCAATCCTTTCGTGAAAGCATACGAAGGGAAGAGAAAAGCCATCAAGTTCTGGAAATCTTTCAATAATAAGCGAGTACAAAAAAAAGAGGATTCGAAATTTCTCACCTTCATCCCATTCATGGCACTTTCATTGAAAGCTTCAATAAAACTACCGAGAGTGCCAAGAATAATTAGGACGATCATGATTGCAATTGGCGAGGCAATGAGGTAGATCAGAAGCATAAAGGAGGCCTGGAATCAGAAATTATTTTCGGAAAAAAAAAAGAAGAAAATTTTCCATTTCACCCTTCAGTAATTAATTGAGGGATTTATCGCCTCAAATATTGCCAGAAAAAGAAAAAAAAATCAGGCCCATTTGAACCGAAAAATAAAACAAAAATATACAGAAAAATGCAATTTTTCGAGAATATAATGCTTCCAACTGCAAAATCCAACATGTTAAACAAAATAAACGATCAAAAAAGAGCTAAAATCGACAAAAAAGATTGCTTTCGAATTCGCTTTTCCCGCCTAAAACCGCTACTGTAGGAAAAATGACAAACAACTGATAAATTTTCGGAAGAGGTAAAACCTTCGAAGCAGCAGCGAAAAGGAACGATGTCGTGTAGACAAAAGGTGCCGACGCTGCGAAATAGACCAACCATACGGCGAACATCCTGGAAAACGGTTTGGAGTCGGATAAATTTCAAGGTAAAAGGACTTTTTGTTATCGCCGAGCTTCCAGTCGAAACAGGCGACGAAGAAAAAGTACATTGCGACGACGAACATGTAGAAAGCGTAGTCCATAAACATGTTAACGCCCCACAAGGTTATCGGGCTCATCCCAGTCAGCATTTGCTGCAAGATACTCTTCTCTCGCGACCGTGCGAAAATTTTTTTAAAAAGGATGGGAAACGAAAGTTCTTCTGATAAACTGTGAATGAACGGTAATAAACAGTGGTGAAATCTCCAGGACTCCAGCGGCGTTTTTTTTTACGACGCCCCGCCCATTTTTTTTTTCTACGTAAAGTGTCGTGTGTCTTGTGCATGAACTGCGGCGCTTTTGCGCAGAAAATTTGTGTTTATGTTAAGAAAATTCTATTCTTCTCAAAGACTTCTGGCACTACGGCGGTCTGCGCCTTTAATAATTCCTGTCAATTACGCTCTCATAGTCTCTGACGTTTCCATGACGTCACTTTGGAACGGCGGAGGTTTTGACTCGGCCCACCGTGTTTTAGTTCTTACACTAGTAAAAACGCCAAGATGGTACTGAATGGCCATTTAGGGAGCCCTATAATATAAGGGTCCAAAAAAGGGGGTATAGGAGGTTTTTTCTCCCAATAGGACTCAATGCAGCTTTTTTCAATTGATGACCCTCAGAAGGAGCTGGAGGAGCTCCAAAAAAATTTCGGCAATTTTTTTTTCCTCAGAGGATCCTTTTCGAATCTTTTGGAAAAGATATTTTTTAGCTAACGGAAGGTTGTGAAAATGTAACATGAAACAATTTTTGGGGACTCTTAAAAGATCTTTTTTGAAGCTTTTCCGTATTGCTGGAGCTTTCTGTACAAAAATCTGTAGCCTGCCGTGAAAAAAAAGAGTTCTCTTAAAAATTTTCAAAGCTTCCCCTATGAGACGAAATTTTGAGCATAGGCAAAGTCGGAAAGGCCAAAAAACGGCTTTATAAAAATGTTCCTTTTAAGGTTACAATGGTTCTTTTTCTTGCCTTTTTGGGCCATTTCATCGGCTTTTATGCACCATTTTTGCTGCCTTTCCCTTTTCCCACCCTCACTTGAGCCTTTAAAATCCCAGAAAAAATTGGAAGGCTCGATAAAGGGACTCTCTTTGTTGCCTTTTTACTGCCTTTCTACGGCCTCTTTTGAGCCTCCCCCTTTAGCGGCCATTATCCACTTTTCACTGTGCAAAGTATTGCAGTATATAGCTGATTTACAGCTGACTTGATCCATCGAGAAAAGGGTCCTGCCAGGAAAAGAGACGAGACAGTGCCCTGATTGGTGGAGAGTGCAGACAGGCCACGCCTTTTTGCGTCCCAAGCTAGCCGTGAATCGTCTATACCTGATGTCGGAAGGCGCTCGCTTTCTCGACGACGGGAAAAATGACAAAGTAGGCGACTGTCAAGGCGGCGGTCAACATCACCACCATCATGACTACCGATCCTTTATCCTAGAAAAGTATAAATGAGTATCAACATCTTCTTGTTCTTTTCACGATAGAAGCTCTTTTAGTGATATAAAAAGCCAGAAAGTGGCTCTTCTGGCACTCGATTAAGTCGAGTACAACGATAATGAAAAAAACTCACTTTTTCGGCAAGTATTACGGAAGCTTTGATGAAGTTTGCACTGCCGCTTTCATCCTAAAACTTTAAAAAAATTTAAAAAAATTCTCAGCAAATCATCAAAGTTCTGCGATGTAATATACGTTTGAATTAGTTTGAAATTGATAAATTTATTCATCTAAGAAGTTTTTTTCATCACCTAAAACCTATTATTGTGTTCTAAATTAAAATTACTTTTTAAAAAAAATCTCAAAAAAAATCACGATTGAATCGGATAGATTGTAGGTAGGGTCCGCAAGCCATTTCTTCAGAACGATTCAAAAAAATATGTTTTTTTCACATTTTTGATAGAGGAGACTGTTCAATTTCATAATCCGTTTAGTTTTTGAAAAAGCTCCACTAAGAAAAAAAGTTATGGCCAAAAACGAGGCGCGCGGCGTACAACTGGAGGGCGGGGCTTTGCGCCCCCTAATTGTAGGTGAATAAAAAAAGTTCAAAAAATCTAAAATCCATTATTAAACAGAAAAAAATCCAAATAATCATATTATTTTTTCAAAAAAATCAAACTTCTGGTTTCGCGCTACTACGACACATGAAGTCATAAAACATCGTTTCATTTTTCTTATTTTTTTCAAAAAAATAACGAAAAAAATTCAATTTCGGCTAAAAAAATTACTGAAAAAAATTCGAGATTTAGCACTACAACGAATCATAGAAAGCCTAACTCAATCAGGGCGAATTTCTCGATTTTTTTGAAAACTATTAAAAAAATTATTTTTATTTGAAAAATTTAAATCAAGCTACATAGAACCATTCTGAATCGGGCCATTTTCTGAATTTTTTTCAAAAAAATAAAAAAATTCAAATTTTTTTCATTTAGCTTCCGACTGAAAATCTAAAACTCAAAACGTGAGAAAAATATAATTATTTCCATTTCTTACTGAAAAAAATTGAATTTCAGCAAACCAGGCCAATTTTTTCTCAATTTTTTGAAAAAAATATCAAAAAAATCATTTCAATCGAAAAATTAGGATCAAGCTACTACGAGACATAGAATTACTCTAAATTGGGCCATTTTGTTATCAAAGAAAAAAATTTAAATAATCGCGAAAAATTCAATAAAAAAATCACCCAATTGGACAGATACGAGTTGAAGAGAAAGTTCAGACTGTGGGGCACCGAGTGAAGAGCTCCACTGTGGTAATACAAAAAGGCATCGGGTCCATTTTTTTCGATTGCAAAACCCAACTCGGGAAACTTCTGAAATCAAGAAAATTCACAAAAACTTATTTCATTGTTTAAAGAACCCTATCCAAAAGCAAGGCTTCCGAATGGATATTCGATATTGCTGGATCGATCTGAAGAAAAAATGAAATTTTCAAACGAGAGTACTGTAGGACAATTTACCGTATACTTAAAATAATCTTCCATATCGATTCGTTTATTGTCAGGTAGCGCTTTAAAAAAAATCCGTTTTCAGAAAGAAAATACATGGGAATATTACCTGTGGCGTGAGTCATACCGTATGAGAGGGAAGTTTGTAAAATCGATAATCGAGTTCTGAAAAAAATTTAAGTCCTTAAATTTTATCAAACTTCAACTATGTAACTTCCTAAAATTTAAAATCTTATATTACGAACATAAATCAAGAAATAGATTTTTTTGGAATTCCGTGTTCAAAGTAATTTCGCGCCAGAGAAAGAAAAAAATATAAATTTTTGGAGAGTCAGAGATCATTTTGCATTTCGCGAAACTACTTTGAACACGGCAGAAGGGAGAAAGTTCAATTCAATTCAATTCAATTCAATTTATTCAGTCATCAGAGAAATCAAAAGGCTGAATCATGGTAGATTCGAGAAAAAAAAGTATGAAATCAAGATCAAAACTCCGAATTCACGAGAGGCGCTATTCAATTTTGAGCTTTAAATTAATCCTAAAGAGAAAATGGATTATTTTTGCTTGAAAATCCTCCAAAAAGAATCATTTCTGTAGGCTTTTTTTAAGGCTTTTTACTCGATTAGGAAGCAAGAAATACAATTTTTCAGAAAAAGTGAAAAAAATCATAAACAACATTTTCTTTCAGAAACTTAAGGCAAGTATTCGATTTTTTTAAAAAGCGGTTTTTTTAATAATATTTGTGAAACTAAGACAGAAGGATAGAAGGATAGAAAATGGAAAAACAGTTTTCAAAGAAATTCTACCCATTTTTATTGTCATTTTATTGATCTTATATGGTCTCCCATTTTAGCCACGCTAATTGTCACGTCTAATTTGAGATAGTTTGAAAGTTTCTCAGTGCAAACATCGGAAATTTCAGAAAAAAAGGACCTTTCACTGTGCTTTTCTGCAGAATGACGGCAGCAATGAAAAGAGCGAGAATTTCGACGATGAGCAGGAAAAATTCCGAGAAATTATTCCACACATAGAGACAGCGTTTCCGGATGTTGGCCCCAAGTTGGGATTTGACCAGAGCCGATCCGAAATGGTAATCGGTACCTGGAGTCAGATCATTTCTTCTTATTTTTGGTTCTTCTTTTTTTTAAAGACTTCTTACAAGTTTTTTTTGAAAAAAAAACCTTTCAAGAGCATTTTAAAATGACCTAAAAACTGTTGAGACAAGAAATTCTGCTAAAACTTGAATCAGACCAAAGATTGAATTTTAAAATTGAACGGCTACAAATTATTTCACTTCAAGACCTTTTGCAACTTCTTTTGTAGTGTCTCGAAACGAAAGCGCCAAAAAGTCTTGGTTTACTGTAGCTTTTCTTTCTGTTGTGTTTTAAAGACGTCACCATCTCGAATACGCTACATACTAAATTTTGAGAGGTCCCTATAGGGGTTCGTGGTTTTAAGGAGCCCTAAAGAGGGTTATTTTATGGTCCCTATAGGGATCCCTGCGGCGGTTCAAGAATGAAATATTATGAACCAAAAAAAATAATTTCCACGGACTCCACTCTATATACAGAACTAGAGGGACCCCTCTATGACAACGTTTTTGGACTTCCCAGTGCGTCCTCCAAAAGCTCACTATTTTTGCCGCCCCCTTCGTGGATCTTGACTACGGGCAGTTGATCTCCCTCTTTGAGCCCTTTCTTTTTTCGTTCGTTTTCTTCGTGCAACTCGCCGATTCTCAAGAAGACCTGTAAAATTATGATGCTGAGAGTTTATTTTTTCGTGAAGTTCGGAATTTCTGAAAATCCGCTCAAAAAATCTCATAAGAAAAGTTGAAAAGGGGTCGAAAAAGACTCCACAAAAATGTCCCTTTTTTCTGCCTTTTTGGGCCATTTTCCCAGCACTTGTGCACAATTTTTGCTGCCCCTTCCTTTTTCTACCTTTTCTCGAGCCTTTGAAGTCCTAGAAAGATAGAAGGCTCGACAAATCGACCCTTTTTGCTGCCCTTTTGCTGCCTTTCTGAGGCCTTTTTTGAGCCTCTGCTTTTGAAGAACATGTTTTCGAACGGCTATGCATCAATTTGCATTTGCAAAACTTAAAACTTAAAAGACTTTACTGAATATAAAAAATAACTGACAGATTTCTGAAAACCGGGCTAAAAAAAGCTCCCGCACAGGCAAAGTCCAAAAAGTCTCAAATTGGAAGACCTTTTTTAGATTTTTTCTGAAAAGAACCTCTTAAGAACGTGTGAAATAAAGGCAGAAAAAGGTGGAAAACGGGAGATTCCTGGAAAATTTTTGACCCCTTTAAAGGAACTTAAAAAGAAGCTTTAGGCTCTTTTTTTAAAAAGCCTGAGGTCGTTTGGGCTTTGTTTGTGCAGGCCAAATTGAAAAAAAAAAACGGAGACCACTTTTTAAGATCATTCTCTAGATTTCTAAGATCCGAGGTGGTTCTAAATAATAATTTATATGGTTGCATGGAACAAAAAAAAATGTTGAAAAAGAAGAAAAAAAAGAGTTTCATGCGAAAGACAGGTAACGAAACTCCGTGCAACCCTAATGCCTATGTCAGGAGTTAAAAAGCGGTTCCGACCTGCTCCAACGTGTTCAACGACAGCCCAAACGTGGTAATGTTCGACTTTCTCATGACGTTTACGGTACTCGGCCGGCAGGTTGCGGCATTGAACGTCATCATGCTTAATGACCAGAAGTTTCAAAACGGTAATTTCCTTCAAACTTTTTGTCCTGAATCCTCTCGAGAGCTTGGAACAGCGGCACGAATTTCGTCTTCTTTTCCGTTTCGGGCAAGTGAATTTGGATTTGTTTGCCGTTCTGGTGACCCTGTAGAAGTTTTGACAGTGAAAAGTTAAAAAATTTGCGGTGGAATTGAAAAAATGGCTTTAATATTCGAAGTTATTGAACCATTAATGTAAGAAAATTGAAAAAAAAAAATTCAATTTTTGAGTTGGAACCAAAAAAAGCCATTGAAAAAAATTCGCTTTGAAGCAAAGTTGCTCCATGGATGAAAAAAACTTTTTCCACAAATTTTTTTATAATAAAATAAAACGTAATCTAAGCTTTCGATCCGAATAAATTTACGGAAAATTCATTTTAAAAAAATTGACCTTGCAATTATTAGGTTACGGTAAGCAACTTTCTGTACACCGATCTATTGGCGCGAATTCAATAATTTCTCAAGAAATACAGACTTTTGTGCATTTCTAATTGTAGATCCATTCCTGATTAACTCGAGATCTTAAGGGGGCGTGGCCTGTCTGCGCTCTCCACCAACCAGGCACTATCTCTTTCTTATCGCGTCATAGAGTTTATAAAATTGATCGACCAGCAAATCCCCTATAGGGGTCATTTTTGCAAGCTTTATCTAGAAGGAGGTGAAGTGGTCCCTAGAGGGGAACCTTCGAAGTTCGATCACTCTAAACACCTTTGAACCTTTCTCGATACTATATAGGGCCGTTTCAAAGCACACTAAGGGGCGTGGCCTGTCTGCGCTCTCCCCAACAATGCACTATCTTTTTTTTATCGTGTCAGGACCCATATTCGATGAGCCAAGCCAACCTTTTCATTTTTTGAAATATTAAAAATACGATTACTTATTGAACGAAAATTTGCAAAATAAAATCATTTTTAGAGAAAAGTTGAAACGTATCCCATCTTGGCATTATTTTTTACCACGATTCCGTTTTTTTTGGTACAGTCGAGTTTTAGACTTTGGAAATAGACACAGCTGGGTCACCTATCGCTTTTTAAACCAATTTCAGCACATCTGAGGCCCGAACAGCCTAATAGAAGTGTTATCAAAAGGTATATAGTCTGTTCAGATATTAAATTTCAAGTACTCGCTGAAGCTCCGCCCCCTAATGGCGCGATAAACCAATCAGAGAGCGAGCGATCCACAGAGCGTTTTCGAATGACGTCATTCCACTTGAAATTTAAAATCTGAGCAGACTATAAACGGGTACACCCGGTGGGACATCTGCCCAACATAAAAAAGTCAGATCTTCTACCATCTTGGCGTCTTTGATGTAGTGCCGACAGATCTTGAGAAGCTCTTCCTTGTTGGTCGATTCGTCGCCGGCCACGACCGAAAGAGTGTATCCGCTGCCGAATCTGGAGAACATTTCGAGATGAAAAGTTCAGATCCGTTTTCGGACTTGTCCCTGAGGAAACCGATACTTCCCGAGGCTTCCACTCTTCCCGCAGTCATCACAAAAACGAAATCGCCGAGTCTTTCGGCTTCGTCCATGTAATGAGTCGTCAACAGTATACTTCTGTAAGACTTACTCTGAACTCTTTTCTTTCTTTTCTTTTTCTTAATAATTGTCCTGAAAGCTGTCAATTCTCATTAAACTCTACAATAATGTCCACGAAAGTTACAATCATTGATTTCTTTCATATCAAACGTTACCTTTTCTTCTTCTCATTGAGAAGGAGCTTCTGGACGTCGATACGAGCTCCTGGGTCCATTCCTGCCGTCGGTTCGTCGAGCAGCACAACCTACAAAAATAAAATAAAAATAATCTTCATTCAAGAAGAGAAACCTGGCTTCCACCAATCATAGCGATGGCAACGCAGAGTTTCCTTTTCATTCCTCCGGACAGGTTTTGGGAAAGCTGAATGAACTTCATTAGCGTTGAAGAAACTCACAAGGAGGTCATTTTAATTTTGTGCTTAAGAATGTTATAAAAATTGGCCAAAATACAGTTTGCTGTACCAAAGGTTATAAAAGTCCTAACTTGCACAAAATTCTGATTTTGCGAGACAAGGCGCCTTAAAAACAGAGATCCTCACTCAGTAACCTAAAAAAGGGGCGGAGCTTCCTGGAACCTTTTTCAGAAAAAATAGGAGTTCAATGAGATCAAAATTTGAGGCAGCCCAAAAAACTTAAATCTTTTTTTTCGACTTTTGAGAGTTTATCGATTGGCAGTTTTCTCGTGTCTGCGTCTCTCTGTTCCCTCGCCTGCGAGGTCAGAGGAACATGGAAATATCACGTAATCATGAGAGGGCCGCCGACAGACGAGGAGGACGTAGAGAAGTCCCGTCCTTTCAAGTCGAGAAAAACGGACTGTAAGTGGCCACTAATTCGACTACTATAGTGGCCACTAAAACGTCCAAACCCTAAAGTGGTCACTAAACATTTCCAGAGAAATTTATCTATTTTAACCTCAATTTTTTCCCGAAAATTAACTCGAAATCTCAACCTCCCGAAAAAAAATTCAAATAACTTTTCCCAAAATAGGAAGTTTTATCAGATTGAGAATTTCAAAAACTTCATCGGGTACATCAAGGAGTACTCTAACCAATTTTTATATAATTCCCCAACAAATAATTCCCCGACCGAAAACTAGAAAATGCCGGTTCTATCCAACAAAACCTCATCTTTCTTCGGAGTCAGGCCGAGTTGATCCAGAAGGCTCATCGCCTCCTTCGCGAATTCCGTCACGGGTGCGTTTTTGATGACGTTGATCAGCCACAAATGCTCCCAGCATGTCAGTTTATCGAACAGCGGATTGTACTGCGGGCAAAGACCCAGGATTTTTCTGCACCCATCCAGGTTTTTCGTCAGGTCGATGCCGCCGATTTTGATGGATCCTGAGGAAGATGGGAATGCGCAGATTCTATGAGAAAGTCGAAAAAGTAATATTTTCAAGCCTAAATGTTCAAAAATCAGCCTCACCTTCCGTGAGGGGACACATGCCGGCGAGACAGGCAAAAGTCGTGCTTTTTCCGGCACCATTGTGACCGAGAAGGACTGAGACTTCGCCACGGAGACCCCGCATCGTCACGCCTCGTACGGCTTTTTCTCCAGTCGGCCAGACCTGGGATAGAAAAACTTGAAATTTATTCTTCCAAGTTTCGTTTAAAGATATTTGATGAAAAATTGTTATTTCGAATCATACAGTGGCTTTTTTATAATAGCCGAAGCAATATGTCCGGGATAAAGTCCGTTCGCCGCCATTTGACACTGTCTGCGTCTCTCTTCCTCACCGGCGAGGTCAGAGAAACAAGAAAATAGCACGCCAACATGAGAGAGACGCCGAGAGACTAGGAGGGCGCAGAGAAGGACAGCAGTTTCGTATCGTGAAAAACGGAGTATAACATTCAAAATCTGACGCGACCCCCTCCTGTTTGCTCGTTCTTTCCTTTTTCAAGATCTCACAGGCGAGAGAAAAGAGGGCACAGACAGGTCAGACTGTGAGGTTTTTTTGAATTCTCATATAAATCTATCTTATGTAGTCCGATTTTCGCGAGTTGAAAGGGCGGGACTCTCTCGAAAAACTCTCTTGTTGACGCGCTATTTTCGCGTTTCTGTGACCTCGCCGGTTAGGGAAAAGAGGGCGCAGGCAGGTCGAACTGTTTTTTTTTAAATGTTCATATAGATCCATCTTATAGCATCCCGATGCTGCAAAGAAAATGAATGGATCGATAAATTACTTTGACGAGATTGTTGACTTCGATGTCAGCTTGGGCCTCGTTTCTCCCGTTCACAATTTCATTCCAACCGAAATCTTCCTTTGGGCCTTCTTTCTGCATTTGAATCAGTTATTTTTGTAACTTCCGTTAGCTGGTAAAACTTTAAGTGGCCACTATAGGGTTTTGACGTTTTAGTGGCCACTATAGTAGTCAAATTAGTGGCTACTCAAGAATTTAAAAACTAATGGCCACTATAGAGGTCTAAGTGCTACTACTAGACCACTAAAAATTCTAGTGGCCACTTTAGGGGTCAGTGGATCAACATAACTGGTCCAATCTGGTTTTTTTTTTATATTATCAGAGTTACTGGAAGGAATGAAAAACTACTGAAGTGGCCACTAAACAGAGAACCTCTATAGTGTCTACTGAAAATTTTCCCAGTCTGTTCAAAACTCCTCACTGAGGTTTTTAAAGGCGCATATACTTACAAAGACATTTTTCATTATTGTCTTAAAGGATTGAGAGCAGTATAAGAATTTTCTTTGGGAAATTATATATAAATAAAAAGTTTCCGCTGTATTTTTCCGTATATCTTCTTCAAATAGAAAGAAGCTTATGGGTTTTGAGGAATTTTTTTCCAAGAGGTAGGTCAAAAATTTGACTTCAAGCTTGTATGGGCCGCCCATTTTTCAATCAATAAATGGCTTATATCAAATTTTTTCTTAAGCTTGTTTCCTACAAACCGTCAGAAATCCCAAAATCATGTCTTTCTTGGTTTTTATTCAATACACTCTTTTGAAAAAAATGGAATTTCAAGTACGCTCTGTGGATGGCTCGGTCTCTTATTGGTTTATCGCGCAATTAGGGGCGGAGCTTGAGCGACGTCTTAAAATTCAAATGCGGAGAAGGCTATATGCTCCTTTAAAAATCGCAGAGAAGAATTTCAAAAAATCTTCCAAAAATGAAACAAACTTCGTCACCCGACTTTTTCGCTTCTTTGGCTTTCGTGAAGATTGACTGAAGGATTTTTTTCACGACTCCGTCGCGCAATTTCGACAAAAGCCAGGCGGCAAACAAGACCCAAATTATGTCGATGAACAAGAACACGAGGGCGTTTCCGACCGTGAACACCTTGTCACCTTGCTTGAACATACTCCCGAAGGTGATGTCGTCGCCTTGAAGATTTTATATGTTTTTGAGTCTCGCAAAACAGAAAAACAAAAAAAAATTAAGTTTCTGAAGATTCTCAGAAGACAGAAAGGTCACATTTTGGTGAATTTTTCAAGTTTTGCTAAAATGAGGAAAAAGTCGGTTTTTCATTTAGGACTTTAAAGGGTGTTGTCAGAGTCCTAACAATTCGAATTTTCAAGGCTTAGAAGAAACTTTAAAAGCTTTCTAAAATTTCTAAAGGTGATGTCAAAGCTCAAAAATTTCAAGTGATTGAACCGTGCGAAAAAAAGTTACTTTTCCACTCCCAAATGAACGTCACAGCCTTCAGGAAAGTTTTGCGAAAAAATTTTTAAAAAATCGGGTTTCTAATTCAATACAATGTTTTCAGCATCAGGTTGATAATTTCCTGAAACTCGCCTAAAGTTGGCTCGAACTTTATCGCCTCTTCATTTTAAACATTCACCTTTTAAAAAAATTTCAACTTCGTCGGCGACCTTAAAGTCAAAAAATAATGAAAATCGGATCGAAAATCTTCAAAAACTGCATTTTGTTCTACCTCTGACTCACAAAGCACAGTTTACCCCTTTCATCAGTTTCTTTTCCCCTTCTTTCTTCAATTTCCTTTTTTATTTTTCTGTCTACTTTTAAAAAAAAAATTTATTTTTTTTTTCTGTATAAAACCGTATACAGTACACCCTTGGCGTAAATTTCGTCTTTAGACTCGTTTTTTAAGCTTCTCTGAAATCCTTCTTAGAGTGTCTTGAAGCGAAAGCCGGTTACGGTAGATTTTTTCTCCTGTGTTTCTTCTCAAAAAAATCTACAGTATTCTGCGCCAGGCGGTCACGTTTTCAAAACAAGAAAAAAAACTACCGTAATCACAATCTTTTTTGTTTCAAGACACTTGAAAAACTGCAAAGAGAGTGAAAAATACAGGTAAAAAGGAGAAAATAAAACCTGGTCTCAAAGCGAAAGTTACAAAAAAAGCTATACCTTTTTCCTAGGTAAAAACGCTTGTTAATAAAAAATAAAAAAACCTGAATAAAGGAATGCGTCAGCGGACATGAAGAACAAATCGAGGGCCGAGTTCAAATTGAGCGAAACGAGGTTGCAGCCGGACACGTTGTGTATTTCCGGCGTCCAAACCATCATGGCGATTGAAATGGCCCATGCGAAGAGTGTACCTAAATCAATCAATAAATCGATAAATGGTAAGTCTTTATTAGCATTCAAAAAAATCAGCAGAAATGACTCCGTTTCTTGTTAAAGTATAGTTCTTTCTGCACCAGCTTTCCACGGTTTTTTTTAAATCTAAGGTACAGAACCCTTTTTGGTATCTTTGCATGCGCCTTTAATAATATCGCAGGCTAAATTAAAGGCGCATGCGCAGAGACAGGCCTCGCGCATCGAAGGGAACGGCTCTGAAGCTTGGAGAACAAGAAACCGTGACAGCTGTCGCGGGATGAAATATAATTGAAAATACAAAAAGCGAGAAATCCATTTTGAAAAGGCAAATTACGGCGTTTTTGTAAGTGGAAAAAAAAAGCGAAGCCAAAAAAAACGTTGCGCGGATCCAAAATATCCACCGTTCCCACGTGACGTCATGGGAACGGCAGAAATTTCGGCTCCAGAGCGTAAATAACAGGGCTTATTAAAGGCGCAGGCCGCCGTATTGCCAGCAGACTTTAATTCGTTAATTCGAAATTTCTCTACATTATCGCAATTTTCTGCTCAAAAGCGGCGCAGTGCATGCACACGGTACACTACACTTTACGGAGAAAATGTGGGCGTGGCGTCGTCAAAAAAAAGGAGTGATATTGCAACCTTTGAGCGCGCCAGAGCTTGTCTCGAAAACGATTCCGATAGCCGTCGAAAAAGCTATAGAGGCGGCTCCATAAAGGATGATGCACGAGATCAACACGGAAGCACCCAATCGCTAAATTATTCGATATACATCTTTGGAATCTTGATTTTGAAAAGGAGAAAACCTCTACGCAAAAAGCCACAATAAAGAGAGGCAGGGCGCAGATGAACAGGTACTTGCAGTAGGCGAACAAGGCGTGCGACAGGTAAAACTCTGTCGACGTCATTCCGAACGTGTGCAGGTATTCCTGAAGCACAAAAAGTTTATATGTACACAGAAGAAACTGTTCCACTCTTTTTTTTTTTAACTTTTTAAACATTTTCGCCAAATAAGAAAAACTAGAAACTTCTTCAGAAAACAAAAACCAAAATTGTATTGTGTAAAGATATTTTCAATAAAACTAAGCGAAGTTTTTTAATTTGAAATAAAAAGTTAACTTTTAAGCCTAAGTTTATGGCGTGTTAATGGGAGAAACGGATCTTGCTTCAAAACGAAAAATCGTGTTCATTGGCGCGCCAAAATTGCTTCAAAACAGTACTAATTTTTGTTTTGAAGCAATTTTTTTGCGTTTCGGAACAATTTTCCTTTTGTCCGATGAACACGCCATTAAAAAAAATAATTTTACAAAAAAAATGCGCGTAAAGTTTAATGTTCAGTTTAATGCACCTCACTAATACCGTAAGCCTAAAAAAAATATTATTTTTTAATATGACTGAATTTCGTAGAATCAGATATAATTTTGCATGTTGCGAAAATCACTTTGAACACGGCTTGGGAAATGAAATCTCGTTCTTTTCCTCTTTTTGCTCTGTCAATTCAGTAATGATGATAGTTATTTTCACTAGCCTTTACAGTTGTCTTCTCTGCAGCAATCTCTCGGGAAGTGACCAACACGATCATGAACATCATCATGGGCATCGCAAACTTGAAAAGCGACATGAGAGATGCCATGTAGCTCTCTTTCACCGAGTCCGGCTCCAATTCGACAAGATGGACCTGAAGAAGAGGTTTGCGGAAAGTCGTAGACTTTTTTCAAAGGGATTTCAACAGCCATTGAGAAGTGTAAGAGTTCAGACTTTGAATGTCAAGTTGGCGCTCGAGCTCCGCCCCTAATGGCGCGATAAACCAATTAGAGAGCGTTTCCAAATGACGTCATGGTACTTGACATTCAAAATCTTTACATGGTATAACGACGTGAAGCTTAATTTTGAACTGTTTGGTGAAAAAGATCACATTTTCAGTTCTCAAAACTCGCAACAAAAAAGAAGGTTTTTATTAATTGATTCAGCTTTTAATTGAAAAGAGAAACGTCGTTTTTGAAGCTTATAAGATGTGAAAAAAAAGCTCACTTTATCGTCGACTTTAACCTGGGCGTCTTTCAAGAAAATCTGCATTAGTTCGAACTGAACGTCGGCTATTTGAGGGATGTAAAGACTTTTCTTGTTGCTGAAATCAAAGTTATCGTCGCTTTATGTCTTCTGAATGGTCTAATATTTCAATTTGTTCTGCTTGAGCCAAAAATGTGCGGAAAAATCTAGGGACCGCAAAGCCACGCCCCTTTTCGCGATAGAAAAAGTGGCTTTTTTTTGGTTTTCAACTTTCATTTTGTTGTAGTTGCAAAATATGAGGAACTGGCTAATAAAATTTGACACATATGTACAGAAAAGCTTCCTCTTTCGTTTAAAAAATATTTCAAGCTTTTTTGATGCGTTCTCGCGGAATGTCGTACAGAAACGTGAATGGAACTAAAAAAACTTTGTCATTTTTTTGCTTTTTTTCATGTCTTTTTCAGGTCGAACGCACTTTTTTTCTTTTTTTAAATAATGATTTTTGATTCAAGTAACGGTAATTTTTAAAACAATAAAATAAAAAAAATTCGTCTTTGCCAAAAAAATTTTTAGGGAGTGCCGAAAGTCATAATTCAAAAATATCGTTAATAAGCGAATATAATCGAGTTTTTTTGTTTTTTTCAGAATTTAGATCACGGGCTTACTTAAATATTTTCTCCACAGAATATGTGCTTGAAAAAAAGTTGTTTAATACGCAAAAAAATGCTCTTGAAAAATAGAGAATAAAATTAGCGGCGTTTATCACACCGAAAGCGGTCGAACGCAGGTTTTTTTAAACGATTATATACATTTATTAGTAAAAAAATCTTTCAATTAAAAAGAATAAAATAAAAAAATTCGTCTTTTGCCAAAAAAATTTACGAGGCCGTTTTTAAGGCAGCGATCGTTAAACGAGGCAAAAAGCACTAAAAAACAGTTTTTTTCGAATGAATTTCCACGAAAAGTTTGAGTATAGATTTGCGAACATATTCTGATAAAAATAGCTAAATTACTTCAAGCTTTTATTTTTGAAATAGGCAATCTGTGCTATTCAAACGGCTGAAGGGTATGGCGGATGGAAGCTCCCCGCGCTAGACCTGACAGCTTGGCGCAGTGCGTGCGCTGCGATTTTTCATTTTGAGGTCGCGAGTTCGATGCCCGCAAGCGTCAGTTTTTTGTTTTCTGGAAAATACTGACTTTTTCGGCAAACTAGCAAATATTCATCATTTTAGCACTCTATTATGATTTGTTACATCATAATAGACCAGTATCAAAACTTGTTCTAGAAGAAAAATCGAAAAAAATGTCAAAAATGGATAATACCAAAATTTCAGTACTAAAAAAATGGTGCGCGGCGCGTCACATTTTTCGTCATAACTTTTTTCATCCTCAATCTTTTTTGAAAAACTAAACGCTTCTGAGTTTTGAATCGAAACAGCTATCAAACCATACAAAGCTCAATGCTGAAAAAATTTTTTTGAAAATTCGTCTGCGGTCCCTAGGAAAAATCTTTAAAAAAAAAGGATTTTTTTCAATATTCACACCAAAAATCTTCGTGAGTTATAGTCTGTGTGCGAGGACTTGAAATTTCACCGAACGACGTTCCGCTGTTCCGCTGCGTGCGTTCGCGTCTTTCGAATCTAGGTCACGCTTTCAATTGATTTTTATTGCTGTGGGAGCACATGAAAGTAGAGTACCTTCAAAAAAAAAAAAAAAATTAAATGCGCGACCAATGTTCGCAAAGGCGCGCGGCGGCACAGCGGAATGTCGTTTGGTGAAATTCCAAGTCGCGGTGCACAGGCTATACTTATCAAAACCTTCTGACACAAGAAAAATATATCTTTAAAACATCCGATATAGTCAATGTTTCCCGACTTGAAAGGCGAGGGAGGCGGAGCAAGGGGCGGGACGCGTAGCGTGTGCGTACGCGGTTCTTGGCACGAGTCCAATTCAATTGTCGCCGACTATTTAAAAAGCTCGGCAACCGCTCTTTTTCAATGTTTTCTACTATTTTTTGATGCAAACATGGATATAATCAATAAATAATTGAAAAAGGTATGAAAAAGAGCAGAAAACGGGCTTTTCAAAGAGTCGATGGCGGTTGAATTGAACACGTGCCAAGGACCGCGAACGCACACGCTACGCGTCCCGCCCTTTGCCCCGCCTCCCTCGCCTTTCAAGTCGGGAAAAATTGACTATACAAATAAAAAAAATACCATAGTCTTGAAAAATGCTCCAACTCACCCCTTGATGAAATGTCGCTCCCAGGTTTTATCGATTTTGAAATCTTTGTATTCCTCATGAATCGTGTTCATAACTAAAACAAACTCCAAATACTTGCGCGCCGGGTCATAATACTTGACGTGGATTCCAAAGCTGAAAAAAGATATTCATGGTCGGAAAAAAGGGGGCAAACTTTGCATCTTCCATCGAATATTTAAAGTCTTCCTTGTTGGTCTCGATGAGAAACTTGCCGCCCAACTGAATTTGAAACTTCCTTCGATTCTCCCCAAAGGGACAAAGTTTAAGAATAACTCTGATCGCCACGGTTTGGAACTATCTGACATCTGCACGGCGTTCCCAAACGGGGTGGGGAGACGCCAAAAACATTTTGGCGCAAAATTTGTAATCTCAAGTACGCAGCCAAATGTATTCTTCATGCCGTTGAATACTCAGTTTAATTTGCAACGATAGGCAGCTGTGACGTCACAGTCCTTTTATCCGAAGCGCGCACTTACTTTTTTTTTGTAAATTCAGAAACTTTGACGCCTCGCTCACCTTCCCTCTCCCCATTAGGAAGGCCGTGATCTGCGTGGTCTTTATATAGTCAGTTTAAATTTTGAATGTCGACTTGTCACTCAGGCTCCGCCCCTAATAGCACGAAGAACCAATCAGAGAGCGAGCCAACAACAGCGTTTTCAAATGACGTCATTGTATAGTCCTTCCCCGCGACACGACTCTCTGCGTCTCTCTGTTCTCTCACCGGCGGAATCAGAGAAACACAGAAAGCACGTAAAAAGAGAGGTTTGCAGAGAAAAACAAGTTTCAAGACGCGAAAAACATTCAAAATCTGAACAGACAATACGCGACCATCTCCTGTTTACGCGTTATTTTCATTTTTCTCGCAGGCGAGAGAGAAGAGAGCGCAGACAAGTCAGACTGTTCCAAGCCGTGGCGAAGGAAGTATAGAAAATCCCCTCTTCCAAACCTTTGTTTTTATCTTGCTTTCGAATGTTGGACAAGCTTCTTCGCAACTGAAAAACAAAATTAATCAGGACTTTCACGAAAACTAGATTCACTATAAGCCAACAGTTGTGTTGAAGAAGACGTCGTCAAGGTCAGGCTTGTCGAGACCCAATGTGAGCATTCCGATCGATACTTTGTCCACTTCAAGCACGTCTTTCTTCCCCTGAAGACTATTTGAAGTTGTTTTACTTTGAGCGCCGTAGCGCAACAGGTTGTGTGCCTGTCTACGGTTCACGGGGTCACAAGTTCGATCCCCGTCGCAACCCAACCGAAGAACGGTTATGGAAAAGTCACGGCTTTACCCAGCCATCACTCAAGGATGAATATAGTCTGTTCAGATTTTAAATGCAAGTCCTCGCTCAAGCTCCGCCCCTAATGTGGCGATAAACCAATCAGAGGGCGAGCCACACACAGAGCGTTTTCGAATGACGTCATTCTACTTGACATTCAAAATCTGAACGAACTATATTCTGATCAAACCACAGAACATAGGAAGAAAAACTGACCCGCATGAATATCACAAACGCAAGGAATCCGGCGTTGAACATGAACGGGAAGATGATTTGAAAGGCGGTCCATAACTTGTTCCTTTTCATCAATATCCAATTTTTCTTGAATAAAATTTTAATTTTCCGAACTTTCCTGAAAGGTTTTATGAAACTGGGAGCACAGGGAAATTCTTGCATTTTGTCAGCTTTCGGTGGTCATCCAGAAGTTGCTGAAGCTCAGAAGTTCGACTCTTTCAAAGAAAGAGGAAGGAATGACCAGGACTTGCACTGACTGAACACGTAGTTCACGTTGAAGCTTGTTATTGGGGAAAATCAGAAGATTGGAAAGTTTATTACTTCTCGATCGATATCGTTTCCGTTCATCAGGAGATGAAGAAGTCTAGCCTGCCTGTGCCCTCTTATCTCTTTCTGGCAAGGTAATAGAATCATCATGAAAACAATAAGCAGCCATGAAAGTCTTCTTTTTTGGTGAAATTAGAAATTTCGGCACCCATGGTCTTCCGCATCATTTGCGGCGCTTTAAAAGCAAAATACTTGCTGATTAAGTCAATGTTTCCCGACTAGAAAGGCGAAGGAGGCGGGGCAAGGGGCGGGACGCGTAGCGTGTGCGTACGCGGTTCTTGGCACGAGTTCAATTCAATTGTCGCCGACTATTTAAAAAGCTCGGCAACCGCTCTTTCTTTGTTATTTTCTACTATTTTTTGATGCGCACATGAACATAATCAATAAACAATGGAAAAAAGGAATGAAAAAGGCGAAAAAAGGGCTTTTCAAAGAGTCGATGGCGGTTTAATTGAACACGTGCCAAGAACCGCGTACGCACACGCTACGCGTCCCGCCCCTGCCCCGCCTCCCTCGCCTTTCAAGTCGGGAAACATTGACTATATTTAAATCAAATTTTACTGATTCTGGTCCGAAAATCGGGTTTTTCTGACCTGAAGCTTGGAAAAAAGGAATGCATGAAAAAAGCTGTTTGAGAAACTTAACAAAAGGATCTGAAATATTTTTTTTTCGAAAACTGGATATTTGGTCCAATTCAAGTATCCCTCACAGAGATTTTTCAAATGCGTGCTTGAAAAAATCGAAAATCCAACGTGAAAAACTCAAGACCATTTCGCAATGAAGCTTTTTTGGCTAGTGGTGTTGACGATCTGCCTAGCGGTTTTGTATTCAATTTTTTCACTTATTTATATGAAGACATTTTTCGGGGCAACGTGAAATTAATGCTTCAGAAAAAAACTTGAAATATTAGTATCGAAAATCTCAGAGATCGTGTTTTTAAATAAATGAAATATTCACAACTGAAGGATTAAATTTTGAATTGGCGCCAAAAACGCGTCGCACTCATCTAAACGTGTCCAAGTTTGTACCAAGAAATTTATGATTTGATTGATTTTTATCAAGAACCTCTTGACCTCTTGAAACTTTGAAAATAGGTTAAAATACCTTTTCTCAAGAAAGCAGTGAATGAACTTCACTACTTCCAATATCCCTTTTTTCAGGATTTCTCTCTCCAAATACGTTCTGTTCTTGAAACCAAAGAAGTGAGCAAAATTTTTTTCAATTCTGAATTATTTTTTGATATTGAGGGCGTGGTACATTCAGCACGTCAAGATAGAAACTTGAAATCTGCTTCTTCGACCCTTGTGAGCCTTTTTTTTTGTTTCTTACTTTGTTTGACAAGGATGGTCATTTAATGGGATTTTCATGGAATTGGCCAGGATATTCCTTGAGGTACCAAAAAAAGATCCTGAAAGTTTTAACCTGCACAAGGTCCAAGTTTTTGAGAAATAACGCCTCGAAATCCGTCAAAATAGGCCAATTTGGGACTTTCTGTCCTCATTTCTCAAAAACCCGGGATTTCAGCAGGCTAAAACTTTCAGGATAGTCTTCTGGTCCATCAAAGTTCGGCCAATTTTCAAGAAATTCCCAAAGTTAAATGACCTCCTTGTGAGCACCGAAAGTTAGAAAATTGGATTTTTCAGATTGTCGGAGTGGGATATCTCTTACTTCCTTTCGTCAATATTTTTTTAACACCGTTCTCTTGAAGTTTTTTGTCCGATGTGAATAAATTTGAAAAATCTTGTCGAATGGTTTTTTTTTCTGATGTTTCATGTGAGTCTACCCGGATTTTGGAGGTTAATTTTTGAAAATCAAGCTCCGGAAAGAAATTTTTTTTCTCATTTCAGACTTGTTTTTCAAGCAGAATCGCCAATTTTTAAAAACATTTTTGAGAAACTAGACACCGCAAATCGAAAAAGCCACGGCTTGAATTTTTATACCAAAAAAACATTATTCTTTGCTTTTTTTATGGTGAAATATAACAGCCTTGTGAAAAAAATTTAATTCTCTGTGGAAAATTTTTCCAAAGTTGGATCAGAATCGAAGAAAAGAAGCAGAGAGATTGGCCAGAACCACTGCGAGAGCCAGGCCAGACTAAAAAAATGTTCAGTTTTTCAAATTTTCTATTGATAATATGTTGAGCAAGACAATAATAAATGAAGTTAAAAAAAATTGCTGAACTTTAGAATCTGCTAGTATGAGCAATAATGAGCGAATATGAGATGTTAGGTTTTGAAAAACTGAGTTAATCTTACACCTTGTGAAAACCTTTAGTTGAGTTTTGATGATTTTTTTTTTCCGAGTTCAAAGCTTTTCACCGTAATCCTTTGAGCTACCGTACCTCGAAAACTAGCTGAGTGACGATATTCGGTTTTGTTTTCAAATTTCCTAAAAATCGTTTTCTGGATCATATTTGGTTATGAGAAAAAGTTAACGAAACGCCCTTTTTTTTCCAACCCAGCCTAAACCCAAATGGGGCCTAACCTTTTTGAGCATTCAAAGCTAAAAATAAAATTTTTCATTAAAAATAATTAACTGACCCGAAAATCGCGGCCACCAGACTTTGGCGGCGATGGCCGAGGTCCGCCCGAACTTTTTTTGTTTTTCAAGTGTTCCTCATCGTCCTCTTCGATATCTTCGTAATTGTGTACAATTTTACGTTTTTTCGGTGGCGGTGGACACAGTGGAAGTTTGTTCAAAATGTTCTGGCTCTGGAAGAAACCAAAGAAACAGTTATATTATAAGTATTGAACCAACACATAGCGACTTCGCCACATCGGTAACGACATTCCCGAACACCTGTCAAAATAAAAATTGGTAAGAAAATCTAGTTTCTTTAAAGAACAGGGTCCATTGAAATGTCCCTTTCCGGGAGACAAAGGATCCTTTTTTGCTGCCTTTTTGCGCCATTTCATCGGCTGTTTTGCACCCTTTTTGCTGCCTCTCCCTTTTCCACCATTTCCAGAGTCTTTTAAGCCGCAGAAAAAATGGAAAGCTCGATAAAGGAAACCTTTTTGCTGCCTTTTTTGAGCCTCTCCCTTTTAGGGGCCATTATCCACTATTCCGACTTTGCCCGAATTTTTTCGCTCTGGTCAAAGAGGAAAAAATAATCTCGGGCAAAGTCTGTAGGGTGGATAATGGCCGCTGAAAGGGAGAAGCTCGAAAAAGGCTGCAAAAAGGCAGCAAAAAGGCCGTAGAAAGGCAGCGAAGAGAGACCCTTTATCAAGCCTTCCATTTTTATGGAATTTTAAAGGCTCAAGAAATGGTGAGAAAAGGAAGAGGCAACAAAAATGGTGCAAAACAGCCGAAGAATTGGCCCAAAAAGGCAGGAAAAAGGAATCTTTTTCACCCCAAAACGAATATTTCAATGGAACCATTTCCACCCTTCCCGACTTTGCCTAACTGAATATTTGAATTTTCTAATTTTCGAAACTTTTCCGTACCAAAAATTATGCTACGACTCACCACCGGACATGCTATTAACAACACAACAAGAATAAGAAAAAACCTCATCGAGCAATAAATCAAACCTTATTCATACTTCACGTTGATAATGTTTTAACGAAGAACTTTCAATGAAAATTCAAGGAAGAAGGCTTCCACGGTTTCATCAATTCACAAAGAGAAACAATCAACAAATTGAAAAAATAAAGTTGAACTGAACGTGTCTGCTCCAGCGAGACCAGCGTCATTCCCATCGCAGAAAGTAGAAGGAGAACCGGAATCTTGGTCGGCGCCAAACTCGGGAGCTCCAAAACTTCCCGAAAATGTGGGTATCTTGAAAGTTGCGCCTCGAATCACAGAATTTAAGAATATACCGATATTCTCTTCCTAGTTTACCTAGTCCACTTGGAAGCCAAGATTTATGCAATCTTTCCTATTATAGTCAAGGTTTCCCGACTTGAAAGGCGAGGGAGGCGGGGCAAGGGGCGGGACGCGTAGCGTGTGCGTACGCGGTTCTTGGCGCCAGTTTATTTCAATCGCCGCCGACTAATTAAAAAGCTCGGCAACCGCTCTTTTTCTGTATTTTCTACTATTTTTTGATGCACACATGGACAAAACCGATGATCAGTTGAAAAAGGAGTGAAAAGAGCGATAAATAAGCTCTATGAATGCTCGCTGGCGCTTGAATTGAACTCGTGCCAAGAACCGCGTACGCACACGCTACGCGTCCCGCCCCTTGCCCCGCCTCCCTCGCCTTTCAAGTCGGGAAACATTGACTATATTTGCGTTTCTCGGGGAGATGTGCCCGACAATTTTCCGGATATCCCGCAGGCCTTCAAAAAGTATTCCACAAGCTTAAGAACTCCGACGTGGTCTCTCTAGGGGCAACCTCAGGGGCTCTTGGAGGGTCCCTCTAGGGACCACATTACTATAGGGGCCACTAAAGCTTACAAGAGTGGTCCCTATAGAGACCAGCCTGTTAAGACCACTTTTTCGGACCGTATGGGGGCTGTTTTTCCTTCTGACCCCTATAGGGATCACTCTGAAATATCTGTAACTTAAAGTAATTTCCGCGAAATTCAAAAAGAGGGACGCGATGCGTGCGCGTAAGCGGTCCTTGGCACGAGTTCAACAAGCGCCACCGACTTTTTTGAAGTTTTCGTTAAATCGCAAACCGCTACCCCCTGCAGAAAAAATGAATCCTATAGTCAATGTTTCCCGACTTGAAAGGCGAAGAAGGCGGGGCAAGGGGCGGGACGCGTGGCGTGTGCGTTCGCGGTTCTTGGCACGCGTTCAATTCAACTGTCGCCGACTATTTAAAAAGCTCGACAACCGCTCTTTTTCAGTGTTTTCTACTTTTTTTTGATACACACATGGACAAAACCGATGATCAGTTGAAAAAGGAGTGAAAAGAGCGATAAACGGGCTTTTCAAAGAGTAGATGGCGGTTGAATTGAACACGTGGCAAGAACCGCGTACGCACACGCTACGCGTCCCGCCCCCTGCCCCGCCTCCCTCGCCTTTCAAGTCGGGAAACATTGACTATACAACGATATATCGTTAAATATGCATTTTTACCGTAATTTCTTCGCGGGAACTCAAAATTTTGGAATTTGGGCATTTTCTACTGAAATTCAAAATGGCGCGTAAAACTCACCGTAAAAATGCGTATCCAACGATATATCGTTGTAGGACACACCTTCGCAGAATACCAATTCCGCCTATTTCCCGGAATCATTTTGAACGAATAACGCGTCTATTTTGAAAACGCCGAAATTACTTTGAACACGGCATTTATGACATCATTCGGAACACAAGAAATAAGCGTAATCAAAATATTTGGCTATATATTTATTTTATTTACGTGAAAAAAATTGTAGAATGGGAAGAGCCTGAAATAAAATGGAAAATAATTCGCGTCGAATCTAATTTTATGAATTCAAAACGTTAAAAAAATAAATCAAATAAGCGTGTGCTGCGAGTCAATATGACGTCATGGGGATCTGTTCAGATTTTGAATGTCAAGTAAAATGACGTCATTCGAAAACACTCTGTGGGTGGCTCGCTCTCTGATTGGTTTATCCCACCATTAGGGGAGGAGCTTGAGCGAGGACTTGACATTTAAAATCTGAACAGACTATAGTTTGCGATTTAACTCGACCTCTTTTTCGGAAAGCCCGTTCAACCCTATTTTTGTATCTGTTCAACCGTTTTCAGATGAAAAAGTAAATAATGAATGAATAAAACGCAAAAATTGAATTTAGTTTTGTAAATAATTGTGCTCCTTTTGTTCCAGGGCACTGCGTGTGCTTTTCGTCAAGAATCTCATTCTGATGAAGAGAAACAAGATGTGGACAGTTCTTCAAATCGGCGTCCCATTGTTGCTCTGCTTGATGATGTTCTCTCTGCTTGTAGTTATCAACGTAAGGTTTCCTTTTTAGAAGAGCAAAAATTAGGAAGGTTTTACTCACAATTTGAAGGCTCACAGTGTTCCCAAACGGGCGGCAGCTGTGGTCAGTAGGCGTGGCTGACTGCAACAGCGGCACGGTTTATTGCAATAGGGGCGCGGGAATGAGAGTCAAGTTTCGTGGATTTAGTGGTTGGAAAAAGACCATTGAATGATGTTTTTCCTAGGTTCTCGCAAGTTTTCAAAGATTTTTAATGTGTATTAAATTATAACGAACAAATTTAAATGAAAAAAGAAACGAAAAAGTTTTTGCAGATTAAAATATCTCCCAAAATGTCGTTTTTTTAGGAAAACTCGTCAAATCGAACTTCCAAAGGGAAAATTGAGAAAAAGCTCAAAGCACTTCTCTTAAGAAATACCATTTGAACGTTTTAAAACAAAAACAGATACATAATAGCTTGTGCGAATAAAGTTGTCACCCAAAATGACATTTTCAAGAATAAATCCGTCGAAGACTGCCTCGAAAAAAAAATTTTGAGAAAAATCTCAAAGCGTTTCTTTTAAGAAAGCCCATTTGAAAATTCCAAAACAAAAAAACAAACGAAATATCTTATGCGAAATAAGTTGTCATCAAAAATGTCATTTTAATGCGAATTTCTGTGACGAGAACAATCGAAAATCACTTCAAATCTCTGGAAAACGCGTTAAACACGTTTTAAGAGCACATAAAATGTGAAAAAATACGAAAGAATGGTAAAATACGCAAGAAAAAGAGAAAAAACCGTATTAAAAGTGAATGAAATTTTGTGGGGGTGACACGCGCCGCACCGCGTTGCGTTAGAAAAAACTCGCGTTTTCGCCCCATTGCGACGACCTTTTTTTTCGCTTGCCGCCGTCTCTTTTGGAACACTGTGCGTTTCAATAGAGAAAAGAAAATCTAGTGGCTACCGTATCTGCCAGCCTGGCTTCCTTTTTCGCTGCGACACACGCTTTTCGAAATTCCGCATCTTTATCGGATTGTTTTAAGATTCTTTTGTACATTTCTCTCCTTTTTTTCATAGATTCAAATCCATGTTAGAAAGCAACGTCAATCAAAAAAATTTCAGAAAATTTCGCTTTAAAATTAAAAAAATATTAACAATAAGCAAAAAAAGTCAATGAGTTATTTTTTTATCTTATTATTTTTCGGAAAAGTTTTTTTATAGACAAACCAGGAGAATATGAAAGAAGACTGGGTACCCAAGAAGTACACGCTCGGAGAAAATTTGAGCAACTCGAGTCATCCGAATGAAGAAAAAATCGTGGCAGTCTAGTATGTTCCTTGCCTGTTATTATTTTCCATTTATTTATTTTTTTTTCAGCTGTAAATCCAAATGTAAAACGTTCGAAAGCCAAGTCCAGGTTTGGTTTTTCTATAGTCTGCTCATATTTTTAATGTCAAGTGCAATGACGTCATTCGAAAAACACTCTGTGGATGGCTCGCTCTCTGATTGGTTTATCGCACCATCAGGGGCGGAGCTTGAGAGGCGACTTGACATTCAAAATCAGAACAGACTAAACATGTCTTTTTTGGCAGGCTGAGATATTTGTAGGGGGCGCAAAGCCCCGCCCCTTCACGCCACCAAAATGACGATTTTTTTGTTGCAAAAACGGTTTTGAGGCGTTTATACTAGCTAAAGTCCCACTTTAAAAATGAACTGTTTCTGTTAATCTATGTAATCGACAACGCTCTACAAGTCTGAATATTTTTTTAAAACTACGTATTTTTTTCAAAAAAATAAGCGAAAAAAAGTAAGATTTAACTCGAAAAAAACAGACAAGTTTCACAAAATCGTCGCGTTTCAGAAAACCAAGTGAGGATCGCTTCCAAATTTTGAGTATGTTACTTATTAACACTTTCTTTATTTTTTGAGTGGAAATTTAAAAAAATCTAACGACGCGAAAAAAAAATCGAAGCTTGTAAAGTGACACCAAACTTTGAAGCTGAAATGCGAAAAAATTTCAGCGACAAGGTATACTTTTTATTTGATTTAAAAACTCACAATGTGTTCAAAAAAATAAAAAAATTCAGAATGAAAATAATTATTGGGACAGCGAATCAAATTATATTTGAATATTACCAAAACCTCCTTTTTTTCGTCTGCCTCGTTGACGCATGAGAGAATAGGATCGCGTCTATATTTTTGATTATGTTATTAAGCGTTCAAAACTCTATCAATGAAAAAATTATGAAAAAAATCTAACGACGCGAAAAAAATAACGGCTTTGAAAACCTCGAAAAAATGGCAATTTTTTTTGAAATTTTGGAAGAATTCGTGCAAGCGTTCGTAGCTGTGTTTGCGTCAAACACACCGATGCGCCATTTTAAATGTTGCAGGAGCCGTTTTTCGGAGTCAAATTGCACTTTTTTTCCTGTTTTTATTTCGAAATAACGTTATTTTTCATTTTTTCTTTCTTCCAAATCGAATGATAATAATTTTTTTCTGATTAGAAAAAAAGTAAAATAAGCTGAAAATTCCTTCTGACCTTTTTTTCTAAGTAGTTTTTTTGATATTTTATCAAAAAAATTCTTATGAGATTTATACAAAAGATTTATACCAAAACGTTGAGCTCAGTTCTGACAACCTCTCAGAACAGAAAACCGATTCGAAAACGGTTCAGAAATGCGCAAAAACATTTAAAAAGAAAGCGTGCGTCAGCGGGTAAACCGTGAGATTTTGCCTCCAGTTGTACACCGCGCGCGCTAGTTTTTTGGCCATAACTTTTTTCTTAGTGGACTTTTTTTCAAAAACTAAACGGATTATGAAAATGGACAGTCTCCTCTATCGAACAATGTGGAAAACATATTTTTTGAATCGTTCTGAAGAAATGGCTTGCGGACCCTAGATATTTGAACAATTTTAAAGTCTATTTTTCCTGGCTACTGTAATTTAACTTTTTTTTTTAAATTCAGACGTGCGCTTGGAAAAAAATGAATTAATTTTACTAATTAATTTGTTTTTTCAACGCAAAAATAATCGAGAAAGTATCAGGAAAAAATACGTTCGAGTTCACATAGGTATTTTTGAGTGATCCCCATAGGGGTTAGGGGGAAAAGGGCACTATAGCGACCGCAAAAGTGGTCCTCATAGTGTTCGTTCAATTTTCTTCAAAAACTGTGAAAAAATTATCGACCAGTAAGTCCTCTGTAGGGGGCCCTCAACTAAAACCCCTTTAGGGACTGTTTTTGCAAGCTCTAGTCGCCCCTATAAGGTTGGTAAGGTGGTTTTTAGAGGGGACCCTTCAAGGGCCCTAAGGTAGCCCCTATAGGGACCGCTCTGGAACTCCTAAGTCACGATCCCCGCCAGTTCCCCAGTCGAGACCGCAACAAATTAATTACTACAGTATAACATGACGAACTTTGCACGCAAAGGGGCGTGGCCTGTCTGCGCTCTCCAGTAACCAAGCACTATCTCTTTTTCTTGTCGTGTCAGGACCGAGTCAGCTATTTAAACTTTTTTTATGGTCTTTCTAGTAAAAAAAAATCGATTTCAATAGTTGTATTTCACATTGTTATTATTCCAGAATCACAGTGAAAACGTCATCAGCAAAAATCTCGACGACCTCAAAAATGTGATCACCGACAAAAACGCTAGGTATTCCATGCAAATTTTTTTATTGAAGAATTCGAAAATTATTAATTTTTCAGCTTCGGCATCGCTGTCAACAGTTATGATACCGATGACACTTATTTGGACTTTGACGTGCATCTCCACCCCGTAGAGTATAGGCAACTCCCATTAGATGCCGAGTGGAATACGCACTTTACTCACGGGTGAGCAGCAACTGTGGAAGTTTTTTGTGGCCCCTCTAGGGGTTGGCCGTTTTAGTGGCCATTATAGTAGTTGAATTAGTGAGCGCTTACTTCGGTAAAAATTGAATTTAAAAAAAAGTTTATGATATAATTGATTGAAATAAATTTGAAATGAAGTTCGACTTCGAACCCTTATAGTAGCGTGCTGTTTCGTTTTTGAGAAATTTAAAAAAAAAAAAGTTGGTAGCTCAACGTGTAGCGGCTGCGACGCGGTAAGCATTGAGGTGCACCCGACCAAAAACGACTTTTCCACGCGAAATAGGCGAAATTTCAAACTTGAGCCATAACGTCATTCTAAACGCAAGCAAAATAAGAATATTCGTATACTGTAGTGGCCACTTTTAAAGGTTTTTGACACTTTAAAGGCATAGGGGCAGTAAAAAATGGGGTTTCAGGCGAAAGCAGTATCTTATATAGTTTTTCTTTGCGAATCGAATGGTGTACTCAAAAAAATTACAGATGTGAGAACTTTAGAAGAAAAACGCGATTTTACTTTCCCGCCTTCAATTTGGAAAAAAGCTTTGGATCGGTATGCAGACCTGTTTACAGTAGCCGTGCACGCGATGTTGCGGACGGCTCATTAAACTCGCATTTTGGAAGAAATAACCGGATATCTGCTTCAAATCCAGGCTTTCTTCTCTGAAAAATTGATCAAGAAAACAGAAAACACACACCGATAATAAATAAAACACAAAATATCGCAATCCCAATCGAAACCTGTGTAAAATCATCGTTTTTCATCAGAAAAGCATTTTGCGAACAAAGTTTGCAAATTCCTTATAAATAGAAACTTTCAAGGACGAAAAGAATTTTATTGATCACAGAAAAAATTGAAAACGAAAAGAAACGAAGAAAAAAGCGAAAATGCGAAAAATGGCGATACGTGTTGTCCATAGAGCGACTTTACTGCAAAGCGCCCTTTTCGCGGGAAAACTTTCTTTTCTCCGACTTTGAACTGTTTTTTCTCCAAAACTAGGAAGTTTGGTACATTTCCAAGTTCACCGTTCGATTCGCAATGAAGAACTCTACAAACTACTGCTTTGAACTAAACACCCTTTTTTACTACCCCTATGCCTTTAAGCATCCCAGGCAGAAGTGCGTATAATTTCGAAAGCTCGAAACAAGAAATTGACGTAAATTATGTATCTCCAATGTCTTTTGGCTGAGCAGAGTCACTCACGGCGTTACCAAGAATAAAAATTTCTGCCACCGCTCTGTGCGGTCAGCTGTATTGGCCGCAATAGACTGTGACGCAAATACGAACCATCAATTCACAATTTGGCCAGTTGCCAACAGTCTTTGATCTCATTTTTTACATTTTTCGCTAACGATCTTCTCATGAATATCGATGATAAGGAGCATTTCACAGCTTTTACGTGATTGTTAGGTGATTAGCAGGTGAAAACGGATTGATCAAATTTCTTACTAGTGGGTTTTTTTTTGCTATGAAGCAAACTTTGCCAATTTTCCGAACTTTGCCAAAGTTATTATGTACACCTTTTAGTCGTTAAACTTGTATTGCTTATCGTTCACATTGTCTTTTTTAGCAAGCTTCTGCATTAACGACTGTAAGCCAGAATAAATCGAAAAATAAACGGAAAACGCGTCGAAAACGCTGTGAAACATACGAAGATTGGATTTTTCAACAATAGAAGTTTAGAGAAAACTCCAGACTGCAAATCCAGTCTTTTTTTTCCATTTCGCAAAACTTCGAAAATTTTGAGTTGAACATAAGATTTTTCACAAGCAACGGGAAAATACGTTCCACGACCAAACGATAGAGCAAAAATATCTTAACAACTTAGTCAAATCAGATTTTTGGAATTTAAGCCAATAAATTTGTAAAAATATTAAATATGCTGCTTTAAGGCCTAATAAAAATAAACAATTGGCACATGGAGGAAAGTTCGCTCCAATGCGACGCGTGGTGGCAAAATTTACGTTCCGCTTCCACTGTGTGGTAACCAGGCTTGTGCGTCAGGCCGAGCGGCCCGGGCTTTGGGTCTCATTTTCAGGAAAAAGCCCGCGTGGGCTCGGGCCGGGCCGGGCTTCAAAAAAAAATTTAAAATTTCATTTGAAAAACTTTCACCGAAATGTGACTCTTACTTCTGAAATCATAGTTTTTGTTAAATTGTAAGTGAAAAAATGAGAAAAAACGTAAACTTTATTGTAAAAAAACTCGTTATCCGACTAGAAAAAATTGCACGTTTTGGGCCGGGCGGGCCATTTTTTCTTGAGGCCCCTCTAAGGCCGGGCCGGGCCGGGCTTACGAAATGGTCGGGGGGCCGGGAGGGTGACGGGCCGGCCCTCGCACAAGCCTGGTGGTAACGCCGTGTCACAAAAACCCTGCCTCGAAAACTCGAAATTGAAATAAATTCGAAGTCACTAATTTTCAGTAATAACGAGAGCGCGTACCATTCGCACCTGATTGACTACCTGTTTCTTCTCGGCGTATCTTTTCTAGTGGACGCCAACGTTACCATTCCAGCAAATCAGGTTTTTTTTTCTTCTGTTGAGCCCACAGAAAAAAAATATTTTTTTTTTTCAACGGAAAAGATTTCATCTTTTGATTCAATTTATTGGAAGAATGTTTAGATCACCATAATACCGTTCTATCCTCAGTTCAAACCTAAATTGGCGATGGTTACTGCATCTTTTGCTCTGACCTCGCTGATACCATTGATGACGGTTTTCATGGTCATGGTGACTGCAAGGGAAATCGCCGCTGAGAAGGCCAATATAAAGGTGCGTTCCCCCCAATTTACAGGGTTTGGCGGGCGATGATGATGAAATAACCGCGTAGCCGAATAAAAAAACCTGCCTAACTGTTGTGAAATGGGGTTCGTTCGAATCGGAGCATTCCTAGTGATCACTTTAGTAGCCCCAGCACTCTTAAGTGATCCCTAGAGCTGCCCAGAAACGTCAAATGATCGGAATCGTTTCCAGGACTACCTGCACACCTTCGGCATGTCTTCGTTCCAATACTATTTCTCACATGCACAGTTTGCCTATTGCAAGTTCTTACTGTTCTGTGCGATACCGCTCTTTTTCGTCGGACTTCCTATCGGGGTACGGCGAAATGTGAAATGTTCAAGGGATAGCTGTGGATGGCTTTTTGACTGCAACGCGGCTTCATAGAAATGTTCCCTTCAGGGGGACAAAGGCTCCCTTTTTGCGCCATTTTCTCGACCCTTATGCACAATTTTTGCGGCCTCCCCCTTTTCCACCATTCCTCGAGCCTTCGATATCCTAGACAAATGGAAGGCTTAATAAAGGGGCTTTTTTGCGGCCTTTTTGTTGCCTTTTTGCGGCCTTTTTGCTGCCTTTTTGCGGCCTTTTTTGCGCCCCTCCCTTTTAGCGGCCATTATTCACCATTCAGGCTTTGCCCGAGCTTTTTGCCTCAAACTTTCCGCAAAGTAGGTGAAACGAGAATTGTTGAGGCTCCAAATCTTTCCTAGGGAGTCACTCGAAAACCCCAAGTAGTCGCTAAAGTGAATCTTTTTTTTTCTTTAGTGATCACTTGAAGGGGTCGACTATCCCTTTTTTTCTATATCTGATTCACGGAACCATCGAAAAAAGGGTCCTGACACGATAATGCACGAGATAGCGCATGGCTCGTGGAGAGCACAAACAGGCCACGCCCCCTTAGAGTCTCAAACCAGCCGTGACTCAGCTATACAAGACCTGTTTTGAAAAATCATGGCTGAAATTTGTCTCTTTTGTTGCATTTCATAACCATTTTTGGTGGCATTAAAAATGAAAATATGGAAAACTTTCCCTTTTCCAGACGATATCACCTGGATATTTCTTGGTTATGGTGATCCTTTACGGACTGGCCGCGACATCGTTCGGGACCGCGATGGGAATAATTTTCGAGACGAGCGCCGGGGCTTTGAAAGGTTTTTTTTTATACAATAACAAAAAAAGCTTCGATGAAAAATCGGGTTACAAAAACTTGATACCCGTTGGCAAACCTTTTTACATTCCGCGGCGTTTTTTTTGCTCATATTTTTCCGTAAAGTGTAGTGTGTCGTGTGCATGCACTGCGACGCTCTCGCACAGGACGTCTTAAAATCAATTCTTGCGAATTTCAAAATCATTTTTGAATTTCTGAAAATCAATCATGTTTTTCACTTTCTGAAGGCTATTCTGAATTTCGCGGAATCACTTTGAACACAGCAAAAAAACATGAAACAAAAAAATAGCGTTTTTTAATGATGAATGGATTCGTCTCATGACCAATTTAACATGCGCCTTTAATATTCCCTTACGCTTGTTTCCGATGATGTCAAATGGGAACGGCAGAGTTTTGACTCCAGCCCCATTATTTTTTCTTTCACATTTTCTTCCACTAACAAAAACGCCGTGCAGCACGTCATCATGCTTTTCGAACCTACTTTTGTCACAACGTTGAGTTTTCCTCCGTTCAGGATCGCTATGTTTTTGGGCGATCTCTTGTGGAATGATGATATGGACACCGGAAGTCGAAAAAATATCCGATTGTTGGCTGGTGTCCTTGAATCTCAACTCAGCCATGCATCTGTTCGTCGCTGCGTCTAAAATTTACGGCTCAACAAGTTCGTATCACTATTTTTCATTAGGAATCGAATAGTTCGTTTTTTTCTAATTTATGAGCTTTTTTTTAAATCAAATAACGTGAAGAATCAAGCTTGTCTGACAAGGGAGGCCATTCCAGGGCTGAATTTTTTTTTTGACGCGTTGCGTACGCGATGCGGCTCCGACAAGCTTGGTACAAGTTTCAGAACTCAAGTATAAATCTTCGAGTCTTTCCAAACGCTAGAGAGCGATTAAAGATGAGAGAGTAGCCTTTTTCTCTCGCTCTCTCTCTCGATTGCTCTCTCGTTCATGAGTGCTCTTTAGCCTACGAAGATTTGAAAAACACGTACGGAATCCTGGAATCTAAATCTGAATCTGCGAACATTTTCGAAAGCTAGAGAGCGTTCAAAGATGAGAGTGCGGCTTTTTTTCTCTTTCTCGGGACACTCTCTCGTTCACCAGTGCTCTCTAGCTTTCGAGGATTGGAGAGTAGACTCTAAAGGCTCGCTTTTCAATCCAAGAAGAGTTTCTCAAAAGTCAAAGAAACTTTATCGATTACAGATTCGACGGTGGACTTCAGTAGCGGCTTCAGAGAACCTTCACACGTTTACACGCCCAGTAGCGCCATAATCATGTTGTTCTTCGACGTCGTCTGGATGCTGCTCATCGCCTGGATCATCTCCCTACTCCGAGACGGCGTCATCAAGAAGCTCTTGACGCTGTGCCGTCGGAAGATGAAAAAAGCTGACGACGCGGCCGTGAGCTTCATTTTTGATTTCAAATTCTTACAAAATGAAAAGTCGATAACTGCCGAGTCTGGCGCGCGAGGAAAGCGAGGTTGTTGGCGGTATAGTCCATTTTTCGCGATTTGAAAGGACGGGACTTGTCTGAGCCCTCCTCGTCTCTTGGCGACCCTCTCTTGTTGACGCGCTATTTTCGCGTTCCTCTGACCTCGCCGCGAAGAGAACAGAGAGACGCAGACACGCGAAAACTGTCAAGTCGCGTCGAACGGACCACACATTGACCATTTCGCAAGTCTCGCATTCTAAAAAGCGCTTCCTCACGGCGTTTTTTCGACATCTGTTCTTTCTCCGTAAAGTTTAGTGTGTCGTGTGCATGCACTGCGCCGCATTCGCGCAGAAAGATGCGTTCTTGTAGAAACGAATCGTTTCAAAACCCTCAATACGGCGGCCTGCGCCTTTAATAAGCCCTGTTATTACCGTTCTTAGACCCGAAATGTCTTTCACGAATGATTTTGATTTTCTAAATGCGGGATCGAAAAAAAAAACTCGAGATGTTCGCGAGTTTGTTAATATAACGCCACCAACCTCGCGTTTATCTCGGCGGTTTTTCTTAGTAGTAAAGGCCGAGATGGGTAGATCTTTTCCAAAAATTTTTGCACCCAACAAAAAAAAATTGGGTTTTTTCTGCATCTTTTGAAATCAGGAAGACAAAGGAGAAGACGATTGGCATGAAGTCGTGAACGGTCGCAAGGAAGCTGTGGCGGACATCGACATCGAGAACCTCGTCAAGGTATGAAAGTTGCGGAATTGAGCTATAGGATGATAATTTCCCGATATTTTTTCGTGCAAAAAATCGAATATTTTTACAGTCAAAAAAGGAGATTTTATGATTTGGTGTTTTTTGGTTGGAAACATCTAAGCGGAAACACGGGCAAAGTCCAAAAGGTCTCAAAAAGGATTTCGCTTTTTTTTTCTAGACCTTTTTCTGAAAAGGGCCTTTTAAGGAGATGCAAGGCAAAAAAATATGGAGAAAAGGAGATTGCGAGAAACTTTGGACAACTTAAAAAGGAGCTTTAAGCTCTTTTTTTAAGGCTTTTTTTATGAGGTCTTTAAGACTTTTTCTGTTTAAAAGTACGTGTAGTTCTCTCTTTTTCTATATTTTAAAGGAAAATTAAAGGCATAGGGGCAGTAAAAAACGGTGTTTCAGTTCGAATCAGTACTTTGTAGAGCTTTTCATTGCGAATCGAACGGTGAACTTGGAAATGTACAGAAGTTCCTAGTTTCGGAGAAAAAATAATTCAAAGTCGGAGAGAGGAACGTTTGAGTTCCCGCGAAAAGGGCGCTTTGCAGTAAAGTTGCTCCATGGACAATAGGCTTCGCCATCTTCCGGATTTTCGCTTTTTTCTTCGTTTCTCTCGGTTTTTAATTTTTTCTGTTGTCACCAAAGTTCTTTTTGTCACAAAAGCTTTCTATTAATGTATAGTTTGCACACTTTAATCGCAAAAATGCTTTTCTGGTGAAAAATGATGATTTTACACAGGTTTCGATTGGGAAAGCGATTATTTGTGTTTTCTATATTGTTAATATGTGTTTTCTGTTTTCTTATTCGATTTTTCAGAAAAAAAAACCCTTAATTTGAAGCAGATAGCCGGTTATTTCACAAAAAATGCGAGTCTAATGAGACGTCCGCAACATCACGTGCACGGCTACTGTAAACATTTGTCTGCATACCGATCCAAAGCGCGTTTTTTTCTTCTAAAGTTGTCACATCTGTAATTTTTTTGAGTACACCATTCGATTCGCAAAGAAAAACTATATAAAATACTGCTTTCACCTGAAACCCCATTTTTTACTGCCCCTATGCCTTTAAGTAGGGACCGCAGACGAATTTTCAAAAAATTTTTTTCAGCATTGAGCTTTGTATGGTTCGATAGCTGTTTCGATTCAAAACTCAGAACCGTTTAGTTTTTCAAAAAAGATTGAGGATGAAAAAAGTTATGACGGAAAAGGTGGCGCGCCGCGCACCATTTTTTTAGTACTGAAATTTTTGGTATTATCCATTTTTGACATTTTTTTCGATTTTTTTCTTCTAGAACAAATTTTTGATACTGGTCTATTATGATGTAACAAATCATACTAGAGTGCTAAAATGATGCTAATCAGCTAGTTTGTCGAAAAAAAGTCGGTATTTTCCAGAAAACAAAAACTGCCGCTTGCGGGCATCGAACTCGCTACCTCAAAATGTAAAATCGGAGCGCACGCGTTGCGCCAAGCTGTTAGGTCCAACGCGGGGAGCTTCCATCCGCCATACCCTTGAGCCGTTTGAATAGCACAGATTGTCTATTTCAAAAAGAAAAAAACTTGAAGTAATTTAGCTATTTTTTTATCAGAATATGTTTGCAAATCTTTACTCAAACGGTTCGTGGAAATTCACTTCGAAAAAAACTGTTTTTTTAGTGCTTTTTGCCTCGTTTAACGATCGCTGCATTAAAACGGCCCCGTAAATTTTTTGGCAAAGACGAATTTTTATTTTTATTCTTTTTAATTGAAAGATTTTTTTACTAATAAATGTATATAATCGTTTAAAAAACCTGCGTTCGACCGCTTTCTGTGTGATAAACGCCGCTAATTTTATCCTCTAGTTTCAAGAGCATTTTTGCGTATTAAACAACTTTTTCAAGCACATATTCTGTGGAGAAATATTTAAGTAAGCCCGTGATCTAAATTTTGAAAAAAGAAAAACTCGATTATATTCGCATATTAACGATATTTTGAATTACGACTTTCGGCACTCCCTAAAATTTTTGGCAAAGACGAATTTTTTATTTTATTGTTTTAAAATTACCGTTACTTGAATCAAAATCATTATTTAAAAAAAGAAAGAGTGCGTTCGACCTGAAAACACATGAAAAAGCAAAAAACGACAAAATTTTTTAGTTCCATTCACGTTTTTGTACGACATTCCGCGCGAACGCATCAAAAAAGCGTGAAATATTTTTTAAACGAAAGAGGAAGCTTTTCTGTACAAGTGTGTCAAATTTTATTTGCCAGTTCCACATATTTTACAACTACATCAAAATGAAAGTTGAAAACCAAAAAAAAGCCACTTTTTCTATCGCGAAAAGGGGCGTGGCTTTGCGGTCCCTACCTTTAAGGCTATGTTTTTCTTCATTTTGCTCATTGGAAGATCTGGAATTTCTATCTATTTTTTTCAAAGGTCTGGCCGACGGGAGAAAAGGCAGTTCGTGGCGTGAACATGAGATGTCTTCGCGGCGAAGTTTCCGTCCTTCTCGGTCACAACGGCGCCGGCAAAAGCACCACATTCTCCTGCATTTCCGGAATTTGCCCTCTATCTGGAGGTTTAAAAAAACCCGAGCGTCCTTGAAAATTTGATAGTTTTGGTTTTTCTGCGTATAAGTTATTCACGACTAGCTTGAGCCACAAAAAGGGTCCTGATACGAAGAAAAAAGAAATAACACTTGGTTGGAGTAGAGCTCAGACAGGCCACGCCCCTTCGTGTCCCAAGCTAGCTGTTATAGTCCATTGCGGGCAGATTGATTTTTGGAAACTGAAAAAGTTATAATTTTGAGGAAAATCGATATAAAAACCAGTCTGACAATAACTCAAAATCATTGATTTTTGCCAGGCTCGATCAAAATCGCTGGATTAAATCTGAATAAAGACCTGAGTAAGTGTCGAAAGGTCTTTGGACTGTGTCCCCAGTACAATCCGCTCTTCGAAAGGCTCACCTGCTGGGAGCACCTGTGGCTGATCAATTCCATCAAGGGCGGCCCGAAAAGCGAGTTCGAAGCCGAGGCGAACAGCCTCCTGGATCAGCTCGGACTCACTCCGAAGAAGAAGGAGGTTGGTTCGAGTAGGGAGGCTGAGATAGTCTTTGAGAGCTTTTTGGAAAAGTCATGAGTAAAATTGGTCTTTTCTCCTTGCAATACACACTTCAATGTACCAGATTACAAGGTTAGAAGCAAAAATGTTCAGTTTCGGAAGAAAAAGTCCTGAAAAAAGGCCAAAATCCGTAAAAATAGGTTATTTCCAGACCTTAAGCCTTCGTTTTTCAAAGCTAGAGAGTTTCGTACGTTTACTATGAAATGTTCTGACAAAATGACTTTTCAAAATTTTCTGAGTTTCATAGCACATTTTCAAAGCACCACAACTCGTCTTAAAAACGAAAAAAGTTTTTTTTTTACTGCTGTGAAAGTTATGCGTTCCTAGCAATCCCGAAACCTCTCTGGTGGAATGAAAAGGAAACTTTGCGTTGCTCTGGCGATGATTGGAGGTAGTCAGGTGAGTCTTTCTTTGTCTTTGTCTCAGGTGGAAGTTTCTAAGAGTACGGTATTCAAAAGTCCGCAATCTCACGCATGTATGTTTGCACTTGATAACTGGTCTATCTCCCAATCGTTCAAATTCACGTTTCAACATTGAAACAGCGGAAAATTCGTGCATTGGACACGCTGAACTGCGGTGTGGAGATCTCAAAAAGTGCAAAAGTATGCAGTGCGCGTTTCCGAATGCGGACTTTCACATACCGTAATCTCAAAAAAGAAACGGAAAACTATCTCTTGACCTTGAATCAAGCAACTAGCTTTTTTTTTAGGTGGTCCTTCTCGACGAACCAACTGCCGGCATGGATCCCGGAGCACGCGTCGACGTTCAGAAGCTCTTGCTCAACGAGAAAAAGAAGAGGTTTTAGGGGTTTTTTTTTTCAAACCACTCCATCCAGGGAATGTTCTTCGTTTATAATAGTTCATTATTTGAAGTTTACTTACGCTGTCACCCCCCATGAGAAAATTCATAATTCTTTCTAGAACCATTCTTCTAACAACCCATTACATGGACGAAGCCGAAAGACTCGGCGATTTCGTTTTTGTCATGTCCGCCGGAAGAGTCGAAGCGTCGGGAAGTATCAATTTTCTGAAAGAGAAGTTGGAAAAAAGTCGAAGATTTTGATGTATTCTGTCCTGAAGCTTTGGAAGTGGGTATACACTGACGGTTGTCGCCGAAGAAGAGTCCATGAGCAAGGAACAGCTTTTCAAAGTCTGTCATCACTACGTCAAGGACGCTCAGTTGGTACGATCTATCCAAGTTTTAACACGCTGTCTCTGTAATTCTCAAAAACAGTGGGTACAATAGAAAAAATATTTTTTTCCCACTGTGATAGTATGACATCAGAAATGCCGACGCAAGTTTTCAGACCGCCTACCGGTGCTAGGTTACGGTAGGCAGGTGCGTCTTTTCGTATCTGATAAACTATGCGTTCTTTCTAGGCATACTGTATATCAATCGATAGGGAATGCAATTTAAGAACTTTTTCCGTACATACCATCATGGGTTACTGTAGAGATTTTTCGAGTCACGGTAGTTTTTGTGTCTGCGATTTCTGTTTTTCCGTCATTCTGTGTCTCAACTTTGAAAAATCATATCTAGTGATGACTAGTGATTTCGAGCTTTTCAGGGTCATCAAAATGGAAAACAGATCCAAATTCACCTACCAGAAACGGAGAAGAAAACCAAATTTGTTCCCTTGTTCGAAGCGCTCGAAAAAATCCAAGAAAATCAGTGAGTTTGCCGGAAAAGAACAGTCCAAAACGGGAAGATACCCAGAGCCGCGCAAGTGGTGGCGAGATCGGCTCGGGAAAGTACCCTGAAAGCGATTCAGTCCGCCAAGATCACCACTTTTGGGCTTTCCCTGAACACTTTGGAGCAGGTCTTGATTGGTTTTTAGGAGAGGTTTTCATGGGTTTTCAGGTCTTTTTGAGGATTGGAGAGTTGCACGACGAGAAGGAACGGGCAAGGAAAGGCCTGAAAGATGGCCAGAAGGGTCCCGTCAATATCCACGTCGGCGGCGGCAAGAATTGTTAGTCATCTTTGAGAGCTTCTGCTCATTTTCCACGGCGTTTTTCCGACTACGCCACGCCCACTTTTTCTACGTAAAGTGTCGCGTGTCGTGTGCATGCACTGCGCCGCTTTCGCGCAGAAAATTGCTTTTTTGTAAAGAATTTGTAATCGATTCGTCTCAAAATTTTTTTAATCGATTCGTCTCAAAAACCTCTGGCAATACGGAGGCCTGCGCCTTTGATAAGCCATGTTATTAGAGCCGAAATCTGTGCCGCTCTGACGTCACTTGGGAACAGCGAATATTTTGGCTCCGCCCACCTTATTTTTGGTTTCGCATTCTCTTCCAATAAAAAAAACGCCTTGTTTGAGACTTTTCAAAATTTCTTCTATACGTTTTTAGAACAGCAGAATTCCAAAAGCTCCAGTCCGTAATTCGCCGTCGCGTGTATGCGGACACCGTTTTAGACGTCAATATTTATAGATGGCGCGAAAAATATTAGATTCAAATATGAACGTGTGCTACACAATTGATGAGCAATGACAGAAAAAATCCGGAAAATTAAAAAAATTAAATAAATGGCGTAATACGATTTGGCGCAAAAGAATGCGGCGTCTGCATACACGTCGCATACACGCGACGGCCAATTGCGGACCGGCGCTCTTGTCCCACACTCATTTTAGGCAGGTTCCATCAAAAGTTCAGTCGGCTACTGGAAGTTCCCTTTTTTTTTTAAAAATAACTTTTTGCAACAAACTCATCCCAAAAAAGTGTTCTTTCAATGATATTTTTGTTTTTTCCAGCCCAATTTTTCTTCTCCGGATTCCTTCTAATCATCTCGCAAATGGGCGCCAACGTCCGTAAAAGAGCTCTCTACGTGTGGAACAACTTCTCCGAGTTTTTGATCCTTCTCTTGGAAGTACTGGCAATATTCTCAGCGACTGTTTTTGTGCAGAAGAGCCAGGAAAAGAGTGGGATTTTTTTTTAGAATTTTTTCAGTTTCTCCAGGAAAAAAAGAGTTTTTTTAAATAGAAAAAAATGAGCTGAAGTAGCGATTTGAGGTTGATAGGGAAAAAAATTATTAAAAAAATCTGAATCAAATCCAAAAAAGTTGCTAAAAAACGGTATGGATTTTTGTCAAATAAAAAAAAAATCCCGAATAACACTGAGTATTCAACGCTGATAACATGTTTTTTCGCTGCATACTTTAGATTTGAATTTTCGCGCCAAAATTTTTTGACGTTTCCCCACCCCGTTTGGGAACGCCTTGGTACACAAAGATGCTTACCGTAATATTTTTTCGTGACCCAAAAAAAAATTTGAAAAAATCCTAGTCGAAAGATGACAGTGAAATTTATGAGGGCTTTGGAAAAAAAAAGGGCAACCGATGAATTTTTTGCCATAGAGCAACTTTGCTGCAAAAAATTTGCAAGTTGATCATTTTTGCTCGAAATGAAGTTTTTGCACTACTTCAAGTAGACTCTTTCAAAATCAACGAAAATATTCGTTTTTCTCGATCTTCTTTTTTTAATGTCCTTATGCTTGGAACAAAATATGATTTCATAAAAGGGTCTGATCAAAATCTATAGTTGATTAGTTAAAAAAGGGTCTCGAAACGATAAATATTGACATTTTTTCATGCTCTTTTAAAAACCCCACGGCGTTTTTTTTGGCGCTTATAATTTTTCCGTAAAGTGTAGTGTGTCGTGTGCATACACTGCGGCGCTCTGGTACACGCCGCGTTCAACTTAATTTTCGCCAACTGAAATTCACTTATATTTTTCACTCTCTGGTGGCTATTTTAAACTTTGCGAGATTACTTTCAACACGTCATATGTTTTAAAACAAAAAAAAGTCGCTTTTTTTAAAATGAGAAATAGATTCGTCTCATGACCCAAGGATTTCTGAACAGACGACACGAAATCGAAATGAATTTTGTGATTTCAGAGCTGGACCTGCTGTTCAGCGAGTTCCCTCTCGCCATGGGCGTCGTTAATTACAATGGTAGTTTCAGAAATTGTGAATTTTCTGCTATATCCTTGTGAATTTCAGTGACGGACAGAGACGACATGATTGATATGAATAAGGCGTTCGACTTTTATGTTTGTTCTCTGTTTTTTTTTCAATTCCATAAACATTTTCCTTCAGTTTCGACCACCTAAGGATAAAGTTTGGAACGAGATTAAAAAATGGAATGTGGTGAGATTTTGACTCTAAAATTTCTCTCGGAAAGTTCGGATAATTAAAAAACTTACTGACGAGTTAGTACAACCTCACACGGCGTTTTTTGTGACGCCTCCATATTCTTTCCGTAAAGTGTAGTGTCTTGTGTGCATGCACTGCGGCGCTTTCGCACATGCGAATTTTCGCAAAATTCAAAATGTTTTCTGAATTCCCGAAAATCAGTTATATTTTTCACTTTCTGTTGGCTATTTTGAATTTCGCGGAATCGATTTGAACACGGCATTTGCTTCAAAAAAAGAACAGAAATTCGCGTTTTTTAAAGGAGAAATGGATTCGTCCCATGACCCATTGAACATGCGCCTTTAATATTACCTTACGCTTGTTTCCCATGACGTCACATGGGAACGGCGGAGGTTTCGACTCCACTTCATTTTTGGATTTGCCTTTTCTTACACTAACAAAAACGCCGTTCTCAGGGAGAAGGTGGTGACTTTAATTTCAAAATACTAATCAGGGAACGTTTCCCCCGGTTGAATTTTCGCTGAAACTTTGCTGAAGGACTAGGACCTCCTGACCAAAAAAAAAAATTTCTCGCAATAGATCTTTTTTCCGAGTTATTAAAAGTGTGCAAAATAAGCAAGTTAGGCCAAAAAAGCGCTGATCGAGTTTTTAGTTTTTTTTTTTTAAACCACGTTTCCTAGTAAGAAGAATGAGTCAGCGGCCTTCGAAAATGTGCCATTCCTATTTGAAAGACCCTTGCAACGTAATCGAATCGGTTCAGAGTTTCCCCGAAATGGGATTCGGAGCCGAGATCAACGACTCGTTTTCCTGTAACAGGCCTCCCTGTGCCCTCTTGTATTACCACAGCGGGAGTCATCACTCACCGGCACGCGCACTCAACTTTTATCTCAACGCTCAACTCAGCGACTGGGTAAGTTTTTGGGGGCGACGACATGATTGAAAAACAATTCCAACGATTTTTTTCGAGATTTTTTTGATAAGATTCCAAATTTTTTTCTCTTCAAAATAAATCGAAAAAAATCGTTTTTTATTTCTTCCGAAACTCTGAAGGAGAACTGAAACCTCCAAAAAAATGCCGCAGAAAAAAATACCAAAAAAAATAACCTTTTCACAAGCCTCGAGCCTGTACGGGGAAAGTGTGCTCGATTGACAAAACAGAAAAATTTTTTTTGATCATATATTTTTTTTTCATTAATTTTTTTCTAAACATTTTGATACCGTTTATTTTTGATTGAGCCCCAATTCACTATAAATCAATTTTTTTTTTCCAAATGGGCCCAAAAAGTAAAGATTTACGTCCAAACTTATTCTTAGTTCCCGACAAAAATCCAGTTTTTCGATTAATGTAAACTTCATCGCTTCAGATATCAATTTAATTATCTTGCCTTTTAAAAAAATAAAAAATAAAGCTGCAGTAATTGGACTCCGAAAAGTCTCATTTAGCCATGGAGCGAACTTTCAGCTTACTCTTTAGATTATTTTTCCTAGGCTATTATTTATTTTTTATCACATTATTTTCCATCTGTTGTCTTATACCTGATGACATCCCTCAAAGGAGTACATTGCAGAACTTGAAGAAGAAGAAGAATGTGATCCGAGGCCACCTTGTGATGGCACAGACGGTCAGTTGAAAAAGCTTTTATTCAATTCGAAAAAAAGAACGAATAAATTCAATAAAAAAACTTCTGTAAATTCAGCGTTTTTTTCGAAAAAAAGTGACTAATTTGATTGGAGTGAATAAATAACCATTTCAAAAAAACATTTTTTTGGTCCTCTTCCTGAGGAGATACTGTGTTTGATGACGTAAGATTAGTCAGAAATAGTCAAAAAATTTTTTTTTGTTTCGATCGACTAGCCGGTGAACAAGAACTGTTGAAGAAATCAGCGGTAAAACCCGAGAAATCTCTAATTTTTATTTTCAGTCAGGAAATAGTTTGGTCGGTATTGTTATCGTGGTGAGCGCGGCGTTGACCGTCGCCTACTTCATTATCTTTCCGGTCATTGAAAAATCCACCAGTTTTCGGCATCAGGTCATTTTCGCCTTTTCGCTATGACTCGAAAAGTCTGACTTGTCTGCCTTCTCTTTTCCTTCGCCGAGACAGAAGAGGCGCAGAGAAATGAGAAAAGTCTGTCCAGATTTTGAATGTCAAGTTCAATGACGTCATTCGAAAAAGGCTCTGTGGATGGCTCGCTCTCTAATTGGTTTGCCGCCCCAATAGGGGCGGAGCTTGAGCGGAGTCTTGATATTCAAAAACTGAACAGACCATTTTGCTGCTCTTGATGCCAATTTTTGAAAGACCATTATGAGAGATCGGTTGATGAAGAACGAAAAATTCCTAGGTTTGAATATTTGAAAGCTAGAGAGCACTAGTAAACGAGAGAGCGCTCAGAGAAAAAAAAAAGCGCCTGCTCTCCTATTTTCGAACGCTCTCTAGCTTTTGAAAAGATACGAAGATCCAGCATTGGAATTTCCTGGGACTCGTGCCGGTTTTTGAAAGCTAGAGAGCACTAGTAAACGAGAGGGCGCTCAGAGAAAAAAAAAGCGCCTGCCCTCTCCTTTTCAAGCGCTCTCTAACTGTCGAAGACGTAGACTCTTTCTTTGTGATCGTACGGGAAAAATAATCGAAATCGAAGAAATATTCTAGCAATTCTTGACGGGAATGAGCCCATTGGTTCTTTGGGGCATCAACATGTTGATGGACTACGTTTTCTACATGTTCATCGTCGGCCTCTACTTCAGTTTCGCCCTCGTCTTCAGCTGGAAATTCGTCGAAAACATCAAGTTGTTCCGATAGGACGGCTGCCCAACTGTCTGTCAACTTTTCAGAATGCTGGTCGTTTGGGTGGTCTATTGCCTCGCCTCGGCTCCTTTTGTCTATTCCGCCTCGTTTTTGTTCAGTGCTGCTTCCAAGGTTTATTTTTGTCATAGCAAAGTTCATTTGAATAAACGCAAATGTAGAGAGTCTCGCAAATTTTTATCAAGTTTCATTTTTGAAGTCCCTTTTCAAGGATTTTTCTGAAATTTCGCTCGAACTTTCTCTGAAAATCTATAAGTGATTACTACCTGCGCAAGCTCCAATTTTCAGAGTAGGACTTTTTAAAGTTTCTAAATTTGCATTTTAGACTTGAAACTTTAATTTTTAGGTCTTTGTTGAGCCCGAGCTTTAAAAAATATTATCTTCAAAAATTGAAAAAGTTACAGATTTTTCGATTGAGAGGTTCAGGAAGGTATATTACATTTAACGTAGAGAAAACTTGTGGATTTTTCTCAAGAAACCCTCTTCTCCCTAGAACATGTTTGGATAGGGAAGGAAAAACTTTTGAAAATGACATTAATAACTAGAAAAATCATGTTTTACTGGCTTTGAGATTCATTCGACGAAAAAAAACCGGAATTCGAAGCATCTGAGGATTTCGCCAAAGAGTGAAAAAAAGCAAATTTAGAGTTTCGGATGCAAGACCTCAATTGACAGGTTATCTTTTCGATATTCGTTTTTCAGGCCTCTTTCTCCCTGCTCCTCTTCATGATCGGGATCCCGCTTACTTTGGCAATTTTGTTCATAACTGTGGCTGGACTTATAGAATCGAAAGTAGGTAAAGACGCCGTCGACGCTTCTCAGGTACTGTCCCTTTCAATTTTTTTTTTCGTGGAAAAGAAAAAAACCTCATCAGGAAGTTAGACTCTGAAAAAGAAAATATTTTTGGAAAAAAAGTATTTGAGCAATAGTTTTGCCTGATTTCGTTCGCTCATTTTTCAAAATAAAGTCCGTTTTTGAAGAAGGCTCTCAGCGGGTGGGCCCGTACTAAGCTCTTCCAGCGGGTGTACCCGAACAAGCAAATCTGGGCGCCCTTTTATAGTCTCTTTTTGGCGGTTGGAAAGTTTCTCTGTGCTCTCTTTGTCTCTCGGCAAGGCTGTCATGTTGACGTGCTATTTTTTGCTTCTCTGACCCTGCCGTGGAGGGAACAGGGAGACGAGAGAGATGCAGGCTTTTTCAGGACCCGGCTGGAGGATATAATTAAAAAAAGCTATTAAAATTGAAGGCAAAGAGTGAATCCGATGAAAAATCAAAAAACTTCATATAGTCAATGTTTCCCGACTTGAAAGGCGAGCAGGGGGCGGGACGCGTAGCGTGTGCGTACGCGGTTCTTGGCACGTGTTCAATTCAACCGCCATCTACTCTTTGAAAAGCCGGTTTTTCGCTCTTTTCATTCCTTTTTCAATTATTTATTGATTATGTTCATGTGCGCATCAAAACATAGTAGAACACATAAAAAAGAGCGGTTGCCGAGATTTTTAAATAGTCGGCGACAATTGAATTGAACTCGTACCAAGAACCGCGAACGCACACGCTACGCGTCCCGCCCCCTGCCCCGCCTCCTTCGCCTTTCAAGTCGGGTAACATTGACTGTACTGGCGGTACTACACCTGGTCACTTCCTAAATATCGTTCATTTTTCCAGTGCAGGAAAAAAAGACACCTTTCAGGGACTCGCAGCATTTTTGCTCCCATCGTACGGTTTCTTGAAAGCGATAGAAGATCTGGCTGAAGGAAAAACGTTGTGTTTGTCGCGTTCATCAGAACTTTTCCCTCAATTGGTATTTATAGGGGGAGCCATTAGTCCAATGGTTTTCTTCACAGTATTTTCTACGCTCTTTTTCTTCGCCATTCAACTCCGAGTAGGCCACCGACGCCAGTTTCCACCCCAAAAAAAACTATCATTTTGCAGGCTGTCCGCCGAATGCTCTACAACATCACGAGATGTGGCCCGAAAACACCAGTCGAATTTGTATGTTTGTGGAAAAAAAAGAAGATTTTGGATAAAAATGCCATTTTCAAAGCTTTCCCCAATCCCTGTAACGCACGCCGGACCCCCTCCGGACGTTTCTGAGCAATTCTAGGGGCAGTAAAATAGGACGTTTCATGTGAAAGCAGTATCTTATATAGTTTTTCATTGCGAATCGAACGGTGTACTCAAAAAAATTACAGATGTGACAACTTTAGAAGAAAAACGCGATTTTACTTTCCCGCCTTTATTTTTGAAAAAAGCTTTGAATCGGTATGCAGACAACTTTTTACAGTAGCCGTACACGCGATGTTGCGGACGTCTCATTAGACTCGCATTTTGTGAGAAATAACCGGATATCTGCTTCAAATTAAGGGTTTTTTTTCTGAAAAAAACATTCAGTCAAACAAAAAACACACACCGATAATAAATAAAACACAAATAATCGCTATCCCAATCGAAACCTGTGTAAAATCATAATTTTTCACCAGAAAAGCATTTTTGCGATTAAAGTTTGCAAATTATACATGAATAGAAAGTTTTTGTGACGAAAAGAACTTTGGTGACAACAGAAAAAAAATTGAAAATTGAAAGAAGCGAAGAAAAAAGCGAAAATCGGCGGAGCGTGTTGTCCATAGAGCAACTTTACTGCAAAGCGCCCTTTTGGCAGGAACTCAAACTTTCCTTTCTCCGACTTTGAATTATTTTTTCTCCAAATTAGGAAGTTCTGTACGTTTCCAAATTCACCGCTCGATTCGCAATTAAAGCCCTACAAAGTACTGATTTGAACTGAAACACCGTTTTTTTTACTGCCCCTATGTCTTTAAGTGGTCCCTAGATAATCCCAGTAATGTCGGGTTTGCATTACCGAGGTCCTAGTAGGTTCTTCATGCGAAATGCTTGTATTTTTCGAAGAAAATGAGTTTTTAATCTGCAAAAATCGGTTTACGGTAAATTACTTATCGTAATCTAAAAAATGATTTTAAAAAATGGCTTTTTTGACAATTTGACCTCGTCGCGGGTCGTTTCAGCAGCCTTGAAGAACTCTGAATAGAAGATTTTCAGAACGGCTGTGATGAGAATGTAAAAGCCGAACAGATGAGGGTAAAGACGGGCCAGACGGAAGGGTCCATTCTGGTTGTCAAGGTTTGTTCAAAAATTCAAAAAATACCAGTTTTCAACACTTTACCGAGTTAATCATGAATAGGTTCACGGAAAAAAAATTTTTTTTCGAACCTTCCAAGATCCATTTATTCTTCTCTATATTCTGTAAAACAACTCAAAATTCATTGGCTAGCTGGGAAAATTTCTAGTGGCCTCTACAGCAGTCAAATTAGTGGCCACTCAAGGGGTTAAAAATTAGTGGCCACTATAAAGGTCTAAGTGCTACTACTACACCATTGAAAATTTTAGTGGCCCCTTTAGGGGTCAATGGATCATCATAACTGGTCCAATCTTTTGTTTTGAAATTATCAGAGTGACTGGAAGGAATACTGGATGAAAAACTACGGAAGTGGCCACTAAAACGGAAAATAGTGGCCACTATAGAGGTGGATTCAGTGGCCACTTTAGTGTCCTCTCCAAGTAGTCCTCGGCGAGCCTCTATAGTGGCCACTAGAAATTTTCCCAGAAAAAAAAAATCGAGAATCAGCTAACTTTCTCCATGGAGCATACTTTCCTTTATCTTTTATCAAAGCTATTTTCTAAGCTTTTAGGTCATATTTCAGTTCAATTATTCTGAAACGGGCACAGTACAAAATTCATTTCAACCAATGTTATCTCCCTTATGAGATTGTTTCAATGGAGAACACATTTTTTCTTAGAACCTGACGAAAATCTTCAAACAATACCGGGCGGTGAACGGTCTCCACATGGCCATCGGCCACAACGAATGCTTCGGATTTCTCGGCGTCAATGGCGCCGGAAAAACGACGACGTTGGATATTCTGACCGGGAAGACTTTCCTGACCTCCGGCTCGGCTACCGTCAACAACGTCGACGTCTCCAAGCAGACGGTTATTCAAAGATGTTGTTGAATCGAAAGAATCCTTGATTTTTCAGACCTTGGGTTACTGTCCTCAAGTCGACCCTCTGATTCCCGAGCTGACTGGCAGAGAAACTCTTGAGGTCTGAGTAGTCATTCTGAATCGAGTCGACGTATTCTTGCAGTTGATCGCTCAAATGCACGGTTACAAGAACTTCAAAACGAAGGCGAATGTGGCCCTGGAAGGCGTCGGCATGAAGGATTTGGGCAACAAGAAGGTCAAGCACTACAGGTACGTCTTCAGAAGAGAGCAAACGACGTCAAGAATTCTTATTTTCCAGTGGAGGACAGCGTAGAAGAATCTCGCTCGGCGTCGCCTTGTTATCGCCCTCAGATCTGATCATCCTCGACGAACCGACGGCCGGTGTTGATCCCAAGGTAGTTTGGATCCTTGGATCAACTCCAAGAAACGATCCAGACTCGGCACGAGATTTGGGATACCCTGTGGCAGGCGATGAAGTCGGCGTCGTTGATTCTGACGTCACACTCGATGGACGAATGCGAGGCTCTCTGCAACCGGATCACCATCATGAAGAAGGGCAACATGCTCACGATTGGTAGCAGCCAAGATATCAAGTCGAGGTGAGGAAGCGAAACCGAAATGAGCCTTTTTTGGCATTTCTTGGCACTGATTCACGGCTGGTTTGAGTAATCGAAAAAAGGGTCCTGACACGATAATGGACGAGATAGCTGGCTCGTGGAGAGCCCAGACAGGACACGCCCCCTTAGTGTCCCAAGCTGGCCGTGAATCAGCTATATGAACCTCAATATAATCAAAGCTCATCGAAATCAAGAAATCGATAAACTTAAAAAAAAAACCGTAATCAATTTCAGTTACGGTAAGACTTTCACGTTGACCATCTCCGTCGACAGTGTCGAGAAGCGGACACAAATCCTCGCAATGGTCACTTCAAAGTTTGTCCAAAAGACCCAAAAAGAAGGAAGAATAATTTTCCAGTTACCCCGGATCCGTGTGTAAAGACCCAGACAGCAACAACCTGACCTGGGTGGTGGGTTTATGATAACTTATAGCATATAAATCATAAAGAGCCGCGGATAGAGACGCTTGGATATAAATCCCATGAAAGTGTGCTCCACGGCAAGCTCTGAAGTGGGTGAAAAATTGAGCTCGGACAATGGTAACGAAACCCCGACGTTTTTGAGCGATTCTAGGGATCATTTAAGAGTTCTGTCGCTACTTAAGTGGTCACTAAAAATAATGCGAGGAGAATTATCAAGAAAAGCTAGTAACACGAACCGTACGTATTGGAGCCTTTTTAGTGATCACTTTAGTAGAGTCAGCATTTTTAAGTGACCCCTAGGAAGGCTCAGAAACGTCCGGATTGCGTTACCGAGATCCGAGTGAACACTTGGGATATTTAGCAATAGAGCACACTTTCCCTGGACTCTCCTGCCGAGGCATTTACTTTTCTTGGCTATTTTTCTAAGGAAGAAAAATTGACTTTGTACTTTACAAGTTTCCGAAAATGGCCAACGTCTTGAAAAACTTGCAAAAGTTCTTATTTTTCAATAAATAAGGGCTCAAAGTCTGGAAGTCTCCATTTTTGTGGTTTCCCTTATTTTTTAGGTGTATTTTCTCAGAAAACAGCAGACTTGTAATCTGGCAAATGGCTAACTTTCTGTAAATTCGCAACCGTAAAGTGTAAAGACTTTTCTTCTGACTATTTTTGAACGAATTTTCAGTCAACGGGATATTAGAGCCAGAATTTCTTGTCTTAGAGCCTAATCGAAAGTTGCAGATCCCCAGAGACGCCGATGACAAGTGGTCGAAGAAGTTCAAAGAGGCTCAGGAGCTGGCCGAGTCTGTCGGATCGGACCGCTACTGTCTGGAGCAGTCGACGCTCGAGGAAACTTTCCTGCGGATCATTGGCGATGACGCGTGCGTCGCCGGCAAGCCGCAATTCGATGGCGCGCAGAGTCCGGCCGGTCCAAGTCCTGGTGGACCTAGTCCTGGAGCCTTGCCAAGCCCTGGAACCGTGCCAAGTCCTGGAGCCGTGCCAAGTCCTGGAGCCGTGCCAAGTCCTGGAGCCGTGCCAAGTCCTGCAGCCGTGCCAAGTCCTGGAGCTGCGCCAAGTCCTGGAGCCGTGCCCAGTCCAGCCGCCAAGCCGAGTCCCGGCAACCCCGAACAATACTACAACTTGGCTTCCCCTGGTCTTTCCGCCGAAAACATGAAAAGTCCGTCTAACTAGGAGAGACAAGAAATCACTTCATCTTGATCCATTCCTCCATTTCTTCATTTCATTTTATTGACCATGAAGTCAGTATCCTGAGCTTCATAAAGCTTTTTTCAAAGCAATTTTTTTTTTAAAGATTTTTTATTTCAATTTGAAAAGCCATACACTTTCAAAGCCGAAACTTAACTATTCTCAAACGGTAATAAGAAAGATTATTTTTTGAAAAAAATCAAAACTTCGGAATGGAAGTGTGTATCTTATAGACAAGAAGATTTTTTTCACTTTTTTTATTGAGGAAAAAAATCTATTTTTTTCCACTTACAATAAGTTTCTGTTTATTGAAAAAAAGACGCGAAGAAGTTCGGACTATCAGATTTCGATTTTTAAGTAGTTTAGTCACCTTTCTGAAAGTGATAGGATACAAATTCACTAAAAAAATTACAAGTGGAAGAATTTTTCAGAATATTACACATTTAGATCATAGTACTAACAAAAAAACGTATCAAAAAAATCGATTTCGAGAAGTTTCGTCACCTTTTCAACACTAAGAAAAGCCAATTTTTCGTTATCCAAGTATCCGTTGAACGGATCTTCAAATTTGGCCACCAAGCATGAGTAAACCTTCAAAAGCTCTTCGATACTTTTCTTTCGAATCGATTTTCTAAAAAATGTTTTTATTGGAATTTATTGCGCTTTTGGAAAACCTGATACTGAAGCAGTTGATTTTTGAGAAATGAGGGAGTCTGAATTCCGTGGGATTGTGCAAAAATCCAGAAAATTTCTCTAGAGACCAGGATACCGTCGGTTTGTCCATACCAGCAAGGGAAAGAGGGGACCCTGAAGTGATCTCATGAGATTTTCATTTATCTATTCTGAGAAATGATCAAACTTTAAAGATTACGAGACTTGGCCAAAATTTAGCTTACTTATTATAACTACTTTATAAAACCCTTACTACTAGCAAAAAAAAATTTCCAGTTTTCCAGTCACTTTATAGTTATCAAAGTTTGTCTGATACTACTCAATTTTCCAAAATATTAAAGTAGAGAAGGCCCTGAAGTGATTTTGTATATAAACTGTTTCCGGTTGTTTTTATTGGGCCTAAAATCATGATATTAAATCTCAGTTTCAATCTGAAATCGTTTTGAGGATTCGCTGGAGCTGAAAAGCACTATTATTACACTCTGAAACCAACCGAAAAAATATTTCTGCCTTTTAGTCAAATTCAAAACGCTCTAGAGAACATCTCAGCGAAGTTTGATCAAATTCTCAATTTGGGTATTTTTTCAATATCCTGTAAGGTAGTATGGGGTTTAAAAGACTTGACTTTTTTTTTGATTGGATAGTTCTTTCTCACTTTGAAGTAGGAAAAGTTAGCGAAAATAGTCTTTAAAAATTTAACAACCCAAGTTTGGAGTGGCCCTTTTCGACCAAAAAGGAAGGAAGAAGGTCAACTTCAAAGTCGTAAAATAAAGGTTCTTCTAGAAGCAAAAATTAGTGAGTTAATTTCTCTCTGCCAAATCAGAGCCTAGTTGAAATCAATTGAACAAGACTTGAAAAAACCCTTTTTAGGGATTGAAGTTGGAAATTTTGAGATAATTCCGCTAATACTCTATGAAGTTCTGGCATTCTCAATTTTTCTAACTCCTGTAGGGACCTACTAAGTTTCACCTCTCAAGGGAGCACTATTTTTTTTCTCTAAAGGAACTTTTTCCCTTCACTTCTCTAGGGACCACTTCGGCATTCTTAAGAACAAAACTCATTTTCTTGCAAGCCAATTTTCTAACCTGCTCGTTTCGATGAGCCGCGACCTTCTGATAAATAGAAACGAGTTTGGTTTGCTTCAGAATCTCGGAGACTTCTTCAGAAACCAGCAAATCTTCATTGCCATCAATCTAAAAGATCTGCTCCTTGCTGCATTTTGAATGATGGAAAACCATGGCGTCGATGATTTCAAGCCGTTTTTCGGAATATTCACACGCCGCGACCGTAAGCTTCATCGCCGAAAGACAGTTCAGAGTATAGACAGCGACGTCTGAAATTTTTATAAGTATGGGGGGGAGTGAAAGTAGAAGCTTTAACATTTTTTTCATAGAATTTTTTTCCCTTTCATTCTTATTTTTTTATTCTGATTATCTACCTGAAATTCGACAAAACTTGGGTCCATTACTTTTCGAGCTCTAAAGTGACACCTTGATCTTTTGAACCCTATTATCCCTATTTTTCTAGCCCTAAAGTGACCCCTTGCTCTTTTGAGCCATGTATAAACGACTTTTCGACCCCTAAAGTGTACACTGTTTTGCAAGCCCGAAATTGTAAACTATTTTTCGATCCCTAAAGTGACCGCTTAAAATTTTGAGCCCTAATATCCCTATTTTTCAAGCTCTTAAGTGGCCCCTTGATCTCTTGAGCCCTGAAGTGAGTCCTGATCTTCCGATTTCTAGTGCCCTAAAGTGAACCCTTAATCTTTTTAGATCTGATCTTCTGAGCCCATAGTGATCTTTCGCAAACAGAAGAGCTCCATCCAAAAAAAAAACCAAATATTTTTAAAATTCCAGTAGCCGAGGCGATTTTTGTAAAATAACAACGATCTCGGGCTCACAAGACCATGAACTTCAGGCTAAATAAATCATGGTGGATTCGGAAAATCAAGGGCTCACTCTAGGGCTCGTAGGCCCAAAACTCGCTGATTTTCTAGGGAAATATGTCGAAAAGAAATGTCAAAAGTTTATCTTCGCCCCTGTATTTAGAAGCATTGGTAAAAAAAGTTTTTTTCTCTTTTTTTCAAAATTCTCTCAAAAAAATAATTTCTTTTTTTCTGAGCAAACTACATAAAACTCCTGAATCTTTGTTTTTTTGTTCAGTGATTATCCTTTCTGAAGAGTTAGAAAGTCAATATATCGATATAAGGTTTGAAATTTTTCAAAAAGCTTTCAAAAATTATAATTTTTTTCTGGGCTTCAGGACGAAAAAAATCTATTTTTTTCTTGTTAGGAATGGCTTATGACTTCGACATTCAAAAACCTAACTATTCTCGATGATTTTCTTATTCTTTCAACCTCACCTAGCGGAGAATGAAGCTGCGTCGCAGTGACCTGTACCTGCCGGGTTAAAGGATCCAGGATAAGTTCGAAAATTTTCTTTAAGTCTTCCTTGGTCTCATTGAACGTTCCCATACACCCGTTTATAGTTTCCATGACATCTTTTAGAAGCATCAGACACTGGAAAACGGCTGGAACCGGCAGGAGATCATAGTCCGGCAAGGAAGTCTGGAAAAAAGAGGACTATACTTTTTCAAGTCTTTGGTATAGACTTCTTCGGACAACAGAACAATGCTCGTTCTTCGCGATTAGAAGTTTCAAAATTTTTTTCGTGAACTCACTTTCAGCAACAATTTTTGAACAGTTGAATTTAAGCCAGCGTAAAACATTGCCATCGAAGTCGCGTGCAAATCTCGGAGAGTTTTCGCCAACTCGCTATTTTCGCCGATCACAAAACTGAAAAAAAATATATGATTTTTTGATTATGGTTTGTTCAGATTTAGAATTTCAAGAGCTCGGCAGATACCTCGGCCCCGTGCAACCCCCAGAATTGCTCTCTTTTTCCCATCATGGGAAAAAAAGAATATTATCAACGGGCCTTAACCTATTCCCATTAAGCGCAAATAAGGTGCGAGAAGTAAGCTATTACGATAGCAGGAGTTTCTATTTAACTTTAAAAGATCTACTAAATAAAACTTTAGAATTGAATTTGAGAAAATTACAGATTTTAGATTCGCTTTTTTCGCTCGCTTTCGCCCCTGAAATTGCACTGAATTGACTCGGAATTTTAAAAACTCCACTCTCGAGGTCATTTCGCAATAAACTGACTCCGCGCTCGGTTGTGCCCCTGAATGTGCGAGAAAAAGCACCGAAAATTTAAAGGCCACATCCCAGATAGGGTCTGCCCGGAGCATAATTCCTGCCGAGAGGACGTTCAAGCTCCGCCCCTAATGGCGCGATAAACCAATCAGAGAGCGAGCCATATACAGAGCGTTTTTCATTCAAAAAAGAACAGGCTATACGGTGTAAAAAGTTGAAAACTTGAAATGTTTTATACATTTTTTGGTATAACGCCGAAAAAAAATTCTATAAAAAAATGATCTAAAATCGATTCACAGAATTTTTGCTTCAAGTTTTTTTAGTCGAGTAAATCAAGACATTCAATTCCATTGGTTTTGAAAAATTAATCAAAATAATAATAATTTAATAAGAAGAACAAACAGATTCGAAAGACTGGAAATGGATAAAAAGAGTTGGGACTGGAATTTGAGGAACTTTTTATGAATAAAAAGAAAAATTTTTGTTTTACTTATGAACGATAAATGATTTTTCATAAAATGATGATTTTTGATAAAATGATTTTTCAAAAAAATGCGAGAAAAAGCTGTATCTCAAGTTTATGAACCAAATGAAGCCACTTTTTTTGGCATTCCTTGTTAAAAAAATAGGAAAGTCAATGGTTTCATTGAACGTATGACTAAATTATGAAGCATTTTTCAACTTTTTCATTTTTTTATTTTTCAAGTTACTAAGCAAATTACCACCCCCCCTTGATTTAAAAAAACATGGAAAATGGAGCACCTTTTTCCTCAATTCTGTAACAGTTTTCTTTTCATTTTTAACGGCCTTTTCCCCCTCGAAACCCACCAAAACTTCTCCGAGTAGAACGAAAAAAGGTTCGCCAGACGGAACATCAAAATACTGTCCGAATCGGTTCCCAACGCTTGTTCAACTCGAACCTGTCAAAACTTCAAGTAACCCTGATAATTCCAATATTCACTTTGAAAGGACCACAGAACGCCCTGGTGACGTTGTTCAGCACCGGGGCCGAATTGGCAGCAAAAACTGAAGCTTCAACTTCAAAAAAATCTATTGGCACCATTGAAAACCTTCAGAATCGCATTGGGAAAGGAGATTTTCCAGTAAATCTCTTTCAGTGCCAGTAACCCCAAGCATGAATGCCAACATGTCGCCGACATATCTTAGAAAGTCCAGATCTTTTTGATATTTTGATACCTCATCCTGTCATGACTCATCATTTCAATCGGTATCCCTTTCCCATTGTTCGTTTTTGTTAAGGCTTCGATATACTGTCGGAGAGCATTCTGGCCCCTTATCGCAGCATATTCTTCTGAATTAAAAAGCCTCTTACTCAGGAACCTGTCCAAATTATTTTTAGTGATCCCTTCAGTGGCTTCAGCACTCTTGAGCGATTACATATAATGCTCAGAAAAGTCCGGAACGTGTCCGTTTCACGTTACCTACTCTGACATGGGGCGCATAAAAACCCCGCCACAACTCTTTCTCTGACCTATGCTATTTCGTCGTTTTATCGCAGCTGGATAACGACGAAATAGTGAATGTCAGAGAAAGAGTTGTGGCGGGGTTTTCATGCGCCCCATGTCAGAGTAGGTCCTAGTCAGGCTTGTGCGTCAGGCCGGGCGGCCCGGCCCGGGCTCCGGGCCTTATTTTCAGGAAAGAGCCCGCGTGGGCTCGGGCCGGGCTCCAAAAAAATTTAAAGTTCATTAAAAAAATTTTCACCGAAAGGTAACTTTTACTTTTGAAATCATGGTTTTTGTTAAACTTCTAGTGAAAAAATGAGCAAAAACTTAAATTTTGTCGTAAACAAACTTGATCTCCAACTAGAAAAAAATTGCGCGTTTTGGGCCGGGCGGGCCATTTTTTCTTGAGGTTCCGCTAAGGCCGGGCCGGGCCGGGCTCACGAAATGGTCGGGGAGCCGCGAGGGTGACGGGCCGGCCCTCGCACAATCCTGGTCCTAGTTATGATGCAGATAAAAAAAAGTGCGATGGAGCGCGAATGCTCAAGCAAAGTTTAAATCGACTAGAACAGGTTGTATGTGGTGCACCAGCTCGTTAGCCCATTTTTTTTAACCTTCTTTTTTCGCAAATTTCGGTAAGTAATCTTTTTTTTAAGCTTCTTTCGCAATTCATGAAGGGTCTCGAAGCGAAAGCGAAAAAAAGCGGTAGCTTTGCCTCTGTTTAATTTCAAATTTCAGGCACGCAGTTCTTTGAGACCCATCCTTAAGTTTCGACAAGTCTAATGGCAAATCAGTAACTTCCGATTCAACTTTTTTTTCTACATAGTTCCCTGGAAAATATCAATTTTTAGACCCACCCAATGAAATTTGGAACATGATCGGATGATCTTGCAAGCATTGAAACGATTGGCCGATGACGTTTTTCGAATTGAAATAATCCGAATTCAGGAGCCGAAACTCGCCTGGAAAGACAAGTCAGTGGTAGTAAATTTGAAATTCGAAAGTTTCGTATCATTTTGGGAAGGACATAATCGAAAAGTTTTGTGAGAAGCTATTTCCCGGCATTTTTATTAGTGGAAAAAAATGCGAAACCATAAATGGGGCGTGGTCAGAACCTCTGCCGTTCCCATGTGACGTCATGGGAAAAAAGCGTAAACAACAGGGAATATTAAAGGCGCATGTTCAATGGGTCATGAGACGAATCCATTTCTCATTTTAAAAAATCGCAACTTTTCTGTTGCCGTGTTCACAGTGATTCCGCGATATTCAAAATAGCCACCGAAAAATGGAAAATATAACTGAACTTCGGAAATTAAGACATGATTTTGAATTTCGCGGAAATTCGCATGTGCGAGAGCGCCGCAGTGCATGCACACGATACACTAAACTTTACGGGAAAAATGCGTAGAAAATAACAAGTATCTTTAATATTTTCAAAAACAGTTAAATAACATTTTGTAACAGAAAAAGCCTTAAAACTCGCGTGCCAACTTTTCCAACATTGTCGAAAAGGCCTCCTTGATTTTCCTCTGCATTGAGTCCATCACTTCGACCCTTGAATAATATAAAATTCTCTTTTTTTTAATGTTATAAGTACGCTGCAACGTGATTTCCTCCTTTTCCTTCTCTCAAAAAATCTTTCGTCGACTCATGAATATCCTTGACACGTTGGAGTGCCGCGAAAAAGTCGGCTGTGAGTCTAAAATCTGTAAAATTTCTCAGATAAAGAACAAAAAATCGGGATGAAACCTCTCGTTTCACATTTCAATGCTTCTTCTTCCGCACTCGTCAGGGAATAGTTGTTCAAAAATGTTTCAATTGCAGTTTTCCGGTATTCCAACGTCTTTCTTAATGAAAACTTTTGATCATATTTGGAGACTTTTAGAAATTCGAAAACAAAATCCTTAAAAGTAGCTTTTGGAAAATTCCTTCAAAAACCTCCACGGAAAGTCATTTTGGGGTCAGCCTGAGATATCCTGTGTACTTGGCGAAAAATTGCTTTCTGTACAGAGAAAAAATAGAAATAGATGGTTGTATTCTTCAAAAAGAGTTAAAAAGACAATTTTTGACCATTTTTTATTTTCTAAAAAGAATTTCTTCTATCAAATTCGGAAGGACCCATTACAGGCCCATTGAGGGTCCACTATGGATACAAAGATTTCCATAAATCGTTCCTAAACGGGTGACAAAGGTTTCCTTTTTACTCCATTTTTCCGTCCTTTCCTCGACCTTTTTCCACCCTTTTTGGACCCTTTTGAAAAACAGACAGTTTTTTTTTTTAAATTTTGAATAATCTTTACCAATTACTGTGTATGCACCAAAATGTGCTACAGTAATAAAATCGGAAATTATCAATAGCCGACACTTTTAGCACCCTCACTCTTTCTTCTTCCTTTTTGCGGCCTTTTTTGAGGCTTTATAGCACACCAAGAATGAAAGGCTCAATAAAGGCTGCAAAACGGAACCCATTTAGCAGCCATTTTGCAGCCACTCCCTTTTTTCATCCGTTTTCTACACTTTCGATTTTGGCTGTGAAACTCGGGCAAGGTCGGAATGGTGGATAATGTCAGCTAGAAGGGAGAGGCTCAAAAACGGCAGCGAAAAGGCAGCAAAAAAGCCGTAAAAAGGCAGAAAAAAGGCAGCAAAAAGGCCGCAGAAAAGCCGCAAAAAGGTAGCAAAACGAGTCCCTTTATCGAACCTTCCATTTTTTCTCGGATTTCGAATGTTCAAGAAATGGTGAAAAAAGGGAGAGGCAGCAAAAATGGTGCATAAGGGCCGATGAAATGGCAAAAAAAGGCAGAAAAAAAATGAGCCTTTGTCACCCTAAATGAAACATTTTTATGGAGCCCTTTCCACCCTTCACGACTTTGCCTATGAATATTCAAAAAACCTGCTTTTATGTCATTCAATACTACAAGAAAACTTATAAAACTTCAAAAACCAACTTCAAATCTTGCAGCCGTCGAGTTTCATGCAAAAGATGTGTATTCGTTCTCTTGATTTTTTCGACCCGATATGTCAAATCGCAGAACTTCCCGTTCATTTTTTGGACCGTGAAATTTACTCCTTGAACAGTTTTATTCATCTAGAACTTATTAACCTCAAGAAATCATCAGAAAATAACCTTGTCCAGCTCCGCCAAGTACTCATTCCTGAGGTCGACTTGCTTCTTTTCGAGAATCCTGCTCAGCTTTCTTTCGGCGAACTTGTCCATCTCCACATCTTCCATAAGTGGTGAAATTAATCCGATAACTCGTAGAAATTCCTCAAAAAAACATTTTTCCTGAAGAATAGTCCAAAAAACTTTATCCAAGTTGAGTTTCTTCGTGACAATCGAATCGACTTTGAATTTGAGGGGATTCGTTGAATATGAGGGAGAAACAGTCGTCATCTCGTTCTGAAATGAGGTTTAATGGATGAAAGTCGCAAATGAAAAAAAAATTAAACACGTGTCATGCAACGGAAATGTTTCACGCCGCGTAAAAAGTAATTTAGTGGCGTGTTCATCAGAGAAAACAAAAATTGCTTCAAAACGCAAAAAAATTGCTCCAAAACAAAAACTAGTACTGTTTTGGAGCAGCTTTTGCGCGCCGATGAACACGATTTTTTCGTTTTGAAGCATGTTCCGTTTCTCCGATGAACACGCCATAGAAGATTTTGGGTCCGCGAATATTCGTGAGCGTGAATTGTGCATACACCAATTTTGGGGGCTCAAATCATTGCAAATTTTATTCTTTGAAAAGGATTCTTGGACACATTCACCTCTTTTTTGAAGTTGCATATTTTTTTCCTTCATTTTTTTTCCTTTGTTTTTGTGTTGTGTGGATGTCGTGTTTTGACCACAAATGAACACTGTATGATTTTTTTTTTTCAACTAACTTCTATCAAACAATGCATCATTCTCGCATGCACGTAGTCAAATATTCGCTGCAGAACGTCTATCTTAGTTTTATACCTGCTGTTTGCCCCCTTCAAGTACCACCTCTACGCGGTGATGGGGAGGCAACGCCATTTATGGCGGCTAACGGTACACCGGTCACGCAGTTCGGCTTGCTTCTGCTAACAGAATGGGCGGTCTTTTTTAGCCCTGGCAAGGCAAAAAGGATAATCAGACCACAATTATGCTATAACACGTTCAACACCACGGATGGAACTTTTTCGCAAGAATACCAGTCAACCAGGACGACAAAACTGGATGACCGATCGCATAAGACCTCCTGGAAAACGTGTGGTCCACGCTTCGATCAATAAAAGGCACTAAAAGGCAATAAAAGGTCGAAAGCGAAGATGGACCATCTAAGTATCTAAGTAAGTAAGTTTGCATTATCCATAAATTTCTGTTTACAAAAAAAGATGGAGAACTTATAATAAATCAAAAAACGGGTGAATATTTACAACAATCGCTTTCCAAGATTTATATTTGCAAAGGATTAAGCCCCCAAGATTGGTGTATGCGCAATTCACGCTCACGAATATTTGCGGACCCAAAACTTCATCCTACCATCATTTAGAATTAATGATAAAAGTTTTGGAGAATCAGGAAAGGTGAAAAATCCGGTTAAAGACAAATCCAGCAATATTTGAATCTTGTCAAGAATATAGAGCATGAAAATTCCAAGTCGCCGAACAAAATGGTCAAATCAAAGTGAATTTTATTAACTTTTGAAAATAAAAAAAAAATGATTAAGCCGATTCCGGGCCATTTTACTGCAATTCTTTGATTGCTCCGAGTTACAGACCCTTTCTTTTTGATCCTTTAATTCAGAAAAAAGTCCTTCTGTTGGTGCTTTTCACGATTTTCCTATTTTTTTGAGAATCGAAAGACTCAAACTCGTTGTTTTTACATTGAAAATTGCTTTTATTTTGTCTGGTCCAGTTTGGATAACCTTATCACGTTTGGAAAAGTCGAAATCTCTTAATTTTTCAAGTATTCTCCGTTTTCAGAATTATCATTTATCGTATAAACCTTATCAAGGGTTTATCTACCAAGATAAAATGACGACAAAGCCCAAAAACTTTGAATTAACTCAATATTTGAAAGAATCTAGAGTTAAATTGAAGTTTTCTATCAATATTTAGCTGACAAAAAAATCTTTTTTTTTCTCAAAAGTGGGCTATTCTCGTTGATTTGAACTAATGGTTTTCCTTTTTTGGGTCGGAAAACCGCATCCGAACGGCCTTCTTCGGCGATTTCCTTCTTATCCGACGTCTAACGTCATTTTTGTGTCGCCCTGTCCACGTAGATGAACTTTTGCGCTATTTTTCTTCTGTTTCTGACCGTTTTTGTGACAGGTTTGATTGATATCGTTGAAATAAGTGTTCTAATGAAGCTCAGCATTTATAGGAAAATGAGAATTTTTTTCAAGAAACTTCCTGAGAATAGGATAGTCTCATTTTTCATAAATTTTTATAACTGATCCTGGATTTTTTTGTTTTTTTCAGAAGTTCACATGATCAATACACGAAGTGATAACTTCAAAATATTGAAATTTGACTATTTTTTTCCTTTTTGAAAAATGCTCCAGATAAACATAATAGACCTCATTCCTTACAAGGATACAAATTTACTGCATTTTTTTAAATTTCCAAAAAAACTTTTTCAAATTTATTTTTTTCAGAACTAGCCGCTCACCGCGGTGGATATGGGCCACATGGCGGATTCCATCACGGGTTAGAAATAGAATAAAATTAAATTAAAACTTGAAAAACATGATTTCAGAGGCTACGGCGGATTTCATCGAGGGTAAGGAGGATTCGAATGAAAAATCCAAGAAATATATCCAAAAAAAATTTTTTTTCAGAGGCTACGGCGGTTATCACCACCACCATCGTCCAATGGGTTTATTATTATTTTTTTATGTAAAAAAAAATTCCAAAAATCTTCCTAGCGCTTCAAAATAGCTTTAGTTGGTGAAATCTTATCGGAAAAAAATTAGGGTGCCAAAAAAAACAAGATCAAATAAAGCACCAGAAGAGTCTGAAAAATGTTTTTAATTTTCAAAAAAAAGATAGAAAAAAGGAGTTTCTTGAATGAAATATGGAAATAACTTTATGAATTTCTTTGAGCGTTACAAGTGTATATAAAAATAGGATTTATTCAGGAGGTTACTACGGTTACGGTAGGAGATGGGGTGGCGGCTACGGACCTGGGATTCTCGGTGCTTTAGGGGCAGGAAGTTTGTTTGAATTCGTTCGAGTTTTGAAGTTTTAAGGCTTCAAATTGAATTAAAAACTTGAGAGACAATATTGGTACCAAAAATATTTATTCGGCAAAAAAACGTGATAAGTTGACGCTGGATGGGCTATAACTTCCATGAAACAGTTCCACTAATATAGTCAATGTTTCCCGACTTGAAAGGCGAGAAGGGCGGGGCGCGTAGCGTGTGCGCTCGCGGTTCTTGGCACGTGTTCAATTCAAACGCCATCGACTCTTTGAAAAGCCGGTTTTCCGCTTTTTTCATTCCTTTTTCAATTATTTTTTGATTATGTTCATGTGTGCATCAAAAATAGTAGAAAAAATTGAAAAAAAGCGGTTGCCGAGCTTTCTAAATAGTCGGCGGCGAATGAATTGATCTCGTTCCAAGAACCGCGAACGCACACGCTACGCGTCCCGCCCCTTGCCCCGCCTCCTTCGCCTTTCAAGTCGGGAAAAATTGACTATACTTTAATTTTCGAACTCACAAACGCATCGCGAACGCTACACACGTGAATCGCAAAAGAATCACACCGAATTTCCAATTTTCAAGAAAAATGGATGAAACTCGGAATCCCCAAAATTTTAATTTCAGTTCTACTCGGAGGCCTGGCTAATCAAGCCGGATACGGTTACGGTTACGGTTATCCACCTTATCAACCTTATTACGGTCCTTATATGGTAAGTATTCGAGAAACTTTTTTTTTTCAGTTTCAACCTTCTCAAAAACTTTTAAATCGTGAAAAAGTTTTCAAAAAAACTCGAATATCTCTAAAAAAAAATTTTTTTCAGGAGCCCTACTACTACCGGTAAATTGGAAAAACACCGAAATCAACTAATTTTTGTACATATTTTTTTCATATTTATTTATTTTTCTCACGAATAAAATTTTTTTAATTGAGTTATTTCTTTTCAATCTTAAAAAAATTCCAAAAAAATTTAACATTATAGCATAAAAAGACCGCAAAAAGCTATGAATATCAAAAAAATATGCAGCATAATGAATCAAAAAAGCAAAACTATGAATGAATCGGAAAAAGAATTTCAAACTTCCTGTAAAAAATTGCAACGCCTTAAAAAAATGATAAACTTCGAGGTTTTCAGATTCAAAAAAATAAAATGTTCACTTCCCGCATTTTTTTCCACAACAAAAAACATTTAAAAATCGAACTTATCAAATAAAATAAAAAGTCGAAAATACGAATTTTAAACTTCCTGGAAAAAAATTACAACGCTCTCAAGAATAATAGAATTCAAGGTTTTTCGAAACCAGGTTCACGAATAAAAATGCTTTCTTCAAGCCTTTTACACTCACAAAAAACATTCAAAAATCGAACTTATCAAATAAAATAAAAAATCGAAAATGCGAATTTCAAACTTCCTGAAAAAAAAACGCTATCAAGAATAATAAATTTCGAGGTTTTTATAAATCCGATTCCAAAATACCAAAAAATCAACTTTTGAAAGCATGAAAAAGAATAAAAAAATTCTATATCGAAAAAAATGTGCAACGTAATGAAACAAAAAAGTGAAGCTGTAAAAAAAATAATAATTTAAAACTTCCTAGAAATTTTGAGGCTTTAAAGTTCAGTTCCACAAATAAGTTTTCTATTCATGCATTTTTCCCTCTCAAAAAATCTATAAATCGAACTTATCAAATAAAAAAAAATCGAAAATGTGAATTTCAAACTTCCTAAAAAAACGCCATCAAGAATAATAAATTTCGAGGTTTTTTTCAAGTCTAACCGGTTGGAAAAATAAATGAATGAGATAGGAAAGGCCAAAAAGTCAGTGGAGTGATAGTCGGAAATGGGCTTCGAAATGTGATGGGAAGTTTGCATTTAAAAAGGTCTCGAAAACGCCATTTCGACACTGGAAATTGGTAAAAAATGCGACTTTCTGCCGTCCTGCTCTTCCCGTTTCTTCTACAGATTGGTAGGATGATTTTCAGCTATTTTTAATCTTCTCTAAAAGTCTTTCGTACATCCAAAAAAATTATTTTTCTCAAATTTTCTCTAAAAATGTCTCAAAATGAAAAATTTTCTCTCACAAATCTATATTTTAAGGAAATTCCGCGGATTCAACTTCGGGTTCCGGCACTGATGGAGCTTGTAAGAACAATATCATGAGCTAAAAATCAATAAAAAAAATTTCAGTGGTTGGGCTAATGGGAACGATGACGGCACTGGAAGGAGTTCAAGGTGAAATTTGATATTTTTTTAAAAAGTTCGTATAAAATTGGATTTTTTTCAATATTTCGAATCAAAAAAACGGTTGTTCGATTGTTCCTAAATCCTTAAATTTAGTAAATTAGAGCTATGAATATCTTTAAAAAAAGATAGGAAACGAAAAAAATCTGAATTTCCAACCTTACACAGCTTCAAGACTAGCAAAAAAATGTATTGTTAACTTGAACAAATTCAAATCTTCAAAGCGACTCAAAAACCAGAGCTTACTTCATTTCCAACGGTCGAAAATAATAATATTAACATTTAAGGAGAAAAAAATAATGGATATTTTTCCAAAAAATACAAAATATTCAATTTCGCTGTAGAAATCGTTTCAAAAAGTTATTTAATTTTTTTCGCTGGACCTCCTTTTTTTATACTTCGTGGAAAATCTGTGGATGAAAGTTATAAAAAAACAAAATTCAAAAAAATTCGTCAATATTTTCTTTTAAAAACCATGATAAGCTTTTTTTCCTGTACCTGATGAAAATCCCTTTGAGGTCAGTCATAAAATTTTACCTTAGCAGATTTTTTTACGAACATTTTTTTAGATGTCACAAAATTAAAATTCTTTATCAAAACTGTATTCAAAAAAATCCTTGAATATTCTTGTTTAAAAATCTGTAAAAAGGAAAAAAATCTCCTCAAACCAACGCAAAAAGCCTATGAAAAAAATTAAAAAAATATTGAGGAAAAAGGGAAAAAATTCGAATTTTCCATGGCCGTTACCTTTCTTCCAATCTGTACTCAAAACTACCGTACACTAACTCATTAAATAAAGTTTCAAAGCTCCAGAAAAAATTCCATGAAGATTGGTTTTTTTCAGCGCGCTAGGCCTGAAAAACCGAAAGTTCACAACCTTTTGGGCGGTACTGTATAGTCAATGTTTCCCGACTAGAAAGGCGAAGGAGGCGGGGCAAGGGGCGGGACGCGTAGCGTGTGCGTTCGCGGTTCTTGGCGCGAGTTCAATTCAATTGTCGCCGACTTTTTAAAAAGCTCGGCAACCGCTCTTTTTCAATGTTTTCTACTATTTTTTGATGCACACATGAACATAATCAATAAATAACTGAAAAGGGAATGAAAAAAGCAAAAAACTGGCTTTTCAAAGAGTAGATGGCGGTTGAATTGAACACGTGACAAGAAACGCGTACGCACACGCTACGCGTCCCGCCCCTTGCCCCGCCTCCCTCGCCTTCCAAGTCGGGAAACATTGACTATACATGCTAGAGCATCTTCATAGTCGTCTCCAAGTCTAACTAATATTATAAAATTCAGCCCTAACCGGCCTCGGCGGTGGAGGCGGCGGAATTTTCGGCGGTTTGACAGGCGGCGGCGGTTTATTGGGTGGAGGAAGCGGTCTTCTTGGCTTGGGCCAGAGCAACAATCCCTACGGCAACTACAACCCCTACGGCGGTTACAATCCTTACGCTCAACAGTACAATCCCTACGGAGGTTATAATCCCTACGCGCCGACCTACAATCCTTACGCGCCTACGTACAATCCCTATGGGACTTACGGCTACGGATCGAGTCCTTATGGGCCTTACGGCGTTCCTCAGTACGGCAGCACCTACGGAGGCTTTTCTACGGGATTCGTACAGCCTCAAGTTCCCATCACAGCTGGATTCGTACAGCCGCAAGCGATGGCGATGACTTGTCGATGTGAGTTTTTCAACTTCAAAAAAATGAAATCAAACATGGTGTTGGGTGTTTCGCGGTTTTCTGTGAAAATTCGCTTCGAGACCTTTTTGAAGTTTTCAAAGTGTTTTGAAAAAAAATTTGTTTTGTTTAATTTTAAGTGTCATTTTTTTTCATTTTTTTCAAAATTTGTCTCTTTCCGCGCGGAATACACTATTCTTAAAAAGCTGAAAAACTAAAAAAATTTGTAAAAAAATTTCTTTTCTTTAAGGAGAAAAGATATAAATTGAACATAAGGCCCAAAATTCTGTTCGCAAAAAAATTTTTAATTTTTGAAGAAATCATTTCTTACAAACTTATGGACTTTACTGTATACTTTGAAGCGTCCTCCGATTAATTTTGAGAAGGCTGGGCAGAAAATTGGTAGGATCAAAATTGGCACTATATTCACCTCGCAGAAAAAAATCAAAAAGCGTTTTTGAAACGTTTTAAAGCCCCCCCTCCCTCTGAATTTCGATGAAACTTTTTCTGTAGTGTACTTTTGGACCTACTGATCCCTGAGCAAGTAAAAAAATTCGTACAATATATATTTTTCGATTTAATGAAGCTTCAAACTTTGCAAAAGCACGTAAATCATGATGAAAAAAAGCGGGCTATTTCCAGCTTTTTAAATCATCTCTAACTCATAAACAAGATCTATTACGAGAAATTTTTTCTCCTAGAATGAGGAGGTCCTGAAGTACACTTCAGCAAAGCTTCATCGAAATTCCAACCAGAGCGGGGGTGTAAAAACAAATTCAGCACCTTTTTCGGTCGTCTGAATAAATTTAGAGGACGAAAAGTGTTCGTAGCCAACGTAGATGTAAAAGTAAAAATTCAAAACCAATAAAAATGGAAAATCTCTTGAAAAATCAATTTCCAGCTTCTCGTCTGATCGACTACGTCGGGAATATCCCCCGCTATCACTGCGACTGTCCGCCACATGCTCCGACCTACCAATTCTACCGTTGTTCACCCAATATTCAAGGACAAAGGCGAAGAAGATAAAAATTAGATAAATTTATTTTTATTTTTTTAATGAATAAAATGTGTTCCTTATAATACTTATACTGCCTGTGATTGAGAGAAAAATAACTTATGATAGAAAAATTTCAACAGGAAGAGAAAAACTAGTTAACTAAAAATTTGAGAAAATTCATTACCTTTCTCTATGATAAATGTCTCTCAATTTCAAAGAAAGAGTTCAAAAACTGAAAAAAAAACTCTCGAAATGAATTCGTAAACTTCCAGAACCAGAATCACTTGATTAAAAAAACTTGAGAGAAAGTTAATCGGAAATATAAAAAAAGCGAACCAAGAAGTCATAGAAAACTGCTTCGAAAAATTTTCTTCCAATGAGTATATTTCTTTCCAATTTTTTTGAACTAAATGATGGAAAAAAATTGGAGTTTTTTTGATCACAGCTTTCAAGAGCTTGATCAAATTTTCATCATTTATTTGAAAAAGGGCTCTAAAATTCTTCCAATCACGCCAGAGTGGTTCCTATAGGGGCGACCTTATGATCCCTTAAAGGTCCTTCTCTAGGGACCACTTCACGTCCCTCTATAGGGGCTACTAAAGCTTGCAAAAGTGGCCACTATAGGGTTTTCAATCAGCGGACAGGTTAGTGATCCCTAAACGTATTTTTAATTTTTAAAGGTTAATAAAAAATTAGAAGACCCTTCTAGGGACCACTCAAGCTTCAGGGGCTCAGGGGTCACACCTAAACCCTATAGGGGCCACTTAAAGGCTTGAAAAAGAGGCCTCTCTAGGGTTTTTAGTTAGCGGACATGCTAGTGGTCCCTATAGGTGTTTTCCATTTTCAATTTTATCAAAAAACTAGTATACCCTTCTAGGGGCCATTCAAGCTTCAGGGCTTAGGGGTCATGCCTAAACCCTATAGGGCTTGTGAAAATTCTCCTATAGGGAATGCTAGTGATCCCTATAGCTCTTTTTTTCAGTTTCAAATCTGAAAAATTAATAGACCCCTATAGGGACCACTTGAAGGCTTGTAAAAATGAACCTTAGACATTCCAGTGGTCCCTATAGTTCCTTTTTAAGTTTCAAATCTCGAGAAACTACTGAAAGACCCCTAGAGGGTTTTTCTTCTCCTAAACACTATAGGGACCACTCTGGCGTTCCTAAGAATGAAAAAAAAAATTATTTCTGCAAGTTTCCAAACAACTATACTCTTGTTATTCCTAAGAAACAAACACAGAGAACAAAAAAATCTGTTTTTCCTATCAACAGACGAATCCGCCGAACAACGTCCTTGCGTTCTGCATCTTTTCTCCAATTTTTTTCCGTTTTTTTCCCTTCCAATCCCCTCCCCCCCACGTGACAACCTTCTTAACCTACAAACAAGACGACTAGACTTTTGATTCCGATTTCTTCGATTTTGAGGCGGGAAGTAAGCAGGAGCCGATTTGTGGTCTCAATTCGCCCAAATAGCTACTATTCGCCGAAATCCCAATCAATTCCTATCTATATAAGGAAAGGTCAACATTTTCCTGCTAACAGCTTTTATTTTCTGCAAGAATTTCTGCGAAAAATGAGCCTTCTGTCTATTTTGCTCGTTTGTCTTCTTCTCAGCTCTCCAGGTGAGTATTTGATTAAAAATGCTTTATTTTTATTTTTAGAAACTGCAGTAGACTTAACTGGTTGACTACAATGTAGTTATAGCCTTAAATAATGAAAAGACCTTTCTTTCAAGGTTAGCTATGAGTTGAGTTATATAAGTTATCATTTTGCGAAACTTCTAACTAGCAAGATTTTTTCAAAGCGAAAAATTTTGTTGAACCAAAATAAAGTGAAAAAACGCCATTTCCGGTTCATGTCCAGAAAAATCTGAGAATCTTTTTTCTGCAAATTGAAACTTCTGGGAAAGTTTTTAGTGGCCACTATAAAGGCTCGCCAAGGACTACTTGGAGAGGACACTAAAGTGACCACTAAACCCACCTCTATAGTGGTCACTTTTTTCCGTTTTAGTGGCCACTATAGAGGTTCTCTATTTAGTGGCCACTTCAGTAGGTTCTCATCCAGTTTTCCTTCCAGTAACTCTGATAATTTTAAAACAAACAGATTGAACCAGTTATCTTGATCCCTAAAGTGGCCACTAAAATTTTTAGTGATCTAGTAGTAGCACTTACCAGTTAGATTAGACCTCTATAGGGACCACTAATTTTAAACCCCTTGAGCGGTTACTAATTTAACTATTATAGTGGCCACTAAAACGTCAAAACCCTATAGTAGCCACTAAAAAAATGTTCACAGCTTGTTGATTTATAAATCTAAATGAGGAAAGTCTAAACAAAATAGATTATTCACTTGAATCTCAGTGCGTAATGTAGCTTGTAGAAAAAAAGCGCAAAAAGAAGTGGAAAACTTTTTTTGGAAAAAAACTTCCTTCAAATAATCTTATTATGAGCAACTGACAGTAATTCCACAGAAAAAAAAAACATCATTTGAAAGTAGTATTCTCCAGAAAAAAATTCTTTTAAAGAACTGTGCGGCCTTTTTTTTTGAATAACTTTACTTTGAAAGGCCTTTGTTTAGGAAGAAAAAAAGGTGTCGCCAAACTTTAAAAGTGAATAAAAAGTTCAAAAAGCCTAGAAATGAGTAAATTTTCAGTTTTTGCCCATGGAGGCCATGGAGGCGGTCACAGTGGCGGCGGTCACAGTGGCGGCGGAGGTCATCATGGAGGAGGAGGAGGGGGTGAGCTTATTTCAAAACTTCTCAAAAACTAAACTAAGAATCCGAAAGTTTAAAAAATGACGTTCGGATATCTTTTTGAAAACAAATTCTGCTCCAGTTTAGAAAGGATTTTTCTTTCGAAATGATTTTTAATTTTCATCAAAATTCAGGTCATCATCATGGAGGCTGGAGAGGTCACCACGGGGGCTGGGGCGGTCATCATCATCATCATCACGGATGGTTTGTGGTTTTTTGAATGATAAAGAATGAGAAGAAAACCTCGAAAATTAGTCAAAAAAAAACTGGAAAAAAACTAGTAGAGGACCGAAGTTCTCTCTCACAAGAAAGTGGGGGAATTTCCAGAAAATAGGCCAGAACACTGTTTGATGTACCTAAATCAAGTTCTGGAACCATCAAAACCCCCTAGTTTTCGAGAAATAAGTGCTCAGAGTCTGAAAATGCCTATTTTAACAGATTTTGAATTTGAGGGATCTTTCCTCAAAAACCAGGGGTCCGGGCAGTTTGGGACTTTCAGGATCCTCATATGATACATCAAGAAGAGTTCTGGCCAACTTTCAGGAAATTCCGAACCACAAAGTAAAATGAGCACTCTCGTCAGTACCAAACTGATCACTTGCTCCTCAGCTCAAAATGTTTTTGAGTCACAAAATTGCAAAAAGGCAAAATTTTGACCCTTTTGCAAGCCGAAACCTGTTCTAGTGCAGCTCCTATTGATGAAAATTGATTTTTTTTTTTTAAAGACCCTAACTTATTCCAGGAACCACGGGGGATTTCGGCGGAAGCCATTACGGTGGCGGCGGTAGCAGTGGGGGTGGACTGGGAGGCCTTGGATTACTCGGTTTGTTCATTTAATCATATTTTTTTCTATAGTCCATTTTTCTTGGCTTGAAACTGCAGAAACGGGATGCGTTTTTGGCAATTTTTTTGTGTATTCGTGGAAATTATCTTTATTTTTTCAATAAAAATTATGCCAAAAACCTTTTTCAAGGAGTATTTGTTCTAACTTGGATCTCGGTAGCGAAAAACGGACTGTTCCGGACGTTTCTGAGCATCTCTAGGGATCACTTAAGAGCGCTGACGCTACTATAGTGGTCACTAGAAATGCTCCGACATGCCCCGATTCCCGTTACCTAGGACCGATTATGTATATGATTTCCATTGACTGGAATCCTCCGAAATTTCCAAAAGAGAATATTTAAAAAAATGGGAAATTTTTAGTGGCCACTATAAAGGCTCGCCAAGGACTACTTGGAGAGGACACTGAAGTGGCAACTAAACCCACCTCTATAGTGGCCACTATTTACTGTTTTAGTGGCCACTATAAAGGTTCTCTATTTAGTGGCCACTTCAGTGGTTTTTCATCCAGTATTCCTTTCCAGAAACTCTGATAATTTCAAAACAAACAGATTGGACCAGTTATGTTGATCCATTGTCCTCTAAAGTGGCCACTAATTTTGAGCCCCTCAAGTAGCCACTAATTTGACTACTATAGTGGCCACCTAAACGTCAAAATTCTACAGTGGCCACTAAAAGTTTACCCAGTAGCGCCAAAAACGTGTCGCGTCCGCAAACACGTCCGCTGTTTGTCGCAGAATAAAAAAATTATAAATAAATTTCCTTTTTCTAGGTCTGTTAGGACTCGGTGGCAGTAGTTATTATTCATCCTCTCCGTACTACTCCCAGTCTTACGGCTACAGTTATCCGAATTACCAGCAAAATTATGGCTACGGGTATCAGCAAGGCTACCAACAGCAAGGATATTGTCGAAGTGAGTGAATTTTGAAGCGAAGAGAAAAACCGAAATTTTGGTTGGAAAAGCATCGAAAATTTAAAAAAAAGAGGCTTTCAGAGCTCGAAAAAAGTTATTCAACAATCTTTAGCTAAGTTATCAAAGCAGCCCCTGCCAAAAAAACCGAAAAAAAAAGTCAACCGCAACGCGGCCGCGACGCGTCCAGAAATCCTCACAAAGATCACCATTTTTTCAGGTGCGCTGTTCATCGACTACGTCGGAAACGTTCCGCGGTACTACTGCGATTGTCCTCCAGCCGCCCCAAATTACCAATACTACCGATGTTCCCCGTCCTACCGAAAATGAAACAAAAAACCCTTGAAAAGTACAAAAAAATATTAATAAACTATTGAAAATTGCCTTCTTAAGAGTACAATCCAGACTTTTAAAGCTTCAAACGTGGAAATAACAAAAAAATTATCTCGAATTATCAAAAAATGCCAAGTTTCACTCATTTGTGTGAAAATTACAAAGAGGGCAACTTGAACTGATAAAAAAATCAATAAAAGTAAAAAAATGGTAAATTATAAAATTTTTCTAGAAAATGCGCGATTTTGTCAATGGAAACGAAGCAAGGACAACTAGATTGTATAATCAACTTGTAAAAAAAATTTTCAAGATAATGGTCCTGGCACGATCAGTGGAATAGTTTGCTCACGAATGAGAGCATCAAAATAATTTAAAAAGTCTGATTCTTTTTTTACAGAATCCAATTTCACAAGTAGAAACTAAACTTCCTTTTTTCATCGCCTGAAAAAATTTTCCAATCACTAAAGTAGTAATTTTTGGCTGACCCTCGTGGCTAAACTAAAAATCACTTTCATCAGATATTTTGGCAACAAAAGTGAAAATTTGGTTCACAGCCAATTTTGTTCGGCGAGTGGAAAGGTCAACAGTATAAAAAGGAATAAAATCTAAATTTTTTCTCGCGCAAAGAAATGAAAATCCTACTTGTTTTGCTTCTTCACCTTGTCGTTATGTGGGGAGGTTAGTTGATTTGAAATTTTCTTTTTTTTGCAATAAATGGGAAACTTTTTAGCGGCCACTATAGAGGCTCGCCGAGGACCACTTGGAGGGGACACTGAAGGGCCACTAAACGCACCTCTATAGTGGCCACTATTTTTCGTTTTAGTAGTTACTGAAGAGGTGCTCTATTTAGTGGCCACTTCAGTAGTTTTTCATCCAGTATTCCTTCCAGTAACTCTGGTAATTAAAAAAAAACCGATTGGACTAGTTATGTTGATCCATTGACCCCTAAAGTGGCCACTAAAACTTTTAGTGGTCTAGTAGTAGCACTTAGACCTCTATAGTGGCCACTAATTTTTTACCGCTTAAGTGTCCAATAACTTGACTTCTATAGTGGCCACTAAAACGTCGAAACCCTATATTGGCCACTAAAAATTTTCCCAGAAAGCTCCGGTTCATTCAAATCATAATTATAAATTTTAGTTTGCTCCCATGGAGGCCATGGCGGGGGTGGAGGCGGAGGACACTCAGGTGGACATCATTCAGGAGGTATTATCATCATTTTTTTAAATAAAATAATTAAATTCAGGACATCACAGTGGTAGTTACAGTGGCTGGGGAGGACACCATCATCCTTACGGATCGTTGGTTTTTATCCTTAAATTTTATTGGGAAAAGTTCAATCCTTAATGAGCATCCCGAAATGTTGTTATCGCGAGTTAAAACCGGAATAAATCAATTATTATCTATAACAAAAAAAAAGCGTGGACGCACGTAGAATGGCTCAACGCGTCGCGGTCACGATCAAAAAAAGATTATTTGAAAAAATTGCTTTTTCTCATGTGTTCAAATTTCCGCAAAATGCAAAAATATCTCTGACTCTCCAAGATTAAGTTATCTTTTTCACTTTCTGACGGATATTTTGAATTTTTCGGAATCTCTTTGAACACGGCATCAAAATTCTAGCCGATGTGGTCTTTAGGCGAATTTTTCAATAGTTTCCGACAACCGGCGCGCGCAAACCGTTTCGGGTCGGACGCAAGCCATTCTATGTGCGCCCTGAGCTTCTAACTCAGCAAGACTGTAGTTTATACTGACAAGAGGTCTTAGATAACATTAAAATGCATCAACAACTGGTGAAATTTAAACAAGAACTGAAAAATTATTGACTCAGCGAATCTCGTCTAATATATATTTCAAATTTTACAAAAAAAAAATCAAAAATTTTTTTTTAGATATGGAGGAGGCTACAGCAACTACTACGAAAGTTTTTCTTGAGATATCGACAAAAATGATGAAAATTTGCAGGCTACAGCGGCTACACTGGTTACAATGGAGGCTACGGGACCAATTATTACTATCCAAGTTACGGATACTCCAGCTACAGTCAGCCCTATTACGGGTACAGCTACTATCAGCAACAGACAAGCTGTCAAAGTGAGATGAGGGAAAAATGGAAATTTTTGAAAAATCATCTGGCAAGGAAACCTTTCTCACTAACCCCCTCCCCCCCTTCCCCCGGTTGAACTTTTGCTGAAACTTCGCTGAAGCGTACATTATGACCCCCTAATTCTAGAACAAAAAGAAAATTTCTCGCAATAGATCTCGTTTTCGAGTTAGGACACTTCAAAAGCCCGAAATAGCCCTTTTTGGCCCAATTTGCGTATTTACACACTTTGAAGCTCCAGAACTCGGAAACAAGATCTATTGCGAGAAATGTTTTTCTTGATCTGCAATCAGGGGTCCTAAAGTACACTTCAGAAAAGTTTCAGCATAAGTTCAACTGGGGTAAAAAACGTTCCTGGTCATGGTTGAACTTTTACGGATCTCCTGGTTCCAAAAAAATAAAATTTTCTCTACTTTCGATCTCTAGGAGAGTTACGACACTTGAAAGTTGGAAAACTACACAAAATTTGAGTGAAAAATGCCGGTTTTTTGCTTTTTTTTTAATATTAGGAGGTCCTGGGGCCAGCCAATTTGATCAAATTTTCAATTTTTTGGAAGCTCATTTTTGGATAACCCGAACCTGCTTTGATTCAAAATCGGTAGAATGCTTAACCATTTCAAAATCTGAATAGAATATAATTTAATCGTTCTTTAACATTTTTTTAAAAAAATCTTTCTAGTTTTTTTAGTTTTTGAAGCAAAAAGTCAAAAAAATAAAAGAAAATGAAAAAGGTCACGAAAAAAACTTGCGACCGTCGATTAAATTTTATTACTGATAACTTAATGTTTCAAATAAAATGACGTCATTTACAGACTCCCAATTGGTCGACTACGTCAACGGCGCCCCACGGTACTACTGCGATTGCCCACCGGCCTCTCAAATTATCAATATTATCAATGTTCTCCTTATTACAGTGGCAAATAAAGCACTATAAAAAAAATTTTTTTATTAAATATTATGTTTTTGTTTTTTTCACCTCTTTTCTGTTGCGATTAAACCTAATAATTGTCGTGTGTGTTATAATAAATATCTTTTTTTGGCTTGAAAATCTTACAAAAAAACAGTAAACCAAAAATTATTTTTACTGTGACGCCGCTTTACGCAAAAATAAGAAGAGGCGCCAAAAAAAAGTAGAAAACATACGATTTAATCATATCAGAGTTGATTTCGAAAAAAATCCTCTACAATTAGAACTGCGAAAAGAATTCTAAAATTGAAAAAAAATCCAAATTTTAACGACCGTATGACGAATATTGAAGATCCGTGACCTTTTTCTGATAAAAAGCATTTTTTTAATGATTTTCTTCATTATGTTGTTTAGGAATCAAACACCAATTAACTACCTTGAAAACGATGTCGAGAAACAAAGTTACGGACTAAAAAACAACAAAAAACGCCGCTCATTTTTCTTTTTTTTCTCAGAAAAGGTGATGCGAAATTTCATACTTTTACTGGCTCTAATCGCAAGTTTTGAAGGTAAGGATATTCTTAAAAAAATTAATTAAATATTATTCGAAAATATCTTCTACAGTGATAACCAGAACTACCTCACGATTCTTGAAAAAACTTTAAAGTTGCAAAAAAAAAAATGAAGCTGAGCCGAAAAAGAGCATTCCATTCATAGTAAAGCCTAGAAAAATCGTAAAAAAATCTTATTTTTGAATTCAAATTTTTTTGATCTCACTAAATTACAATCTGCCCTTGAAAAATTTAAGTTTTCAGTATCTGCCTATCACCTTCATCACTGGTATCTGGACGGAAGATAGTGAGTTAACTTCAAAATTTAAAATATAAAATGAATAAATCAGAGATAAATAGGTCAATATTTTCGCAATTAGTTGAAAAAATCCCTTTATAATCAAAATACGGCACAAACCAACCTTTTCAAAATGAAAATAACTAATTATCGTGAAAATGAATCTATGAAATCTGTTCAAAAAGCCTGACTGGAATATTGGGAGCCGCAAAAGTCTGCAACACTGCCAAAACGCTGGAAACGGCTCTTCGTTTCAAGCTTTTCATGAAAAACGTCCATGCTCCTTTGAACACCCCAGCGAAAAATTAAAACAGAATACACTCGTTTGAAAAAAAAATAAAGAAAAACGAAAAAAAAAACCTCGTCTGTCGGGAAGTTCGACGTTTCTTGTTCCTACACCGTGCAGTCAGGAATACCGTAGCCACGCCGAGAAAAAAAATTATTTCGTCTCTTCTTTCCTTCTTTCTTCGTTCTAATCCTGATGACTTTCATGAAAAATACTGCTTAGATCCGTTTAACCAGCTAGAGAAAGGAATATTTTCAAGTTACAATTTAGAACGTAGAAAATTAAAACAGATTTTTTTTTTAATTTTTCAGTGGATACGACGCCTACGGTCGACCCAATCGATATCCCCAGCCGTACTTATTTTACGGCCAGCCAAAAATCAACAGTTACAGTCAGCAGTACTACGTCTACAATAATCAATTGAGAAAAAGTACCGACATGATTATAGCGATGCCTTTGGCTGTATATTATGGATAATTTGGTTTGTATTTTTTTATTATTACGTAGTTTATTCACAGAACCTTTCTTGATATTTTTGATTAAGCCTACAAAAAAATTTGATTTATTTTTTTCAAAAAGCTCCTTTTTTTCTCTAAATTTTTTTCTCATATTTTTCTTAAAAATATAAAAAAAGGCTGCTGTCAATAAACTGTAATACGTGTCTAAAATCTTTGCATAAGTATTTAAAGGTGCAAAACTTTTTCATGGCCTGAAAACACTAAAAGCGAACTTTGATCTTTTCTTGCAATATGTAAATTTTCGCCAGTATGCAAGTTTTCGTCAGCAGTGAATGCACAAGAAACATCTTGTTTGACGACTTTTTTGTGGACGTAGCTCTGGAAATGCCGTGTAATATCGTATTTTCAAAGAGACACAAAAATAGATTTAAAAATTTTCATAAATCTTTTATTCTCACTTTCACACCTTCTCGGCAATGAAAAAAACAAAAAAATTGGAATATATTATGAGATTGCACAGCGTTTGATGGGATCGATTCCACATATCAAAAGAAAAAGTGAATGTAGCGGGATAAAACTTGAATAAAGCGAGCTCATTTCCTAGAAAACAAAAAGAAAAGTCGCCAGAAGGGGGATGAAATGCTGGAAGATGGGGTTTTTTCTCTGGAAAAAATCGATACCCGTTCATGGGGAAATGTATGGGGAAACACAATAATAACGTGAAAAAATGCGCGACAACGGGAATCGATAATAAATCTGAGATAAAGTCGTCTGTCGATTTGAATATTATTATGAGTGACGGGAAGGAAAAAACCTGAAGATTTGAAGTTTTCGCATAGGGCAACGAAGGATGGAATGTCGATAAATTACAACGCATTTGAAAGAAAAAAATCATTTTTGGATGGGAAAAGTGATTTTCGCTCCAACAAAACAATCAAAACAAACTCGGACATTGGTAACGCGAAACGGACGTGCTCCGGACGTTTTGGGCGATTCTAGGGATCCCTTAAGAGTTCTGAGGCTACTAAAGTTGTCACTAGAAATGGCCCGACACGTCCGTTTCGCGTCCCGTTCGCGTTACCAAGGTCCGAGAAAACATTCGAGTCAAATTTACATATAATATGATTAAATGGATACAGAAATTGAAAGATAAAACGCGACAAGGGGGGGAGAGTGGAGATAAAACGGGCAATATTACAAGAAACCTCGGAATTTGATAATAAATTAGAAGATTGAAAGATTTTGGGCAAAAAAGGGGGGCGAGAACGAGGGATACAATCACAAGAAAAAAAATGTGCACAGCACGGAATAAATTATTATCGATTGATTATTACATGATCAATAAGTTAAGTTTTCGCAGCGAAAATCTTTGGGAAAGTTTTCAACGTGTCGAAAAAAGGAAAGAAAAAGGAAAGGCTTTGGCTGAGAGGCACTTTACAAACCAGAAACATTACCTATAAGGGAAGAAACAAATCAGATCAATCAAGGTAATTGGCCACAAAATCACAGACAATCTCAAATAAATTAGGAGGTAATTGGCGGTTTTAGAAGAGGATTTCGAGAAAAATAACAAGGAGAAAATTGTAATATATTATATTTTCAGATATAAAACAACGATTGCACCGTGCCGTATCGTTAATATTGATTTCGATCGATAGGAGATAAGACGGCGGGGAAACAGAAAATTCGAAGCGGGCAACCGGAAATTCGCGTTGCGGGAGATGGTTGGAGATTTTTGAGATTCGAAAAACTTTGGAAAAATAATTCTGGTGTCAAAATTAAAGACGAAAGAACCTTCAAATCTTTGTCCAGTTGAAAAAAAAAAGCCAATTTCGATTTTAACTCAAACTAGACGTTAAATCAGCCGATCAATCTATTAAAAATGCCTTATTTTGAAGCTTTTACCAACTTTTAACCTAGTTATAAAGCACCTAGCTTCTCAATAGTCATTTACCTAGTATTTCAGCCTAAAATGATCCGAAAATGACTCAAAATGCTTCAAAATCGACTCAAAAAGCTCAAAGTTTGACTTAAAACGCTTGAAAATCGGCTCAGAAGGCTCCTAAAAACTCTAGGTTCCAAACATTGCTCGAAAAGAATAAAAAGGCTCCAAAATCGAATCCAAATGTTCAATGGCTCCTAAAAACTCTAAGGTTAGCGAAATTGAATCGAAAGGTTCCGAAATCGACTCAAAAAGCTCTAAAATCGACTTGAAACGCTTCGAAAATGACTCAAATCGCTTCAAACATGACTTAAAAGGCTTCCAAAAACTCAAAAGACTCCAAAAACCCCCCACAACTGTTCAACATTCTCAAAAGGCGGCGGTGAAGAGTTCCTTGTAAAGAGCGGGCAGTTCTTCGATGGCGTGAGGCTCCGTTTGCCGAAGGGTGTGGAGGGCTTCGATGTGAAGTCGGGAGACGTTGCGGACTCTGAGCTGGAGCTCGTCGAGCGCCTCTTCGCAGTTGGTCATCCGCGACTGCATCGAGGCGAGCAAGGCGCCACGGAGCCGCTCCACCGTCGTCAACGACAAATAGGACGTCTCGTGGGCCGTCGTCGGCGACAGCGACGCCTCCAGAAGCATGCACGCCGAGAGGAGACCCAGCTCGGCCGACGTCATTGACAGGGCGCGGATGTCGTGCATCACGGACATCGCCTGCGTGATCATCTGAAAGTTCGATGGTCAGGATCAGGATGGATCGAGAAAAAAAAAATCCGCGGTGAAGAAGAGACGTAAAATCTAACTACTTGAATCTTTTTTTACTGTCCATTTTTTAAAAAGTTTTCTGTTATCTTTGCTCCAACGTTCTTAAAGGGTTTTGCGGAAAAATTGTATCTATAGAGACTCGGACATTGGTAACGCAAAACGGACGTGCTCCGGACGTTCTAGGGATCACTTAAGAGTTCTGAGGCTACTAAAGTGGTCACTAGAAATGCCCCGACATGTCCCGTTCGCGTTACCAAAGTCCGAGGAATTTTGAATCTTTGCAGCTCGAACGGTTTCTGGCGGAAACCGTTTCGGGTCGGGTGCTTTTTTTTTTACTCATCTAGCCATTCCATATGCTCCAAAAATGGATTTACCAAGTTCAAACTTCGCAATTTTCAAATTTAGGTAGAAAGCTTGAATTTATTTCGAAAACTGCGAAATTCTGTTTTTATCAACTTTATTCATTTTTCCCATAGACATCTTCAATGAAAAGTGTCCTCATTTGGAAAAATTCAGAGGAAAATAGTGAAAAATCCCAAAAATAAGCCATAGCGTTCAAAAAAAGTACCAAACCAGTAGATGAAAAAAATTTTATCTCTAAAAAAATGGTTTCGACCAATTTTTTTATGGAATAATGATCATGTGCTCTTTTTTTGTTAACCAGACCAAAATGAATTTTTTCTGACTTATTTCAAAAATCAGTCAATCAAAATGTTTCATTTCCCACACCCCTTCGAATTCTTCGAAAGCTTGAATTTACCTATAGATGTGGAGGACAGAATTTTTCATATTTTTTAAAGGGTTTTCTCAAAATCCCTCGATTTTTAGCAGTTCAATCAATCCTATCCCATCAAAACTGTACCTGAGCATGGTCGGGATGCCTAAAGACGGTCATCGGAATATACCGATCCATGTTGATATCGTTGTGGAAGTGTAAAGAAACAGCGAGGAGGACGAGTTCGAAAACTCCGCCTGTAAATTTCATTTATTTCCAGTTTCAAGTGCCTCGAATCACCTTTCAACAGCTGTATTTGCATTTCCTGTGGCAGTTGCATGAAACCATCGATTCCCTTGGCAAATTCGATGATATTTTGGACGACCGGGTTCAGTTCTTCCGCAAAACATTTCCAAGCCTCGCTTCGTGGCTGGAAAAGTTCAATGAATAATTGAGCTTGAAAAAAATACGAAATAAGTGATTAGGCTCATTTAGCAATGCAAAAAAGTGATCAGAAACTGTTACTGAATGAAAAGATGGAGATTTACCCTCGAAGGATTTATTTTATTCATTTTTTTATCAGTCCCAAAAAAATAAATCCGTTCCAAAAACTGTGTACAAAACCCAAAAAATTTCCTTAAAATAAAAAGATCAAAAAAAGTTTCTTTCCATTCGAGGAAGACTGAAAGAAAAAAATCCCTTCAAAAATTTTTTTCACGTTTTTTTCGTACTCAGTAGCCCATCAATGAAATTCCGGTGCTTTCAACTTTTTTTTAATGATCAAGGATTTTTTCTATTCACCATCTTTAAGCTCACTCTAACCAGCAAGGTATTGTAAAGTAAAACTTTGGAAAAATTCTAAAAACTGGCCAAAAAAGGCTCATAGAATGCTCAACTCCGTAATTCAAATTTTCATCAAGCAAAGAGATTTTCGGCCAATTTTCCAGTCCAATCCTTGCTTTTCAAGTCCTAATTCAAGTAGATCATTTTTAAATGTCACCAGCCTCTTATCTCAAGCCAATTGAAGTCAAAACTACTTCCTGAGGCTCAAAAACCCTTTTTACGTGCGTTTTCTCGAAATTCCTAGAAGCCGATCACTTCTCCCAGAATTATTGAGTCCCAGGTGGCTTTTAAAATAAAGTCACTACTACTTCCTGGGGGTAAAACTTGAATTTCTTATCACTATCTCTCTGAGGTCCTTTTTTTTTTTTTCAAAATTTATAGAAATCGAACCCTCCTCCCGGACTTATAGACGTATAGACCCTTATACGGTTCAAACCGCTTCCGAAAAATCGTTTTGGCGCTCAAAAATGTGCGAAAACGTGGGCGACTAAGACAGTAGCGATTAGTCAAACACCAGGCGACGAGATATGGCGGCGGCTCCCTTTATGACCCGAGTATCTGGCGAGCCGACGCGCAACAATCGTCGCCCGAAAACCGTAAATCCTTTTTGCTCGCAGATTTCGGCGCGGGCCAGCAAAAGATCTTGAAATTCGATAAATCAACGCTGCTGCGCGATTCAAAACAAGATCGAAACGAGGTAAATCGCAAGATTTTGTACGATTTGGTTAGTCTTGAAAGTTAGAAACCATATATATTATGACGGGAGATTTGCTCATACTAAAATGAAGCTCCACTGAATCAGAAAAAATAAAAAGAATCAAATTCAAAAAGAGAGCTCGAAAGGCTTAAAACTAGTTAATCAGTCATTAAAAAGCCGATAAAAATCCTAAGGCGTCTTTAAAGGCGCATAGGCTAATTTCATGAAGGTCTCAAGGCGGAGAGTATTGGTTAAGGTCATAAAAACCTTCTGCACTTTGAAAAACTCCAAGAAGAATTTTTAATCACTCATACAGTTTTTTTTTGATCCCTTTTAATCCAAAACAATTTTTCGAATTTTTTTAAAAGCCTTATATTTAAAGGCGCATAAGCTTATTTCATGAAGGTCTCAAAGCGAAGAGCCGTTTCTATTGCTGGTTAGGGTCATTTAAACCTTCTGGATTTTGAAAAACTCAAAGAAGGAATTTTAATCCTTCACACAGTTCTTTTTACTATATTTGATTCAAAAAAATAGTTTTTTTATTTTTTTCGAAAAAAACCTTATTTTTTTAAAGGCGCATAGGCTGATTTCATGAAGGTCTCAAAAAGGAAGAGCCTCATTTCTAACCCATTAAAGGTCATTCAAACTTTCTGTACTTTGAAATTCCGAATAAGGACTTTGAATCAGTACTTTTGGCCATTTTTTCCTTCAATTAACTTTTTTTTTTTGGTGTTTTCTATCATTTTTTTTTCTACTGTATTGCTCTTCGCCCACTTTTTCCGCTTCTCGAGACCTACAGTAACCAGGCAAACAACACTTCCTCGACACTAAACTATGTACGAGCTCCCGCCGAGGAATATTTGCCCAGTGGGAACGACAAACACGCAACAGAATGACCGTAACCTTGAGCTAAATGTACCGAATTTGATACTGACCGATAGAAAATTGTTTCATTGGTTCATAAAGTTGCACTTCGAAGCGTTGCATCCATTTTTACGACGTAATTATGACAAAATCGACAAAAAAAGCCGTCAAAAACTTCAAAAAGGCTTAATTTGAAACAAAATCTCCTTTCGAAGTTCATGAAAATTGACTTTTTAAAACTAAATTTGATTTTCTCTGTGAGTCATATTTCAGTCTTTTTTGAGGCTTGGAGTTTGAAAGCTTGAAAGTTTCCTTGACTTAACTAACACTGGGAAAGGCTCTTCGCTTGGAGACCTTTTTGAGATCAGCCTATGCGCCTTTAAAAATGATCAAAAAAATCAGAAAAAAAAATTTTTTTGAGCGTAAATCGTGAATCTACTATTAATTATAAGGCTTTGAAATCTTTCTGGGAATTCCACTAAAAAAAATATGGAAAAATTTATTGAATTTTTGGCTTATTTTTTTCAGCTCAAACTAAACTTATTTCCTCTAGATTCAAGGTCAGATTTTTCGTTTTGAATGAATTTTTTTAACTGTAATTTCCACTCTTTTTGAACAAATCCTATCGTTCTATAATCCCAAAGACTTAAATGAAATTTTGAACCTAGATTTCTCTACTGTTCCCCCAAAACTCACCAATGACTGGCCGGGATCGTAGTGGGGGCAGTCGTGAGGTCGATAATTACTCGTGTTCGTCTCATAGGAGCCGATAACCCGAGAAACGACGTCATCGTCGTGATTCGGCACCTGAGGGGATGGGAAACTGCCGCCGGTCGCTGAAAATCCGGAATTCACTCAAAAAAATCAATACGAAGTACAGTTAAAAATTTGACGATTCATAAAATTTTTTGAAGAGTAAAAATAGAATTTCCTTATGGCCTATATTTAGAAAAGACCTGTCCTCGATGCGCAGAGAAAATTTGAACTTTCTAGGGTATTTTCTTTAAGTGGATTTCTTACTCAAGAATAATGGTTTCGAGAGGTGCCATTAGAAAAATGAAAAAAAAACCTTTTCGGAGTTGTTTTTTGACTTCAAAAAATCATTTTTTTCAAAATTCGAAGATTGCGCAGCTAGCAAATTCGAGAACTTTACCTATACTTTCAGAAATTTTTGGAGAAAATTCACGTTTCAATTTTTATTTTAAATAAAATTTAAAAAGGAGTCATTTCGAGTCAAGTTTGCCGCTTCCGTATTAAAAAGCCATAGCTTATCCAAAACCAGCACTTATGAAAGTCCTAAAACGGTAGGCCATTTTTAAAATTCGCCAGTTGCCTTAGTCTTTCTTAGTTAAATTTAGTACTCCTTCCTTAGGCTTGAAACTCATTTTTTTCAGAATTTTTTTATAAGAAACTCTCCCCCTTCTCTTGAGCTGATCGAGGTCTGTACTTTCGCACGTATAAACCATACATAAATCTTCTACTCTTTTTCTCTGAAACGGGCCGAAATGAGCCAAAAAAGGGACCTTGATGGGCGATGCCGTACTGCTGCTGGTGGGTCGGCTGTTGGTAGCTGATCGGCGTGATCGGCGCCGTCGCCGCCACGGAATGCGGATGCGTGTACTCGCCCGGCGATCCATAGTACAGGCTGCCGTTCTCGTACCTTTAAAGGACACTTTTCGGCGTTCAAGGACAATCACGAAACGGGAAACTTTTATCAGGAGTCTGATATTCTGTCGAAATTCGTCTCTTTTTGAAGAATTTTTGAAGAAAATCTCTTTTTGAAAATAAATACAGAACTTTCAAAAAGCAACTTAATACGCGAAATTCTTCCGATTTCACACATTTTTATAATTTTTTGAGAGATCTCAGTTAAAATATGAAGAAAATGAGCTGTTTTTAGAAAGAAAAAAATTGAGGAGGAGTTTTGAAAAAGCTAGAAAAGTCTAACCTATTGGAAAAAATCTGATGAAGGTCCTCTAGGGTTAAAAAAACCCCGCAAATCTCAAATTTCTTTTTAGGGACCACTTAAGCTTTTTTTCATTATTTTTCATACGGATCAGTTCCGAGAAAAAAATCGAAAAAAACATTTGAAAAAAATTTTTTTAAAAAAATTTTTTTCAAATATTTTTCCTTGAAGATTTGTTATGAAAAAAATGAAGCGTACAAACTTTCAAAAATTTCGATTTTTTTCAAAGCTGAAAATTTTTATTTTTTTCTAAGCTTTTTAAGTGTATTTTTGATGATTGTTAAGGCAAAAAAATGTGATCGTTCAAAGATTTTTTTCGTATTTATCGGAAAAATAAACCAAAAAAACCAGGTAGTAGTGATTTTTCTTCAAAATTAGCTCTAAATCAGTAATTCCATGCACTAAAAATTCCAAATACCAAATTTTCAAGGCCTAAAACTCCATTTCCGAAAGAACCTATAAAAAACGAACGGTTGGGAATAAGGCTGAGGTTGGGTCGGCGGAGGCGAATATTCAGTATACATCGAATAGCCGATTCCGTTGGCCTCGGCCATTTGCTTGTGCATCCGCACCTTTAAAACACGGACAGTTAGCCGGGAAACACGATCAAATGCATTATCATTTCGAAATCTACGAGAAAAAAACAGGCTACATAGAAAAAAGACTACAGATCTCATGCTAATCATTAAAGTATGTCATTCCATAGCACCTAATTTGGAAAAAGGAGACTATAAACATAAAAAGGAGCTCAACAAGGGACTTGAAAACGATAAAAATAAAAATCTCGAATAGAAAAACGAGGAAATGAAAATCTTGATGAAAAAGGTCACTTCAGGCTTGGAAAAAACCAAATTTCCTCAAAAGATTGAGGTTTTAAGCAATAAAATGAAATTAATTCCGTAAAAATCATTGAATCCGATTTTTTCGGTTCAAACTGTGTTCATATATCCCGTGTAATTTCGCAAAATTCAAACTTTTCTCTGACCCTCCAAAACTCAGTTATCTTTCTCACGGCGTTCTTGTCAGTGAAAGAAAATGCAGAAAAAAAAATACCATGGGCGGGCGCCGTAAATCGTACGGCAGCAGTAGTTTTGATCTGTTTAGGACCCGTTTTTGGAATACAAGACCCACCCTTTAAAGCTCTCGCAAGATTTACGGAAAGAGTTAATTGAAAAAAAGCATATTTTTTTGCTTTTTTTCTTCATTAATACGTCTTTTAACGTTTTTTTCTATAAGTACAAGTTATTATCCAGTTCCTTTGGCGTAGTTTGAAACCAGTTTCGCGTAAATTAAAGCCAAACTGAATTTGCTGATGCAGTTTGAAGATTTTTGTTATATGAATCATCTAAATTATATTTTTTTCTAGTTCTTTCATGGTTTTTTTCGCATTTAAACAAACATTTCGCCATACGAGGTTTTTTTCTGAAATTTCTGCTTTCTATCCATTATTTGTTTTTTTCTGAAGCTAGGTTTCCAAAGTATACAAAATGTTTCTTTTTTCATTTTCTCCTCGAATTTTTCTCATTTCAATATTTTTCTTATTTACAATTTCTTATTCAATGGGAGCTGATTCACCTTCATAATATTTTTTTGTTTTTATTTTTGTAATCAGTAATTTAGAGTTTTTCCCCTTCCGAAATCGTTCCTATATTTTTTTAACGTAAGTGAATGTTTTTCACATCATATTCTTCAAACTGACAAGATTTCGAACATTTCAGAAGTTATTATCCAAAAATTGCAAATTCTAAAATTGAAAAAAACAATTTGAGTATGCGATAGTGCGTCTCGGTGTGCTTACACCCTAAGCATCATAATTTACGAGAAGTCTTGACCTTGCGTAATAAAAAAAACGCCGTGTTCTCACACTCTGACGGGTTTTTTAGTTATACACGGCGATAGAAAAACACCCTTCAACGTTCAAAAATCCGTTTAAAACACGTTTTTTAAAGAAAAAAATTTTTGGCGCAAAAAAACACTAAAACATGCAAAGAATTCATCCTCTATTGAGCTCCTCATAAAATAGCAAAATATATATTTAAAAAACGAGTACAGTAACATGTCGACAAGGAGATTTTACATAGAAAAAGGGTCTTTGCAGTAGACGTCAGGCTTTCTCGACTTGATAGGCAAGTTGTGCAAACTGGCAAGGATGACGCGTTGCGTGCGCGACGCGGCTTTTGGCGGGAAACTTCGAATTCAAACGCAAACACCTTTTTTCTCATGTTTTACATTTTTTGATAACTTTTTAGAGTTTCAAAAAATCCAGTTGAACGGATAAACGTTTAAAAATGATGAAAAATCATTTTTCTACATTTTTCCGTGTTCTCATACTGCTTAGGGTGTACCAGCCTCAAAAAAACGGGTTTTTTACGGGTCAACCCGTTGAAAGTCCTAATCACTCTCTTGTTGCTGATGTGGGTTCAACTAGCGGTGCTAACTCGGGCTCTAGGGGGTATACCCGTTTTAAACCCGTAAAATCACAGTTGGTAGAACTTTTAGAATTTTTCACCACAGCTAAGGCCCGTTTCGGCCCGTTGAGTCTCAGATTTTCCAAAAAAAAAAAACGCAGCCGTGTCACCTATTCCTTCTTACGCCCGTTTTTGTCCCGTTTTAACTTAGTCGAAAAAATACGGATTTAACGCGGGCACACCCGTTGAGACTTCTGGTTTCTCTCGTTGCTAATGTTAACCAGTCATGCTAATTCGGGCGGGCATACCCGTCTTGAGCCCGTAAAAGCACAGCTGGTAGACTTTTTGCCTTTTCACCTTAACCGGGGCCCCTTTTTAGCCCGGCTGAGCCCCAGATTTTAAAAATAAAGAGAGCTGGGTCACCTATTTCTTCTTACGCCCGTTTTTGTCCTGTTTTGGCCCATCTGAGATTCCTCAAAAAACGGGTTTAATACGGGTAAACCCGTTGAGACTTCTGGTTTCTCTCGTTGCTAATGTTAACCAGTCATGCTAATTCGGGCGGGCATACCCGTATTAAGCCCATAAAAGCACCGCTGATAGAACTTGTTGCCTTTTCACCTTAAACGAGGCTCTTTTTTAGCTCATCTGGGCCTCAGACTTTTAAAATAAGCCCGCTTTCGTCCCGTTAGGCCCAACACATAAAAGCACGGGTTTCAATACGGGCACACCCGTTAAGACACCTAGCCCGAGTTGCCCGCCAAAAAAGCCGCGTCGCGTACGCAGCGCGTCTCCCTTGTCAATCTACCCACCTCCCCTATCAAATCGCGAAAAAATACACTATAAAAGTCACGAAATTTCTAACGAGAGACATTTGGGAGCAGAAACAAACAAACACGCCATGCACCTCATCTTCAACCTTCTCTCTTTGTTTTTTCGACATCCGGCCGAATTTCACCGCGTCTCGGCTCATCCCCAGCTCCAGGCACTTTTTCAATCGGCAATATTGACACCGGTTCCGGTTCACCCTGGAAAAAATATTTACTTGATTTGATTCGAGTCATTTCTGTGCTTTTTTTCTCTGATCAAAAAAATTCATAAAATTCTGGAAATACATTTTTTGTTCTATTTTTCAATTTGAAGCATACCGTTCGCCACGTTTAAAATAACATTTTTTAGAGAATTTTTTGATTATTTTCTACAATTTTAAAATTTTAAGTACCGCCTGAAAATTTTCAATTTATCAACCAATATCAATCAAATATTTTAAAAAAGCTGGCAAATTAAACTTTTTTTTTAAATAAACCTCAAAATATAAAATCTCCTTCTTTATTTAATAAAGATTTAAAAACTTGGCTTTCTAACTTTAAAGCGATTTTTAAAAGTTCCTTATGTATTCTATAAAATTTCACGAAATCGATGAGAGTTAAAAAGGGCATTTTTTTGTCGTGAAATACTTGGAAAAATTTTTCAAAAAAAGTTATAAAAAGCTAAATTAAGCTTCATTCCTGGAACTTTTACCAAATCGGAAGCCCCCCAAACCAGAAAAAACCTCGAAAAAAAACAACGGTTCAAAGTTTTTCGCGATAATTTGAAAATCCGGTTTTTTTCGGAACCGCCGCCAAGCACTTGAACCCCACTAGCGGAGCAATTAAAAGTGACCATCAGGACGGATTTTCGCGCACGAGAGACGCAGACGCCGATTGCGCCAAGGGGCGACGTTGCGCAACCAAGCACGTCGCTTGGCACCAACCGCCTCCGACAAAAAACAGTTCGCCAGAAAAAGAAATCGTCGTTTCTTTTTCTGGACGCTGGATATCTTCGAAAGGCCCGAGGATCGATTTGTGAACGGAAAGAGTTCAAAAATCGTCCTTTTTCCCCGTTTTTAAAACGAAAATTCTCTTCAAATTTCGAAAAAACGAGACTAAAAAATTTTCTGTTGATTTCTTCCTCTGTTTCGCGGGAAAAAATTACAAGATGAGATAATTGTTTCTGAAAAATCTGAGAAGGATAGAAAATTTATCTTAGTTTTGAACCAAAATTCCAAATTTTCGACAATTCGAGCTTGATTATTAATGTATAAAGTTATAAGAAAATATTTTTTTCCTACGAATTTTAACAGAAAAAAACTCAATAATATAACTGAAACTATAGTTTGAAAAAGAATTTTTTTAAGGAAAAAAATAATTCTTTGAGAAAAGAATATACTTATCCCATTTTTTTCATACTATTCTATTCAAAGTTAAAAAGATCATCATCATCATCAATATTTATTGGTTTTTTTATTCTGATGGAATCGACCAGGCGGTGAAAAAATTGATGAGAATTTAAATTTTACGATTTGCGAAAATTTTAAAAATTACTGAAAAAGTTTGTCAAATTTTCCTTAAAGTATACTTTCAAATAAAATTACGGTGTGAATATTGAAAAATGTTCATTTATATATGAAAAAAACAAGAAAAAAACCTGTCAACGACGCAATTTTTTTCTGCCGCGGACATTGATAGTTGACCACGGCGGACTGGCTTCGGCGGAAAAAAATCCCTGGAAAAAATTCAAATTACGTTACACATTGCTAATATAATATATAAACATCAAAAATATATAAAAATGAAAAAAACCTTGCAGCCTTCACAAGTGATGACGCCATAATGTACACCCGAAGACTTGTCCCCGCAAACCTTGCACGGAATCACTTCGATTTGCGCTAAAACTAAAAATTAAAAATATTCGATCGCCTCGAAAGCTTTAGTGAGTTTATATATATCTCAATATTATCCCTTAGTTTTTTTTTCTGAAATCAAAAGAACCTTTCAAATAAAAAATTACTCAGTGAACACCTAAAAAAATCCATTTTTCGCTTAATTTCTGAATTTCATAAACCGAAGCTAAAACAAGATATTCCGGTTGTCTTATGATCAAAAAAACACGAATAAAGTATTCAAAATCCGCACAAAATGTTTTAAAACAAGAAAAATTATAGTTTGAACACTTTTCGTCACCACCCACACACACACGCATATCATTTTTCAAAATTTCCAATGATTTGGCGTAGAAAATAACTGAAATCAAGGTTCCACTCAATTCAAAGCATTTCCTGAGGTTAATAAACCGAGAACAACAATGAGAAACCTAAAAAGAAGAGGAAATTCAAAAACAAACAGTAAATGGAAAAAAAAACGTGAGAAAAAAAAAGGCGCGTGGAAATTTTTTTTCACGTGCGAATTTTTTTCACGTGGGAATTATTTTTTGCCATCTTTTTAGAGAGTTCTTTTGAGATAGTTACGAAGGTTCTTATAGATTCCATACAGTATTCGAACAGTAAATGTCTGTGAAAAAAATACGAGAACAAACTTGAAGGCGTTGCATGAAAGATGAAGTTTTTTTTCGAAAAAAAATCGAGAGAGGAAAGTCCAAAGGTTACGAGAGTTTGAAGTTCAAGATAAATGAAGTCCAACATGAAAAAAGTACAAAAGAAAAAAAACGAACGCTTCTTGCCGTTGGTTTTGACTTCAACAACTTCTTGTTTAGCTTCATACAGTTCTGGAACGATATCGCCTTCGGGTAAAATCGCGGCGGCTTCAGCGACAGTGATGCCAGGCTTGGGCGAAGAGGAAGCTTCGCGTTTGACGACGACATCGCCGGTCGCCGTGGATCCGGAAGCCGTTTCCAGAATCGTACGCGACAACGGCGACAGGGGACATTCTGGAGTCGGTGCCCGTTCCGGTTCTTCCCTTTTGACTCTGATCGGCGGCTCCATTTCGATATTTCGGAGAGCCTCAAAAGGTCAGGTCAGCGGAGCGGAGAGCAGCAAAAACTGGGTCAGGACTCGGGAGAGCCGACGCTTGGCGTCGTGCCCAACTATCGATCAGTTGGACGCCGAGCTCTCGAGCCCCAAGCTCCGCCCAAACGCGCGCGTCCTCCGACCAGCAAGAAAAGACGACGCAATAAAAATGTAGAGAACTCATCACGAATCGGTGCAAATTCAATGCATTTTTGTCGAAAAAGGCTTTTATTTGAATGCAACTTGCTCTAAAACCCTTATTGAGTTGTTGAAAAACGATAGAAATTTTGAAAGCTTACAGTAACGCGTAAAACGGCTCTTCGTCTCAATACTCTAATGAAATCAGCGCTTTCTAACAGCTCATCCTATAGGTTCTTAGAAAAGAACAAAAGAAAAAGGTTTTTTGAATCAGCAAAAAAGGAAAACAGAAAAACAGGAAAGTGTGCGCCAAGAAACGTCCAAAATTTGAATTTGTATTTTCGCGCCAAACTATTCCGTTTGTTCCCATTTTCTTAAAAGTTTTTCTGCACAGTAATTGAATGATAAGAATTTCCGTTCTAATTACTAATTAAGTCTAAATTGCTATCGATAATTCTGATAGGATTTGAAAAAGAAGCGAAAAGAAACTCGACAAAAAACTAAGAATCGATTACGAACAGTGTTCGATCATAAAAAGGGACAATTAATTGGCTGGTCCTTGGCGAAAACAGCGGAAAAAAACAGTAAAAAAGTGAAGATTTGCCGGCGCGATAAAGGGCAGTAATCGTGCCTCAAGTTGGACGGTTGCGAAGGTTATTGATTGACGGGTTTTTTTTTCTTTGTCTCAAAGGGGAGAACGTCTTTTTCTTCGACAAGATGAGCTTCGATTCGGAGGATCTACTTGTTGAAAGCTTCGCGAATCATTCAAGAAAAAAAATTGGAACATGCAGAAAATATTATTCTGGAGAAGATAAATTTGAAACTTTGAATTATTGATAAGTGCCTTGGATTCACATTGGAGCACAATTCAACACGAAAAACGGCTTCGATTTTTTTTTTCCTGATAAGTTCTATCTTTTTTGTAAGTGTTCAGGCTAGTTTAGCGGAATACATTAAAAAATTCTGAACATCGAGTGTACTAAAATTTTTTTTTTCAAAATTCTCAACTTGTCATTGGAGCGAACTTTACACGTTCAAATCGCCTGGATTTAGTTTTTTGAAGAACGCGGAATATAATACAAATTTCTGAGCACCCAGTGCACAGAAAACCTTTGAAAGTTTTCAAAATTCTCAATTTATCCTTGGAGCGTACTTTACACAGACAAATCGCCAAGTTTTAACTATTTGATATTCGCGAAAAATAGTGTGAGTTTCTGAATATCAACTACACATAATTCTTGGGAAAAATTTTTTTCAAAATTAATAATTTCTCATTAGGGCGAACTTCACACGAACAAATAGCCAAATTTTAACTATTTGAAATTTGTGAAACATAGTGTAAGTTTCTGAACATCAATTACACATAGTTCTTGGGAAAATCAGTTTCTCATTGGAGCATACATTACACGAGAAAATAGCCATTGTTGGATCTCTGCGAGTTTAGAAAATCCAATTTTTCGTTGGAGCACACATTACACGAGAAAATAGCAAACGTGGGTTTTCTATTAGCTTTAAAAATACCCCCATTTTTCGTTAGAGCGCACATTACACCAGAAAATATCCGATTCTGTCTCTCTACGAGCTTCTCGATTTTTTCTTCCAGAAAAAGCCCTCAATAAAAATGTTGCCATTGGGCGATTCGAAGGTTTAATGAGGTTCAACCTTGGTGCCAGCCACCATTCATTTTCGCGCGGCCCCAGGTATTACCCAGCAATTGCGGAGAAGATCCCCTTCCAAACAACAGTAATTGTCATGCAAAAGTGCGCGCCGTCGCAAAACACTTCCCCCCGGTCTAACACCTCTGAGAAGATGAATGAATGAAACGGTCCTGGAAGGGGAGGATAATACGATCAGTGGGAGAGATCAGCCCGGATTTCAGTATTGTTGCGCTGGTTGAGGTTGAGAAAGAAGCTTCGAAATATTCTCATTGCCGGATCCACTGTGACTTGGAACCGTCTGACCTGTCTGCGATCTCTTTTCCCTCACATGCGAGGTCAGAGAAACAAGGAAAAAGCACGTCAAAATGAGAGACGAGAAGGGGGCAGACAAGCCAGAGCTTCATTTTTCAAAAACGCTTCATTTGAAACTCGGAAATTCAGAAAACGTCAAAATCTTGCTATTTCCAAGCTTCAAACGCCGTGGTCGCATCTGGACTGGCTCAGTGCGTGGCGGCCGCGTTGCGGCTGCAACCCATTTTTTTTTATTTCTCGCGGAAAAGCAGCTGCTCTAAGTTCACTAGATGCAGTTTTTCAAGCTGATTCCGAATCTGTCCTCAAAATCGAGGTCTTTGAAAAAAGTTGAGAAAAAATCTATTCAAAAATGAACTCATTGGAAGACGTCAGAACCTTCTTCACAGACCTCGGTGGCAGAGCTTGACTGTAGGCGGGTTAAGCTCTCTCAGAATGAACTTGTCTCTTTTTCATAGCTCTACAACCTTTTTTTGTCCGATTGTTCGGAATGGATTCGGAATGAGGGGAAGGGGGGCAGGGAGGTCAGCTCTTTTTTTGGAGGGGGAGCTTGACTGTGTGCGGGCTCTCTCCGGAAGAGCTTGTCTCTTTTTCATAGCTCTACAACCTTTTTTTGGCCGACTCTTCGGAATGGATTCGGTATGGGGGGGCGGGTCAGCTCCCTTTCCAGGAAAAGCTTGTCCATGTCTCTTTTTACCGCTTTGCTGTCCGATTGTTCGGAATGGATTCGGAATGCCTCTGGGCGGATGATGACCTCGACGGTGTATTGTACGGAGTTACACGAGCGAACGCGCGTCCCGCCCACAAATCGCCGTCTTTCTGCACGTCGGCGTTGCAATTTCGTCAAATTGTACTTTTCCCCCCAACGTCCACCGTCGGACGAGAGGAGAAAAACAAGGAGAGAGGCGGAGGGGGCAGAGAAAACGAAAAGTACGTGATGGTACTAGAATTTTTCCTGAGATGAGTCAGAATGGCTGGCTAGGACATTTTCCGAGATCTCAAAAAGCTGATGCGCAGCGAAATTATAGATACATAGCTGTCATTGTGAGGACTTCTGATAGAGCCAGAGCTAATGAAAATCCAAAATTGGAGTTCAAAAACAGAAATTTTGAACTATTCGTCATTTAGGAGAAGGCTAACAAGTTGATGCGCAGCGAAATTATGGATACGGAGCTGCCATTGAGAGGACTTCTGATAGAGCCAGAGCTGATGAAAATCCCAAATTTTGAACTATTTGTCATTTAGGAGAGTTGATGCGCAGCGAATATTCCACTTTCCCGGAAGAAGTACCGTAAGATGTGCAATGGAGCTTCTGTCTGCGTCTCTGCGCTCTCCAACTCTCGCCACTCGAAAAGCAAATAAGGAGTTTTCGGCTCGGAATTATCAGAGCATTTTCAAGACTTCCATATGAAAGAAGGATCATTGGAAGCAGTTTTTTGAGGTGATTTCGAATCTAGGCTTCAAAATTGACCAGGAGGTCTTTGAGAGAAGTTATAGCCTCACAAAAAAATTTGTGAAAGCGTAAGATTTTATCGTGGTCAGAGAGTTGAGCTTCATCGACCAAAAATGAGCTCATTTGGGATTTTTTAAACTTTGAGCGACCATAATTTTTCCAAAACTCTCTCTGCATTTTTGTTTAAAGCTCAGTGTTCCTAGCCTTATCAGGAAGCCCTTTTCGGATCTCTGAGGCTTTTTTTTCTTTTTTAAAAGATCCTCATTAGTTCTAAATGGTGGATTGAGCCGATTTTTCTTCCCTCCTCGAAAATTTCGCTTCCAATCGAATGATCCTCCTTTTGAGCTTGAAGGCATAGGGGCAGTAAAAACGGTGTTTGAGTTCAAAACAGCACTTTGTAGAGCTTTTCGTTGTGAATCGAACGGTAAACTTGAAAACGTACCGAACTTCCTAGTTTTGAAGAAATAATAATTCAAAGTCGGAAAAAGGAAAGTTTTGAGCTCCCGCCAAAAGAACGCTTTGCAGGAAAGTTGCTCTACGGACAATATTCTTTGCCATTTTTCGGATTGAAAGAACTTTCCGTTCAAATTTTCTTCTTCCAAGAAGATCCTCGCCTTCCCCATTGACTTTGTGTCCATGTCTAAGGTATTCGACGGCCGATAGACGACCGATATCATCGATCGGGACCGTTCGCAGTAGAAAAGACGAATCGGTTGGCCTCAGCAGTTATCTTGGCCCTTTGTCGCCAGTCGGATCGATTGCTGGAGTTCCTCGGGACCCGCTGATTGGAGAGGGAAGAAAAAGTCGTTTTTCTTGGGTTTCATATGGTTTTGGGGCACAGAAAGGAGTTTTTTTTAGATAGATGAAACGTCTAAAAAGTGACATTTTAAAAAGATGGCTAAATAATAATGAAACCAAAAAATCATCAAAACACTTCTGTGAGAAAAAAAAAACAAGCAACTTTCAAAAAGGCGTCGAAAACCAGGATATGAATGACTGAATGGGACAGGGAAACTTTTTCAAACCGAAAATATTCACGAAAGCTTCGAAAAATTAATAGAGTTCCTTCAAAAGTTATAAAATGAAAAAGTTTTAAAAAAGCGGCGGTTCTAAACTTTATTGAAGCTTCTCCTTTTGAAAGGAAATTTCTAACAGTATGCAGTGAATAAACCTATGATTAAGAAAGGATTTAAGAAATCAGGAACTAGGTACAAAAAAGAAAAAATGAAACCTCCAGAAAGAAGCGAAATTCTTTTTTCCACATGCGAACACGTCATTCAAGAAAAATGAAAGGCCAAAAAAAACCAAAATGTTAATATTAGAGAGTACCAAAACCTGGAGAGACACCCAGACATCTTTTTTTCTTAATTTCTCTGAGTGTCTCTTCTTTTTCTATGCTCTCTAGCTTTCTTTCAAATTTTTTCTTGTCAGAATGTAGGAATAAATGTTCTGATGATGAAATCCTCGTTTGGAAGGCTCAGAAGGTTCTCAAGGTACTCATAAATCATTTGGATCCTTTCAAATCGACCCAAAATGTTCTAAATGATACGATTACCGTTAAAAAGTCTCTTGAGGTTCTCAAAATTTATTTGGATCCCTCTCACAAATGACCAAAAAATTTTTAACTGACGAAATTTTCCTTAAAAAGTCTATCAAGTTTCCCAAAATTAATTCGAGTCCCGTCCAAATTGATCCAAATTGTTCTGAATGATGAAAATCTCGTTCAAAAGTCTCTCAAAAGCTCTTAAGATGCTCGAAATTAATTTGGATCCCTTCTAAAGCGACCCAAAACTTTTTAAATGACGAAATTTCCCTTGAAAAGTCTCTCAAGGTTCTCAAAATTAACTTGGAACACTTCTAAATCGATCCAAAAAATTCTGAATGATGAAATTCTCGTTTGGAAAGTTCAGAAGGTTCTCAAGGCTCTAAAAATTAATTTGGACTCCTTCTAAATCGACCCAAAAAGTTCTGAATGATGAAATTCTCGTTTGGAAGGTTCAGAAGGTTCTCAAGGTCCTAAAAATTAATTTGGACTCCTTCTAAATCGACCCAAAAAGTTCTGAATGATGAAATTCTCGTTTGGAAAGTTCAGAAGGTTCTCAAGGCTCTAAAAATTAATTTGGACTCCTTCTAAATCGACCCAAAAAGTTCTGAATGATGAAATTCTCGTTTGGAAAGTTCAGAAGGTTCTCAAGGCTCTAAAAATTAATTTGGACTCCTTCTAAATCGACCCAAAAAGTTCTGAATGATGAAATTCTCGTTTGGAAGGTTCAGAAGGTTCTCAAGGTCCTAAAAATTAATTTGGACTCCTTCTAAATCGACCCAAAAAGTTCTGAATGATGAAATTCTCGTTTGGAAAGTTCAGAAGGTTCTCAAGGCTCTAAAAATTAATTTGGACTCCTTCTAAATCGACCCAAAAAGTTCTGAATGATGAAATTCTCGTTTGGAAGGTTCAGAAGGTTCTCAAGGTCCTAAAAATTAATTTGGACTCCTTCTAAAGCAACCCAAAAATCTTTAAATGATGAAATTTTCGTTAAAAAGTCTTTCAAAGGCTCTCAAGATTCTAAAAATTAATTTGGCTCCCTTCCAAATCGACCCAAAAACGTTCTTCGATCGCAACATGATACTGTTTGCATCCCTCTTTTTTTTTTATCGACGTTCAACTTTTTTTTTCTCCAATGCGATTCAATTCAATTCGTTCGACTCAATGCAAAAAAGGAGAAAAAAGAGAAGGAAACGCGGGTTTTTCAGAAATGTTTTGAAGGTCAGCACGAGTTTAACGCGATTTTTTTTTCTTTCGGCCAATTCTTGTCGCGATTCTTCGAGCCCTCGCCAATTTCACGGTCATAAATGACCGCCGTGGGCAAATAAGCCGAAAAAAAGATACGGCCAGTGTTGCGGTTTGAAAATAGGCGGTACGAAAGGAAAAAAAAAAAAAGCTTCGAAAATGGTAAAAATGTAGAATTCCTAGTTTGTTCGAGTGATTAGAATGAAAATGAAACACTGGAAAAATATAAAAAAATGAGATTTCCAACAATTTTTTTCATTCAGAAAAGTATCACATCAAGAGAAAATTTCGATATTTTTTTGTTATGCCGCATTTAGAATGTCTCGACGCGTTGCGGTTCGTTAAAAAAATCGAAAGTAACAAATTATTCAAAGTTTTTGAGATTCAGAGAATGATCTCAAAAATTTTTTTGGAAGGAAAAATTCTCTCATTGGTGGTAAGTCCAAAAAAATCAGAAAATTTCTGAAATTTTTTTTTCAAATCACTACGATTTGAAGGTCAATCAGGAAGGATAAAAAAATATAAAAAAAAGTGTTCAAGAAAAAAATACGGTATAAAATGACAGAAAAAGCCGAAAAGGGAGATTTTTTCAAAATCTGAATGAAATCATAGAAGCAAGGTGCCATGAAAATCTTCGGAAAATAATATTTTTTTAGCTTCTCATGCAATTTTGAGCTTAAAAAAAGGAAATTCAGCTCTTCAGAAGGCCAATAAAAAAAATAGAATAAAAAAAATAAGTAAACAAGTAAGAAAAATCATAGAGTCAAGGTGCCATGAAAATTTTTCGAAAAAGGACTTTTTTTGAGCATTTTTGTTCAAATTTACTCAAATTTGAGCTCAAAAAAAATAAAAACTTAGCTCTTCAGATAGCCAAAAAAATAAAATAAAATCAAAAAAAAAGTGAAAAAGTAAGAAAATCATAGAATCAAGGTGCCATGAAAATTTTCGAAAAAGGACTTTTTTTGAGCATTTTGTTCAAATTTACTCAAATTTGAGCTTTGAAAAAGTGAAAATTATCTTTTCAGATGGTCGATAAAAAATCAAATGAAAAATAAGTGAACAAGTAAGAAAATCCTAGAAGCAAGGTGACATGAAAATCTAAAAAAATTGACTTTTTTGAACATTCTGTCCAATTTTTCAACATTTTTGAGCTTAAAAAGACAAAATTTAGCTCCTCAGTAAGCCAATAAAAAATCAAATCAAGGTTATTTTCCCAAAATATGGAGTTCCAAGTAAAAATCAAGATTTTACTCACCAACCATGACAGGAAAGAAACGGACGATACGAATAGAAAGGCAAGTCGGAAAAGGTGTTTAAGAAAGCGGCCCGAGACCAGGATGTTTACAGCATTTTCAGGCAGGGAGACGATTCATCCGGATTTCGGGCCGTCGGGAAAATATTTTGGGTTCGTTGGTTGGCCGAAAGTGACATCATCCCGACGGGGCGATTACTGTAGGTGAAGCTTTCTTTTTTATGAGATTTATTGGCTTGTTGCCTCGGTGGTTGGTAAGTAAGCTTTACTGTTGAGAAAAGGTAGATTTTTGTTTGAAGGATGTAGGAAAAGCCGAAAAATCGCTGGAAAAATGGTTTGAACTTCTTTGAAGGCTTCTTATAAGCTTTTTTTTTTAGAATTTTAAGGAAAAATGACCATTTCAAATTCGAAGAAAACCAAATAAAGCTCTTTGAAATCCCTTTCGGGTCACTTTTAAGCTAGAAAAAAATTTGAGGGTTCCAGAAAGAGTTCAAATAAAGAATAATCGCGTGAAACTTGAAAGTTAGCGTCAGAAAAACAGAAAAAAGAAGAAATAATGAATAAAGTTGATGGAAATAGAAGAGGACTTTGAATTGAGTGGACAATTTACTTTTGAAGTCAATTTTTTTTTCCAGATTCCGGAGGTCAAAGCTGTAATCAAGAAAAAAAAAAAAAGCCAAAGTCACATATTTCTCAGAGAGCGGAAAGGTTAGGATTTGTCCAAATTTAGACTGGAACTTGAGGCTTGAGGGGGGTGTTTTATTTTTCAAGTTATGATTGAAATTATTTTTCAAATCGATGAAACTTGGGTCTTCAAACAGCCTTACTTCAAAAGTTGCAAAATTTAGCTAGTCCTTAAGATAATAATTTTTCATTCGATGTAAAAAGCTTCAGACCACATTCTAAGAAATTGAGATAAGGAACCAACAATGGAGAAAAAAAGCTTTCAGAGATGCTTGATCAAGATAAATCGATAAAAAGAAACTAATTTTCAAAATTTCATATTTTCCCGCTTTTACTAAAGTTCAACCTGCATTTCGGCTCCTCCTAGCAGCTAGGCTCTCAAAAATAGAAAATAAAAAAGCTCAATAAGGCTGATTTTCAACCCCAATCAAGCTTTCGAATGCTGAGGATTGTCCTGAAACCTCAACCTCGAACTCTAGGAGGACCTCTGCTTTAAAAGTCTTCAGACTTAAAGTTCCAGATGGCTGAAATTCAGCACTTCAAGCTCCAATAGCACTGTTGACTTGAGATCTGACCTCAGCCTCATCTTAAAACTCCACTACTATGGACATACATGAACAATGAGGGTTTTCGAGCCTCGAGCCTCAATCTTCAAGCTTCTTTGATAGTCTAGGTCTGACCCAAACCTCCAGTACCAATCAATTAATCAATGACCTAACAAACAACAAGATAAAAATATACATTGATAAAGAAGATTATCTGAGCTTCAGCCTCAGGTTTCAAGCTCCACTGAGGCTCTCGGTCTGACCTCAGGCTCAAGCTCCCAATCAATAAATCAGTAAAAGTAAATGACGAAAGAACAAAACTGAACATTCTTAAAGCTATCTAGAGGCCCTCCGAGGTTATCTTAAGAGTCAAGCTCTAGTTGGACATTTGATCTGACCTCAGTCCTTTGAGCTCAGCCTCAAGCTTCACAATCAATCAATTAATCAGTGACTCGAGACAAAGTAAACGACAAAAGAATAAGAGATAGAGAATTCTTAGGACCACCTCAGGTCTCAAGCTCCAGTTGGACGCTTGGTCTGACCTCAGCCCTTTGGCCTCAGGTTCAACCTCCACTATCAATAAATTAATCAGTGATTCGAGTAAAAGTAAACGACGAAATAATAAAAAATGAAGATTCTTAATGCCAGCCAGAGGATCTCCAAGGTTACCTCAGGTGTCAAGCTCTAGTTGAAAATTTGATCTGACCTCAGCCCTTTGACGTCAGGCTCAACCTCCACTATCAATCAATTAATCAGTGAGTAAAAGTAAACGACGAAAGAACAAAACATAGAGGATTCTTAGGACCACCTCAAGCTCCAAAGCTGGACGCTTGGTCTGACCTCAGCCCTTTGACCTCCCCAATCAATCAATTAATCAGCGAGTAAAAGTAACCGACGAAACAACAAAATAAAAGTATACATAAATAAAGAGGATCAGTCTGTCTGTGTGTGTGATGTGGGTGGTGCGACGGAAAAAGGAGGTAACCGGGTTAGGCCTTTGAAGACCTTCTCACCTCGCATCGCAGCAGCGCCGCAGCAAACCGTCGCCGCCGGCCCCGTGGTTGGTTGTGTCTTCTCGCCAGTCGCCGGGTGGGTGGTAGCAATTGTAGTAGTAGGTGATGGTAGAGGAGGCAGCGCCGACCGTCTGGCCTCTCTCCGCAGAGTCTGTGCCTGTCGCTGTGTGGTAAAAACGGGCGAAGAAGGGATCGGGAGAGGTGTGGCCGCCCCAGCCGCACAAAACCGATTTTGCCGGTAGTCCCTCTGGATCCTCCGTCATGCTTCTCTGACTTTCCTTGGTTGGCGGAGCATGACTGAAGGCGCTTTCAAAATCGTCTCTGGCTCTAGGAATGGCTTGAATTGATTTTGAAGTCGATTGAAAAATCACATTTTGGTTCAGAAATCCCTGATTTTTCCGGTAGTGCGACTCTGTTATGCTTCTCTGACGTCTGAAGGAGCATGACCAGTGTCCCTTCTAGATTTTTCTTCCCTAGAGAAGCAAGGCTAACTTGGTATAAGCCCCCAGTTGGACCTTGGAGTCACTAAATCTCTTTTTTTAAAAATCCTTTTTTTTTCTTTCCCATCCCAAGTGTGAAAGATCTTTACACTGGGAAAATTTTTAGTGGCCACTATAGGGTTTTGACGTTTTAGAGGCCACTATAGTAATCAACCTAGTGGCCACTTAAGGGGTTAAAAATAAGTGGCTACAATAGAGGTCTAAGTGCTACGACTACACCCCTAAAAGTTTCAGTGGCCACTTTAGGGGTCAATGAATCAACACAACTGGTCCAATCTTTGTTTTAAAATAATCAGAGTTCCTGGAAGGCATACTGGATAAAAAACTACTGAAGTGGCCAATAAGACGGAAAATAGTGGCCACTAGAGAGGTGGGTTGAGTGGCCACTTCAGTGTCCTCTCCAGGTAGTCCTTTTTCTAGGCAAGAAGTTTCTCGGAAGAAGTAGAACCAAAAATAAAAAAACATTTCCAAACATAGGAATTTCTAATTTATTTTTTTCATGGGCTCCATTTAGTAACTTGAAAAAAACAATGAAAAAAACAAAAAAAAAAAAAGTTTTTTTGGATCTAAAAAAACATTGCAGATTTTAAAAATACCTCCAAGCATCTTATCTATATCTATAAGAGATTGGACACATAAAAACCTTCTTTATTCACTCCTAAACAAGAAGTTTTGAAGGAAATTTCCGAAAATTGGATGAGCCATGCATTTTTTGAAGGTTTTGAAGGACAGTAGAGGCCATTTTCATTCTTAGTCTGGCCAGATTACTTCTTGAATCAAAATTCTGAAATACTTAACCTCCAAAACTTTCTAGTTTTCAAAAACGAACTTCTAAAAGTCAAAGAAACCCTCAATATTGGCTGAAAGAGGCTATTTTTGAGCCCTTATTTCTCGAAAAACCAGGAAGTTTTTGCAGGTCGAGACTTTCTGGAGCTTCTTCTAGTACATCAAGGATGTTCCTGGCCAATTTTCAAGGAATTCCGGTTCGAAAAAAATGAATTCCCTTGTGGGTCTTCTTTTCAATTTAAGATTTTTTTCATGATCATTTTTTTCGAAAAAAACTGATCCCTTTTTCTCACAAAATTGTATAACTTTCAAAAATCTGTCCTCAACTACTGATGTCTCGTGAAATTCGGCAACAAACCGAGAATAAACGGTGGCGAATGGATGGGGGCGGAGCCGATAAGGGTCGCCGAAAAGGCAAATATTTATCCGCCGGGCGCGTTTTCCATGATAATCACCGCCTTTCTCGGCATCATCAGTTTTGCAACAATGTCGGTGACAGGTAAAGGTATAGGACATTTTTTTTGTGAATTTCGGGAAAATCTATCGATCCAATTCGATTAAACTCAGACTTGACAAATTTCCCAAAAGCTTCAAGTTCAAAAAAAGTACTAGAGTCTATAAGAAGGTTCTCAAAGCGTCGCTGACCGCATGGAGAATGGTTCAATGCGTTGCGGTTTCTATGAAAGTGCGCCCGACCAAGAAAACGACTTCCGCGCGCCAAATTTTGACCTTTGAAGACTAGAGATCGTGTAAAACGCAATATTCAGTAGTTAACTTGAACCGCAACGCGACCGCGACGCGTCGAGCCATTCTCAAAGCGAAAAAGGTCCTAGAGTCTTTAAAAAGGTTCAAAAAATGTCGCTGACCGCATGGAGGATGGCTCAACGCGTTGTGGTTTCTATGAAAGTGCGCCCGACGGAAAAACGACTTCCGCACGCCAAATTTTGACTCTTGAAAATCGGGAAACGTGTAGAACGCAATATTAAGCAGTCATTTTGAACCGCAACGCGTCGAGCCATTCCCAATTCAAAATTTAAGTCCTAGAGTCTATAAAAAGGTTCAAAAAATGTCGCTGACCGCATGGAGAATGGCTCAACGCGTTGCGGTTTCTGTGAAAGTGCACCCGACGGAAAAACGGCTTCCGCGCGCTAAATTGGAACTTTTGAAGATCAAAACGCAAAACATCGTTGTTAACTTGAACCGCAACGCGACCGCGACGCGCTGAGTCATTCCCATTGCTAAAAAAAACTTGAAAAACCCATTTGAACTTCAATAAAGCTATCAAATTTTTAAAAAGTTCCCAAGTTCTAACAAGACTGATTTTGTAATTTTCTGGGTGAAACCCTTTCCAAGGTCTAGCTGTCATCCGAAGCCTCTCAAGTGACCACTCGAACCAATCGGAAAAGATATTCCAAAGCCGCGGCGGCACTCAAAGTTGTTGTTTCCCGACGCATCGACGAAAGAAGAAGAAGACGAAGGTCGTCTTTTCGCCTCCCCTTGCCCATTCGTTCTCGCCTCTCCTTACTTCCACAACCGTTGGACTGTCCATCCCCGTCCGTCTCCGTCAAATTCTGAAGTGTTCGCGAGGGCCTGGCACCGCCACAGCGACGACGACGAGGAATTAGCGTCATCGGCGGGTTGAGTCGGACCAGAGGGGGGATTCGAACGATGATCAAAAAAATGGAAGTTTGAGCGATGATTGATTCGATGACGTCGTGGGTGGCGTTAACAGGGGCCTTGAAGTGGCCACTTTAAGGCTGATACTCCTGGGAGTTTCAAGGGATCACTTAAGGGCCCTTGAGGTCTTGATAATGTCAAAGACCCATATGGGATCATAAAAATTGCTCAGGGCCTAGTCTGTTTAAAAAAAGTAGATAAAATTAGGGCCTAGTCTATAAGATCTTAAAATCTGAAAAAAATTCTTAGTTCAATTTAATTCTCTTCTAGCTTAAAAAACAGGACAATGAGAACCTTTCTGAGATAAGCGACTGCAGAAAGAAAATTGCCAAATAGCTCATGAATTGTTTTTCTAATGGTAAATGGATTACAGACCATCGGAAAGCCTTTAAAAAAATTCAAACTTCTCCAAAGTTCATAATGATAATTTTTTTCAGCGCAAAGAACCAAAAAAAAAATTTTTGTAAAAAAACAAATTACTTGGGCTCAAGGTTAGACTATCAGTACATATATACTACTAAAATGAAAGCTTCATCTTCAAAATATAAAATCAAATGAACTTCTAAAAGGAAAACTGACTAAAAAAAATCTAGGCACTCAAGTGGTCACTTGGAAAATTCAGAAGTCTGCCAATTCTAAAAAATTCAATAACTCTATTTTTCACTCACTACCTTCTAAACCACACCAGGACCATTTCCTCAAAAAATTCCCTTCCAAAATAAATAACACCCTAAACAGAAAAATAAACCTCAACACCCATCCCTATTGCTCATGTTAGCGCTCCCCGCGGTCCCAAAACATTTTTCAAAAAACCTCATTCCACCAAGTTCCAATCCACCATTATGTCGTTGCCGAAAATGGCCAAATCTCTCAAAAATCAAAGGATTACTGTAGAATTGGATGAAAGGAGGCGTGGTGGGAATTTCAAATTTGTCCGTGGCGCACATTTCAAAAACGGCTCCGCCCCTTCAAATGTTCTTTGTCCAGGTCGCGAGACATTTTTTCCCCTTGCGGTGAACGAGCATCGCATTTGAATTCAGAAAATGAACAGGTGATGCGAAAAATGGATTACGGTAGTTATTGCTCAGGATAGCGTGAAAATTTATAATAAATGTTTAATTTTGAAATTCGGGAAAATTCAAAATTAAAAAGGCGTGGCCTGGTTGGTATATCGAAGATAGTTGATTTTAATTTTTCTGAAACTGTCAAGCTTCGTCGGTAAATTGTAGTTTTTTTTTCAATTCGCGTACGGTTTTAAAGTACGGTCATTTTTTTTGAAAAAATTTTTTTATTTTTTTCTGTCAATTTCGTACTTTTTAAAAAAAGTTTCTTTCAAAAATCCTTCTGCTCATAACAAAAAGTCAAATAAAGCTCAAAAACACTTTTTTTACTATTAAAATTTAGTCCAGAAAGCTCAAATTTTTCAAAGACTGGAAAAAAATTCCGAAAAATAACCATGATAAAGGATAGTCCGCATATTACAGCATGCGAATTTTCGTAATGGTAAGTTTGAACTTTAAAATTTTCCTAAAAGGTCAGTTTGGCCTCCAAATATCATTAAATCATATAAAATCTTAGAAACGGTCTAAAAAATTTTTTTTTCCAAACAACCTGTCGAATTTCCTACTGAATTTTTTTTTCCAACCTTTTGCAGAAAATGAACGATGACGTCATTTCCTGGTCAGATCGTTCTTTGATGCCGAACGGCCTTGGCAAGAATTGCCCCCGGCGCGCACTTTTTTTGGACTTTTTTGCCATCTCTCCGAAATATGATTTATTGGTTCCCGTGGTCTTGGATTTTTATTGCAGAATCGGGTGTAAAAAAATTTATTTTTCTCAGAAAGTAATATTTTAGCTCAAAAAAATTAAAAAAAGTTTTTTTAGAAAAAACGTTCAATCCCATATTTTTTTGAAAAGCTTGATTACAACATTTTTCATATTATATGAAAAATATTTTTTAGAGGTTTTCTTCCCGGAAAAAATAGAAAAAGTCCCATTTTCTTCGCCAAAACTTTTTCTTTTCGTGAAGTAACTTTTACAGCTATCGGAACCCAAAAGAAGCGGTCATAAAAATCGGTAATTGTTCGCAATTACCGTGTAATTGCTCAGTTCAGTGCAGGATAATCGCAACAAAACCGTTTCAAGGTGTTTCCACCGAAATGTGTGAAAGAAGAGAAAAAAAAGAAGATTTACGGGGATATTACAGAATTTTGATCGGTTTTTTGGTGAGTTTCTGGAATTCTTATGAAAGTGTAATATAGTAATTTTGCTTTTCCGTAAAATTGGGTCATAATATTCTTTCGGAGTACCAGAAAATCCCCAGCGAGTCTACTACACCTGAGCTACATTTTTCAGAAAAAGGAACCTTGTCAAAATCAAGGAAAACCATCAAAATACTTTTTTTGGACCTTTTCAAAATTTCAGCTATTTTTTTCTTACTTATGAAAGTCTAGGAAGTCTCAGACTGCAGAAAACTTCTAGTTTTTAGAAAAAATGACTCAAATTTCGAAAATTTCTCCTTTTAGCGATTTTTCATCGATTTGCTTTATTTTTTAAGTGTCAATTTTTGGAAATTAGCAAACTGTGCAGTTTACGACTTTCATCACCTCCTTCTGGTAGATTAAGGAGTGGCTGTTTTTTATAGAAACAGTAACCGCAAAGTAAAACGACCTTCCTGGTCAGAAAGGTGTCATTTTCATCTTGCAAGAACAAGGGAAATTTTAAGAAATTGATAAAAAATTTTCTGATAGTTACTGTAATACATTTGGACTATAATATAATTAAATATGAGAAAACAACTTGAAGAATTTTTGAGATCTGACGCTCTAATTTTTTTTTCTCTCAAGACGAGTTCAAAAAAGGAATTTTTGACGCTTTTCGGAGATTTTTTTCTTTCAAATAAGTCAATTTTTTAATCAATTTTGATTATAATTCAATTAGAAGCTCTTAGACTTCAAGTTTTATCAATTTTTTTCCACCTTCGCCTCACCATTTCAGAATAAAAGAAGCCAAGGAAACTTAATAAACTTAACGAATTCGAATTTTTTGAAAAATTAGTCAGAATTCTGATTTTAAACTTCATTCCTTCCTAACCAAAAGTTTCAAAATAACGAGCATTTTTTGAATAGATCGTTTTCAGATCCCATATCGAATTCTGAGAGCCAGACCAAACTAGAAGATTTTCAGGAATTTCTCCTGGTTCTTCAACGATCACAACTCAGAATCAAAACGACCTAAAAGTGTCATTATCATCTCAAACTTCCTTTTCCCAGCCAAGATTTCTGAACAGTCTAATCTCATTGATAATTCGCCCAGCTCCATATCACTGCTGATGCCAACCGACTGGCTGGGGAGTTCGAGAAGCGTTCCAGCGTTCGTTTCGGGTTTCCCACCAGCGGCACGCCCAGATCTCTTCCGTCGAGACAGAGACCGAGAGAAGACGTGGCGGTCGGCCTTGAAGACGTGGCGGCGCATCTCCGCGGGAGGCACACCGACACACACAAATTGTCGAGCCTAAGCCACAACCAAAGCACGGCCGGGAAAATTATGAGAAAGGGACCATCACACATACAAAAGAAAAGGGTTCAATTATTCCAAGAGTGAGTAATGATGTAGAAGAATTTTCAGAAAGATGTATAAACAAAAGTTTCAATTCCAGTGAGGTACTGGCAAAATGTTTAGTGGCCACTATAGAGGCTCGCCAAGGATTTCTTGGAGAGGACACTGAAGTGGCCACTAAACCCACCTCTACAGTGGCCACTATTTTCCGTTTTGGAGATCACTATAGAGGTTCTCTATTTAGTGGACACTTCAGTAGTTTTTCATCCCGTATTCCTTCCAGTAACTCTGATTATTAAAAGAAAACGGATTGGACCAGTTATGTTGATCCACTGACCCCTAAAGTGGCCACTAAAACTTTTAGTGGTCTGGTAGTAGCACTTAGACCTCTATAGTGGCCACTAATTTTTAATCCCTTAAGTGGCCACTAGTTTGACTACTATAGTGCCCACTAAAACGTCAAAACCCTATAGTGACCACTACAAATTTTCCCAGTGGGGGCCTTAATGACTTTTTTTTGGCGGTTTTCAAAAATGGTCTGGACCTGTAAGGGACCCTCAGAAATTGCCAATTTTACTAAAAAATTGCGGGAAATTAGATACATTTCTAGTGTTACTTTTGTGAAGTCTACCATATAAAAAGTCAAAAATCTACAAAAACGCGTGAAATTTGGATTTTGTATGTATGAAAGGCGAAAAATTCAATTTTCACAGTCGAAAAGATGATAATTCGAATCTTTTTATAAATTCCTCAACCTGAGAAACTTTGGAACTTTAAAGGGGTCCCTAAAGGGAGTTTCAGAGGGGCCCTATAGAGGATGGACCATTATATACTTCAGCACGAAAATTTGGAGAAAAAAAAGGTGTAAAAAAATATTTTTAACATAAAGAGGGTAGCACTGACTTCAATTCAGCAAAGCCCGGGAAGTTTTCAAAAAAATCCGAAAATTCAAAAGTTTCCTGCAATCGTCCTTTTCAAGTTTTCAAGTGCTTCTGGTTGTAATTTATCATCTTTTTTTGAACATATGAAAGTGAAAAATTCTAACTTTCAGAAAGATCTAGATGAAAATAAAGTTTCAAAAGATGGAAGCTATGTTCGGAAAATCTCTAACAAAGGGCCCAAAATTTGAAAAAAAAAAATCAGGAGTTTGAGGAAAAATTTTCATATAGCCTACAATAATCAAAAAATCCTTCTACTTTTTTAAAAATTGTATACAAATTTAAAAAATCGCAAAAAAACGCAGAGAAACGGAAAAAAATCGCTCAGTATCATCTTTTTTCTTCTCAGGAGATTCCAGAAATGATAAGTTGAACTTCAAAATTGAACCTTTCCAGAAACTCTGGTCAAAAGTATCATTGAACGGCCGATCAATATGAAAATCTCAAACTACAAACTCTGTCGAAATGCTCATATTTATTACTTGCACTTGAGCTTTTACCGAAAAAATGCCGCCATAAAATTGGCGGAGATGGATCAAACGTTGAAACAAACCGGGATCGGTGCCGGATCAAGAATAAAATCTTCAAAACGATAAAAACAAAACATCAGAACAGACACAAAAAAAGGGTCTACAGGCAAGAATAAAACGTATTTCTAAGGGTGCAGAGGCGCATCTTTGGGAACATTCCAATGAAAGACGATACAATAAAAAGTTTACAATAAAACTGAGAAAGAAAAAAAAAACAGAAAATTCATCCGCGGATGACGTTGAGGGTTTCATTAATGGCACAGAGCCAGGCGTTGAGCAAGTCTGGCGAATCGGCCGACAAAAGGACACTGAAAAAATGATCGTTTGAGAAAAATTTCGGGCAAATTCCGTGTATTTTCTTCACTCGAAGTGGTAGCTCTCTCAATCGGCCGAGGCTACCCTAGAGTGTACACGGTGTCCGTGCCCGAGCCCTACCATCCCCGCCGTGCCCGTACACGCGAAACTGAGGGATCAACTTGTGGAAGAGCGAGGAGAAGGTTCGTAAGACCATGCTTTCAATTCAATCGACTACACGTTTTGACTTCTTTTTCGCCAAAGGCGGTGTTAGTGCCACTCAAAAGAGCAATTTTTCACCGCCTAGTCGATACCATCTGACTAAAAAAACCAATAAATATTGATTGATTGATTGATTGAAATGGAACCTCAAAGCTTATTTAATAGGAAGTTTCGATAAAATGATAACAGCTCAAAAAAAGATAGGATATTTTTCACCCTAATGAGCCGAGAATTCCAGTGAAAAATGCGCTCCACGGATAACAGCCGATAAAATAAAGAAACCGGTATTTTTATAATTTTTCCTTCATTTTTTCGCTTATAACTGGAACAAAAAGGAAAAATTCAAGCTTTAAAAGTCTTGGAAAATTTAAATTTTTTTCGTGAATATTATCTACAGAGCACATTTTTCTCTATAATTTGAGCTGAAAAATTTGAAGCTTGTTTTTTGCGCTTCGAGCCAAATTTTAAAAGATCACAACTTTAAAAAAAAGTACCGTTTTTCGCCCAAAAAACCAACTTTTTGAGATAATTTTCCACTGAACTGAGACTTATTGGGCTCAAACTTTCCAGCCGATTTTCTAAGCCAAACTTTCAAAGACCCCATTTTTTTCCAAACGTTTTTTCTAAGGAAAATCCTTCTTTTGAGCCGATTTTTCAGTAAACTCAAAATTAAGTAGCTTTATTTTGAAAGACATATTTTCACAATCTTTTTCAGTAGCTCCTTCTTTTTTAGAATGAAAATACCGTTCTTTAAAAAAAAACTTTCTCGAGTTGATTTTTGAGTTACCTCAGATCTAGCTGATTTTCTGAACTTGACTTTCAAAGACCCCATTCTTCTACAAAGTGAATTTACCGTTTCTTCTCCATAACCGACGAAACCGAGTCGACGAGGATTTCGATGGCAAACGAATGGGGCCTCGGGCAGACGTCCATCGCGCATTTTGTCGATCGCGTGGTTGGTACACTTGGTCAGGTCGATTTGCATCAACGGATGCTTCAAAAGGCATTTTTTATATCTTGCAAACCGACTCGACCAACTTTGTCAAGCTGTTCATCATCTGGGTATTTCCAGAAAAAGACGACACCACGGCGCAAAACGGCCCAATAGCGATCCCAAGAAGCCATTCCGCTCACGGTTTGGTAGACCGACTGAAAGGACAAAAAAGTACGGTAAAACCAGCTCACAGGGAAAAAACCCAAATTCAAATTTTTTGAAAATTTCCTGAAACGCCATGAAATCTTAACTTTTCAGACTCTCACTGAAGTTTGAACGCCTCTGAAAGGCCCAAAAATTCTATTTTTCTTCTGAGACTCATCAAATGTCTAGCACGATCCAACGAATATTTGAAATTTTGAAAAAACACCTTTTCAGACTCCCACTCGACTTTGAACGCCTCTGAAAGGCCCAAAAATTCTATTTTTCTTCTGAGACTCATCAAATGTCTAGCAAGATCTATGTAGAGAAACTTGTCCTTTATCCCTTATTGTAAGATTTATTTCATTCGTTATAGTACTGTACTGTGAGGCCCATTCTCTCCAATCTTCCCAATCCCTACCAAGAATCCGCGGTAGTCGACTTCGATGGCGTCGGGCAAGGAGGAGCACTGAGTTCTGATCTTGACGGTGCCTTCGAGAGGATAGGCGACGTCGTCGAGGTAGAAGCAGCGGTCGCCGGCGGCGTCGCGGTCCAGGGACATGCGTCCACGGAGTCGGAAGCCCGTTTCCAGCGATTGAGGGTCGATCTTTCGTTGAGCTGCAGGTTTTTGGTAGTGAGACTATTTTCAATGGGAAGGGAGCTTGTCATTCAGAAGAGAAAATTCAGAAGATCACTTTAATAGAAACCTACAAGATGAGCTTAAAAGATGGAATTTTGAAAAGTCATAGAAACTTCTAGATTTTCTTTTTTTGAAGCTAGGATTTGAAATCATCACTCTAGTTCTTTTCCATATGAACCTTTTCAATTTCAGAGTCCATGAGAAAATTCAAAAATTTAAGTTTTTCAACTTTAAATTTGGCTCAAAGCTATCATTCTACAAGCCCTACAATTCCATCTAGGGTAACTGATTTTTCAAGACATTTTTCCGAATTTTGTCTTAATCTGAAATCCCACTCACGAGGACCAATCAGAGTCTTGCACTTGGACGTGAACGAGTTCGACGGCTGCTCCACCTTGACTTCCGGCAAACGCTGAAAACCAAGACGAGAGCATTTCGGACGACGTGATCATCTCCAAACCATGGCGTAGACTTCCAGTTTGATCATGTAGTCGACGGGAAGATCGGCGAACCGGATCTGCTTTCCGAAGAAGAGCTGGTCGACCTGGGTCTTCTGGTTGACGAGAAGGGGCGCCACTTCCGTCGCGTCGACTTCATGACCACACTTGAGCAACACCACGAAGGCGTACGAGCCGTCTGAAAAGTCTCATGAGAGTTGAAAATGAGTGTAACTTGATTAAAATTCCGTGTAAAATCTTCACTCGAAGTGGTCGCACTCATTCTGAGGCTTCCACCTAGGGCACAGTCTCCGGGCTCCAGCTACAACACCCACTACATTCTGAGCTTATCAAGGCGCAACTGAATGGACTACACGCAGAAAAACAAGGCGAAGGACCGTGAGACCATGCTTTCAACTCTTTCGACTACACGTTTGGACTTCTAGCTCGCCAAAGGCGGTTGTTCGTTATAGCTTTCAAAGTTCTTGTTCACCGCCTAGTCGATTACATCTATGACTAAACCAAAAAAAAAGAATGATTTGATTGATTGAAATGGAATTCAAGTTGGAATAATATTATGCACTAAAAAATGACAAGTTTGTGTAGCTACTTGAGAAACCTTTAACAGTGGACCTTAATAATCTGCTCGAATTTCTGCGGTAGATTCTGTGGTGAAACTATATAGAAGAATTCGAAAAAGAAAGAAAAATCGACCAAGGGTTATGGGGTGCCAGTAAAAGGTTTTTACCTAAAATATAGAAGTTTGGGTTCTAGTTCCTTTTTTTTCTAAAGGGAATCTAAAAACTTTTTTGCCAAAATGTTTTAGAACGTCTGTCAATCCACTAAAAAATTATTTCGGAACTTTCTATCCCCGACTGTTTTGAATATAATCGAATAATCAGTACGGCTACAAATTATTTCATCCATCAGATCTTCCCGCCCCATAATCTTCTGACCAGCTCCAGCTCATTCAGAACTTTTTGACACAAATTTTGAGCTTTTTTTTCCCTACCTTCATAGTTTTCTAACTTTCAAGTCATGACTAATTTTCAATCAATAGAAATAAGTTCTCAAATGGGTCTACGGTAATGGCTGAAAATTTTTATGAAATGCGGGCTGATTTTTCAGTTTTTCCGTACCCAGCTCCACCTAGACATAAGAATTTTGACCTAGCTCCGAAATCATTCTGAACTAAACTTGAAATGAGTTTTTTAAATATTCAAGTCACGGCCATTTTTAAATAATAGTTATGAGATGAAATGGGTATGGCTCGACGCATACTATCGTGCTGACGTTGGCAGAAGTTCTTGTTGAGCTGGACGACGATGTTGGAAACGACGACGGAGCTTTTGACGTTGAAGGAGAGCGGCGGCGGGGGACGACGGATCGCGGAGAGGGCGTGCAGTCGTCGCAGCTCGTCGCGCTGCACCCGCGACAGTTCGCGGCTCAGCAGCAGCGACCGATGCGCCGACAGCTGCAATTTCACCTACATTCAACCTTCGAAAGCACGTCGGGCAGCCTGGTGGCATGTGTGGGTGCGCAGAAGCCGAGTAAAGTCTTGAGATGCGTAAATTCTTATTTTTCTATCAACTTATAAGTATTTTTCGAAAAAGGCTCGACAATCGTATGAAAATAAGACCTAAAGGATAGAGATTTCCGATTTTTGACATAGGTAAGACTCTCTGGAACTGAAGAAAAAACTTTTTTGCTCTATCATCAAAAATTACACACAAAAACAGCATTAGAAAGTGGAAAATCCCTATCAAAATCAGGGGCGTTTCGAATGAGCACTTTAGTAGCGTCACCCCTCTTAAGTGATCCCTAGAAATGGCCTGTTACGTCCGATTCGCGTAACCAAGGTTCGAGATGGAAAATTAATGAAAAAAAAATGTATTCGTAAATCGGAATTTCAAAAATAGCATGATTTATAATTAACCGATTTTTTGCGGAAATTCTATCACATGGTTTTTCGGCTCCATCGTCAAATTATTTTTTTAATTTTTATGAAATACCTATATTTCTAACCAATCTAGACATTTTAACTCCTTAAGTCAAGGCCCGCCCAGCACCCGCGCACCCGGACAATCATGTCCAGAAACAACCCACAGCTTGCATGGATCTGCCCTTGCTGAGGGCGTCGGCCAACGCCAGCTCGTTCAGCTCGATTTGCTTGTCCGTCGTCTTGACCATGTGCGTGATCTTCTTAACTTGCAACTGTGGAGGGATTCGCTGTGCATTTCCCGCCGTTTACCTCGATCTTTCGGCGATAGTCCATTTGGAGCTCGGCGACCGACGCCGCGCTGATCGAGCTCATGAACGTGTCGTTGTCGTTGTAGTCGCTTTTTCCTACAAAGAAGGAAAAACTAGAACTTGAGCTCTTCCCGGAAGATGCTTCTCCTTTCAAAAATTATAATAAAAAGGGAAATTATTTTTTTCCTCCTAATCCGACGTTCGTTTCGAAAAACCTTGATCATTTACAGATAAAAAAAGGAGACTTTTTATAAAACTTTTTTACTTTCGAAACTATTACTTATTAGACGTTCCTTTTTGAAAAAAACAAGCATTAGGAATATTCCAAAATGACTTTTTGAAAAAGAAGAAGATATTTTTTTGTTCTGTGCCTCAAATAGAAGGAACGCTTATGACCACAAGTGTCGTAAAAAGTTTTTCTTTAAAAAAATATTTTTTTAAAAAAATAAAGCGTTCAGAAAAAAACTTTTTCGACTTGATTGCTCCAATCAAAAAGAACTGAATGAAATGTCGTTTTCGCAACTAATCTTCCTAATAACACCACTCTGCTGCAGACGAACCGGCGGAAAAGTTATCAGCGGCGTTGAGCCTGGAGGAAGGACTATCAAGAGGTGTCGAGGTGGCGAGAGCAGTGGGAACTCTCTTGTCGAGGGTGACTTTCTCGACAGCCGCCGGCGTGCCCAGCAAGTAGCGGGTACGGTAGGCGGCCATGCTCTGTCCGGCGTGCGGGGCGGCCATCGTCTGCGAGCGGAAGAACTGCGGCTCCTGGTGTTGGGGCGACTGCTCGAGGTGCTCATGCTGGCTCTTCTGGTCATTGTGAAGGCCGTCGCGGGTTCGGTCCTTGTCGCGGAACGCACGCTGCATCTCACGATAGCCAGAGAGCTGAAATTGGAAAAAAAAAATCTTTATCTTTATCTCTTCTGTTAAAGATACTACAGGAACAGCTATCAAGACCCCGAATAGGAGACGGGGCTAAACCTGGTCAAAAGCTTGTCTCCACTCCTTTTTTTTCAAGCTTTCTGAACATAAAACCCTCAACACAAGACTCAAATCTTCCACTTCGATCCACGAACCGAATAAGCGAGACTAGAGCCGGGCGGACTTCCGTGATGTCTCATGGTCGAGGTTCTCTCGCTCATGTCGTCCATCTCTGACGTTTTGTCGAACTTGAAGTCGAACGAGTCGACGTCACGAAGGTAGGGATCCTCGCTGCGGAGAATCCTGTCCCATTCGCCCTTCTGGTCGTAGTAACGCTGCTTTTCGACGGGAACGTAGCCGGCGAATCGGTTGGCCGGAACATTTTGGCCAAACTTTTCGAAGCGAGATCGGTTGGATTCCATCGAGCTGAGCTGTTGATGCGATGTCGGACTTTCGTCCTGGAATATTTTTTTGAAAAATTATTTGGACAGTCGTGAGGAGGGGGGGCTGGCAATTCCAGAATTCGGGGGATTCTTGAATAACTTTATCGTGTTTATTCTTTTTCACACAGTGGACGACCATTTTTTTAAATAAGGAGCAGCCCTTCATTCAATTTCAGTTCCACCCAAAAAGTATTTAACAATTTCAGCCCCCTCCCCCTACCTCAGTCGAAACTAAAAAAACCTGAACAAAGTCGAACATCCGGTCGATCTTGCCCCGAATACTACTCTCCTCCTCGGTCCTCAGGCCATACGAATATTTTTCGTCGTTGTTCGGCGACTCAAACTTTCCAGTCTTCTCCTTGGAATGCTCGTAGTTGCGGTTCATGTCAGGAGACGCTTGTAGAGGCTCAAAAAGAAGTTTTTGGAAGAAAATTCGAAAAAAATCAAAGAATATTTTTTTCAAAGGGAACGCAGGACTTGCTGCTACCTACTCAAACAAAAGCTCTTTAACAAAATTAAAATTTTTTTTTCGATTTCAGTCAAACTGAGAAGGCAAAAATGTTATACACTTTCGAAGGAAGGACTAGAGAATTTTGAACCTCTTTTTCAAATTGCTTGTTGAAAAAACTGCCTAAATCGTGAATTCACTTAGATTCTATGGAAAACTTTCCCTTTTTCAAATATATTGTATGAAAAAGTTTCAGAATATCGATTATTGACTTAAAAGCCTTAAAAGGGCCATCCAAAAATGGCAAAACATAAATAACCAACTCTTTTCAAACTTTCAGGTTCACTTTCAAGAAAAAAAATCTTTCTTTTTTTTTTTAAATTGAATCCATTTTCATCCTTTTTTACACTGTTTTTATCAGTTAATGTCCAGAACATCGCTAAATTTTTCGAAAATCAAGCAGTCAGCAAACCATAATCTTTTCCCTCAACTCTCCATAAGAACTGAAAAAAAAAATCTACTCGAGAAGTGTTGAAATTGCGGGGATGGGCGCTGGAACTGCGGTTCTTCGACGTCGGAATATGGCTTCGGAGGGCATCATGGCGGGAGAATCTGTACAAAAATGATAATTTCAAGGGGGTGATGCAATTTTCGGGACCTAGCGGCATGCTGTTGGGGCGGCTGAGATTCATAGTCGTGCTGGGCTTCGTTGGGGTTCTGTTCATAATGACCATAGGTGGGGACGGCGTCGCGATACTCCGCCGGAGCCGCCGATCGGCTTCTTTTGTGGCGCGATCCAGCCGGCGACTGGTCTCCGTAGTGTCGTTCGTAGTTCTGCGTCAGGGATCTGCAGGGAAAATGCGGTATTATTTTTGGCATGAGGTACAGGAATATAACCCAGCAAGGTAATGAAAAAAGCCGGTTTAAACAAGTTTAGCTGAGTAAATAGCAGAAAAAATCAGACTTTTTCGAAAATGCGCTCTGAACTTTTTAAAAGCAAGTTCTTCAGTGTGACATGGCTTTTCTCATCATTTAACTATTAGAGCAAAATTCTTATTTTTCTTCAAGTTCTAATAGTGAATAGAACAGTAATTTCGTGACTGTTCAGCTAGTTTCAATTGAAAAGTTGAACTTTTTGATATAGTTCGTAAATTTCTTTCAATGTGCGACAGCCGCGGGGGGGATGGGGGCAGTTTTTTTATTTTTCTAAGCCCGGTCCGGTCTAAAAAGCGCAAATTTTCTACAAGTCAAATATCAGACTTTTCTACGTCAAAAACCACGTTTCTGGCCCTTTTTTGTTCACATGATTAACCGATTTTTTGAGCAAGGATGAAAAAATGTTTAAATTCCCCTGAAAAGTTTCATTCAAAGCTTAGCCCGGCTTGAGCCCGCACAGCCTTTTCCTGAAAATGAGGCCCAAATCCGAGCCGGCACAGCCTTCTCCTAAAACTAAAACCCCAAACACGGACTAGACCGCCCAGAGAGGCCCACCCGCCTGGTTCAACTACAACGCTGATTTTTCGTTCAAGAAATTCTCATTTAAGGGAACTTCTGAAATCACCTAACGACGCCGGCGCCCGGCTTGCTAGAAGTCGACGTCTTCGAAACGGCAAAGTTGGGTTTGGTGGGCGACATCGGCTTGGGCTTGTACTCGTTGTACTGCGGCCGGTAGTAGCTCGTCGGCTGTTGGGACGTCGTCTCGCGGATCGACGGAATCCTTCCGAACGCCGATTCCATGACTGTAAAAAAGAAGCTTCATTATTGATTTATTACAGATCTCTCAAGGGTATCAAAATGAAAAAAAGAAAATCACAGAAAATATAAAAAAATTATTGGTCTTACAGAGAAAAAAATATGTAAATTTTTGAAAACTTTAAATTTAAAATTTAAAAAAATCCTAATAGGAAAAAGCTATTAAAAAGAAGGAAAATGCATCTCGCATGATTATAGAAAAAAATATTCATTTTTAATCAATACTATCCGTTTGAAATTGATTATCGATCTTAATAGATTTTAAAAAGTTTCATTTCATCAAGAGACCCCTTTTTTCAGTATACATATACACATTTTTCTGTCTCTAATTTCAAATTCAAAGAATCCTGAAGAACTGGAGAAACTTTTAGTGGCCACTTTAGGGTTTTGACGTTTGAGTAGCCACTTCGGGGTTTTGACGTTTTAGTGGGCACTTTAGAGTTTTGACGTCTTAATGAGCACTTCAGAATTTGAAATTTTTGTGGCTACTTTAGGGGTTCGAGAAGTCTAAATGGTACTACCAGATCACTAAAAACTACTATAGTGGCCACTAAGACGAAAAATACTTCTATAGAGTCGCTTTTAGTGGCCACTTCAGTGTCCACTCTATACTTAGCCATCATTTTACCTGGCGGCTTATGAAGCTCATGAACAGGTGTCGAGGTGCGATGGAGCGATTCTGGCCGAGAAGAAGCCGTCGAGACGCGGTCGAAAGAGTGACGATAGAAATCAGAGCCTCTTGAAAATGACATTTTCCCAAGAAGTCAACTCGACGGTGGCACCTTTCGTGTTCAAACTTCTTCTCCGGAGTCTTGGCCAGATAGTCCTGTCTTCCAGCAAAATCGCCTCGATTTTGCATTTGACGCAAATTATCCCGTTCACGTTCACGTTTTTTGCGCTCCTCGTGTTCAGCGAGAGCTCTTTTATAATGATCAATCATCGAGTCTTCTGTAATTTTTTTTAAAATTTTTCAGAAGCGTTAAATCTGATCAAATCTTTCTCAAAGGTTCCGATATTTTTCTGCATATTTTTCCAATCCCTTCCAACTTGATAAATTTTGTAAAATTGTTAGATTACATCTAAAAGCTCGAAATTAGGAACTTAAAAAAAGTGATACGAAAATTCCAAGATGTGAAGATAAAAAAGTAAAGATAAAATCATCAATTCATGCCATCTAAATTTGATTCTTTAGTTCCTTATGGTCTTAATTTTGAAAATTCTTTTTTTAAAGAATTTTTTTTAAAAGAAAGTTCTATTACGTAACAGACTATCAAAAATAGATCATCAATTTTTTTTTTCGCATGAGCCATTCAATTGTGAATCTTCTTCATGCCTGAAAACCCTCCAAAAAAACTAAATTTCACTTCAAAAAAGCTATTGCCACTATTTTCCTAATTCTGTTCCTACCGTAATCTTCATGGGTTACTGTGAAAAGACCAAAGTCATCCTTCTCACCTTCAGCCGTGCTTTTCTCGCTTTCGTGCACGAAAGCCTCCTGAGTCCTCAAGTTCTGAGGTTCCTGGGGCCGAGAAAAGTCCTGGGCGGAGCTTTTCCAAGGGACTTGTGTCGTGTCCCTCGACGTCCTTCCCATGCTCTGCTCGGCCGTTTTGCCGGGCGATTGGATATTGTCAAAAGCGGTCGCCAAATCCTTGATTCGACCTCGTGGGACGTGTTTTCTATTTTTGATTCTCTTTATTCTCAGGAATGACGCTCATTTTTACCGAATAGTGTCTCCGAATCTCTTGGGATCGGTCCAACGGGCGTCGATCATCACACGACTTCCGGTGTTAGAAGAATGGTCTGAGAAAATTGAAAATTTCGGATTTTAATCGTACACGCGCTAAGGCCGCCGACTTTTTCAGCCAATTCTTTCCAAATTGAAAAACCGCTCTCTTTAATGATTGCATGAATTTTTTGATGTTACACATAAACAAAACAAAAAATTAGTTTGAAGCGAAAATCAAGAGGAATCCTTACTTCAGCGAAGTTCATAATCACTGTCAGAGTGAAAAAAAAAACTTATTCAGTGGTAAATTTAAATTTAGCAAAGTTGCATTGAACCCGGAATTTCATACAATAACCTTTATTTTGAGAATAAAAATGATGATGATGGCTCTGAAACTGTTGAACGCTTATATTAATCATTCTAGAGTTTTCTATAGTATTCTGTACAATTATAGTCACATTATGTCATAGGGACCATGTCTAGAAAGTTCCACAACCTTCTCAAGTGTTCTATACCTTTTTAGAAAGTTCCACATTGTTCTGGAATTTTCTATTGCTTCCGGAACGGATCTTCAAAAATCTGGAATGTTCCACCTTTCACTCTAATCTATAAACTCCGCCTTTATTCTGGAACATTCCATAATCTTCGGGATCTCATCCCTTAGAACTATAGTCTGTTCATATGTCAAGTGCAATGACTTCATTCAAAAACACTCTGTGGATGGCTCGCTCTCTGATTGGTTTATCGCGCCATTAGGGGCGGAGCTTGAGCCATGCCTTGACATTCAAAATCTGAACAGACTATATATAACCCCTGTTTTCATTTTAAATAGTCTAGTCCAGTTTCTCCTTACTAATAAATCTTCTACCACAACGTCTTCACCTGGAGGCATAACAGAAACTCTAACACGAACCAGTAGAGGCCGAGGTTTTCCGGTCGCTTTTGTAGGGCGACTCGGTCTGCTCATTGGTGAGGACGGACTTGTTGGCGTTGAGGGGGATCTCGACGGCCATGCGGTCGACCGGCGTCGACGACGCCGTCGATCCGGCGGCCATGCGGTCGCGCCACGGCTTCGGCGGGGCCCGATCGCTGGGCGACGGACGGATCGGCGTCGTGAAGTTGAACGAGTTCTTGGTCGTGTTCATGCTGGGCGTCGTCGCCTTGGAGGCCTTCGGAGAACGGGCTTCCGAGAGGATCGCCGCACGGAGGTCGTGGTGGTGCGTGTCCATCGGCAACACCTCAACGAGAGACATTTTTACAGTTTATCCACGAATTGGAACAAAAAATCGCTTAAAAGGCTGAAAATTTGTGTATAGCTGATTCACAGTCAGCTTGGGACGCTAGGGGGCGTGTCCTGTCTGCGCTCTCCACGAGCCAGGCGCTATCTAGTGCATTATCGTGTCCGGACCTTTTTTCGATGGCTCAAGCCAGCCGTGAATCACCTATATAAGTTCAACTAGTCGAAAGCTAGAGAACACGGGTAAACAAGAGGGCTTTCAGAGAAAGAAAAAGCGTCTGCCTTCTCATTTTGGAGCGCTCTCTAACCTTCGAAGATCCGAACGCGGACATGAAAAATGTGATGCTCAGATTATAAACTTCTAAAGAGAAGTCTCGAAGAGGAGTTGAACATTTTTCAAAATGTAAAATTGTTTTTATTAGCGCCTCCAAGTTACTGCGAAACAGTATAATTTTGTCACGGCTAGCAAAAGACGCTTTGTGGGCGTGGCCTGTCTGCTCTCTCCACCAACTAGGCACTATCTCTTTTTTCCTCGTGTCAGGACCTTTTTTTCGACGGCTCAAGCCAGCCGTGAGTCAGCTACACCCTTTTTTGGAGCTATTTTTCGCGTTCCGGGACAAGTTCCTATTTTTTCCGATGAACACGCCAAAAGCTGTTACAACTAATTTTTGAAAGTCTGGATCAAGATTCCTATTTGCACAAATTTTCATTTTTCAAATTTTTTGATTTCCAAAACTCGCGCTTGAAATAGAATAGGCCTAAATCTGAAACTTGCAACTTTTTAAAATGAATATTTAAAAAAAGTAATATTTTTTTACTCAGATAGCCACTGTGAGATTCTTCATCTATACCTTCGAAAAAAAGGTTGGAAAAAAATTTGAGAATATTTCGAAATTTGCCCTGAAGTGGCCTCTCTAGTAAGGTCTTTCTTTATCAATATTTTCGAATATCTCTTGGAATTTTTTTTGTCCAAACAAGACAACAGGAAATCTTTCAATTGAATAAATGAATAAAAAAATGCGGAAAAAATCAAAAAAAGTAAAAAATTTAGAAATGAAAACAAAGTTTAACGTTGCAACCTGTCACGCAAAATTTTTTCATCACCAATTTTTCGGTCTGTTTTTCAGCTCACCTGCTGAGCGTTTGGCAAATTTGCGCCCGATTTTTTGAAAACGTTCGAATTTTCCTCGAAACTCTTGGGCGGCTGAGCTTTCTGAAGAGTGTAGGGGTTCTAAAAAAGCACAACTTTTCATATTATGTCATTTTTTGGGGGGGTCACTTCGTGTTCAGGACGAGCCGAGTTGCTCCATTTGCACTCCATGAAATTCTCCTCTTCTTTGACGTTATCTCTGAAGCGCTCGGTCGCTTCAAACTTCTCGCGGTAGAGCTGAAACGGGAAAATGAGAAATCTCATTGAAAAACATCAAGACTTTCTTCAGACTCAGAATTAGAAGAAATACAATATATTGGGCAATATAGATTAAAAAAAATATCAAGAATTCTAGAAATCAAATATCGATCAAAAACGGGAAAAAAAACACTTTCACATCAGAAAATGGTCGAGATTTTTCGAACTGGACCTTTTTTTAACATCAATTTTTTTGAATTCGATTTTTGTAAATTCAAAAAAATTTTTTTGGATTATTTTGATCAGAAGCTGAAAAAAAGTGCAATATTGTTCCAAAATGACTTTTCATGCTATATAATTTTTTTTTTCCATTTATTTCAAGGCTTTTTGAATGAAGAAAACGGGAAAATAATAGAAAAAGCCCTTTTCAGTCAGTCTCAAAGGGATTACCTACAAAAAAACTTTTTCTCATGAAAAGGTGCAAAAAATGTTTCTGAAACAAAAAAATGGTCAATATTTGTCTAATTCGGCCGAAAACCGGTGGTATGAAAAAAACACCAGCGAAAATTTAAACGGCGACTTTTCCGATTTTTTCGCATCGCTAGGGAACTTTCCGACGGATGTCTTTCCGACTTTTTCCCTTATGTTTTTCGGTTTATAAATCATCTGTAAATATTTTTTTTTTCCTATTTCTTTGTGTTTTAATCATGAACCAACTACCTACTTTATATAGGAAGATGTAAAACGAAGAGTTTATCGAGAAAAAAAAGTCGGAAAAAGTTTCGTCGGAAAGGTGGCCGTCGGAAAGTTCCCTAGCGATATGAAAAAATCGGAAACGTCGCCGTTTGAATTTTCGCTGGTCTTTTTTTCATACCATCAAATTTTCAAGCGTACTTTCACTCTTCCTTAAGTAAACTATGTTTACTGATTCAAAAAACCTTCAAATCGTGTATTAATTCCACAAGAATATTACAATGCCAATGAAAAGTTGATATTAAAACAAAAAAACTTTGCTTTTTCTGGTGGTTTGAAATAAAAATAAAGAAATAAAAAAACGAATTTTCGAACGGCGACTTTTCCGATTATTTCACATCGCTAGGGAACTTTCCGACAAATCTTTTTCCGACTTTTTTTAGCGATAAAATCTTCGTTTTAAATCTTCCTATATAAAGTAGGTAGTTGGTTCATGATTAAAACACAAAGAAATACGAAAAATGTTTATAGATGTTTTATAAACCGAAAAATATAAGGGAAAAAAGTCGGAAAGGGATCCGTCGGAAAGGTGGCCGTCGGAAAGTTCCCTAGCGATATGAAAAAATCGGAAAAGTCGCCGTTTGAATTCTCGTTGGTGTTTTTTTCATACCACCCAAAAACCTGGCTCAATTCTTTTCTACCGATTAAAAAAAATACTTCTTCGCATGATTTTTTTTTTCTTTTTATATCAAATGGTATCAGAGGTTCTCCCGATTTTCAGATTTTAAAATATCTTTCATTGACTTTAGAACTGTTTTAGTTCACTTCACTAAGTTTTCTCCGGAATTTCAACTTTCAGTGAGGCCTCCTATTGACTGTAAAATAATTCTATTTTTTGATTGATCTCCCGCTTTTTAAAAAGTCTACAAAGCTCCGAAATTCCTCAATGAAACCCCTATTTTTTTTTTACCGTATTAGTGCTACTCGACTGCTGGACGATGGTCACTTGATGGCTGGAATTCGACTGGGACGAATGCGGGCCTCCGCAAGAAACGTCCGCCTCTCTGTCCTTGTCGAGTCTTCCTTGCAGGAAGCTGTTGAGGACTGATGCGGCCGGGTGCTGCAAATCCTTATTTTTTGTCACAACTCATGGTTATCACAAAATTTCTCTTGAAATCATTATTTTCATGCTTAAGCTATATTCACTAGGGAACGTTTTTTATCCCCGAAAGCTTTCAAAAGCTCGAAATAGCGAACTTTTGGCATAATTTGCGTATTTTGAACCTCCACAACTCGGAAACAAGATCTATTGCGAGAATTTTTATTTTGTTAGCCAGAGGTGCTGAAAACGCCACATTATTTCACTTGTGCGTTTCCACAGTATTTTTTTACTTAATAAAACGAAATTTTTTTGGATTTTTTTCAAACGCAATTCATTTTCATCAAACAAAGGCTCTGGGAATCGAATGTTTTTTTCAAAAACCATCGATTTACTTTTTTTCAAAAAGTTACAAAATCAAACAAAAAAATCAAAAAAACGTTGAAAAAAATCCTCCTTTCGTCCCAAAGATGACCGTTATTTTATCGATATTATCAAAAATTAAGGCATTCCCCCTTCGAAAAAAAGATAAATAATGCAGATTGTGACTTTAGAACCTTCATCCTATACATTAAAAAATAACATATCTTCGAAAAAACCTTTTTCATCGAAAAAGTAGATAGGAAAAAATGTAATAATCTCTAGAATGAAACAGTAATAAATGATAAATCGTTGAATATTGAGGTCTTATAGCGAAAATTGATTTTTTTTCAATCAAAAATCATTCCAGTTCTAGAAGTCCATCAATCTTCATCAAAATCACTAGAAGTAGAAAAATTGACAAGGATATAATTCACCCATACTTTTTTCAAGAAAAAAAAAAATCACCCCAGTCCTTTCAAAGGAATTGTTCATCAACGGTCTGGAAGTTCCCTTCATCGTGAAAGAATTGTCCAAATTTCGTTCTTCTTCTTTATTATTCGACAAATTTTCTGGATTCGCTGAGTCCGGATTGTGTTGTTCAATGGCAGCAGCTGGAATGGTCAAAAAGTTTGAAAAAAATATTGAAATGAATGAAAAAGACCAAAAAGAATCCCAGTGACCCTGTCGTAAGCGAATCGAACCGCCCGTTTGTACAGCGATATCCGAAGTTAGTGGCTGAAATAGCGGATAAAATAAAAAGAAAAAAGCGAAAAATCAAAGAAAAAAAAACATGTACAAAAAAAAAACTAATTCCGTTTTCAAAGTAATATCCGCGGAACTCAAAATTATCTCTAACTCTCCAAAAATTAATCATCCTCTTCTTTCTCTGACGGTTGTTTTGAAATTCGCGAAATTCCTTTGAAAACGACATAAAAATCAGAAAAAAAGCAAGTTCCAAAAAATTGTGATCTCCTAGAGCCAGGCCCACGTGGCGTGTCAAAAAGGACCAAAAAAATTATTTTTGATCTACCTTTGAAATTGAATTTTTTTCGAAAGAATGTTCATTTTGAGTCGTTTTTTTGTTGGAAAATTTTTTTATACAACTTTTTGATTTTTTTCATGTTAATCAAGGTAAAAAAATTCATTTCGATTTGAAATAAATTTCAGTAGAAGAATAAAGATTATAAATTTTTTTCTAATTTCAAGAAATTTGATTGAGAGCAACCTAGAAACTTTTTAATCTTAGAAACTTCAATATTTTTCTGAAAAAGTCAACCTAAAAAAACATCTTTTCGAGATTATTCTACATTTTTGAAAATGTGGCTTTCTTTTTTTCTTACTAAATATCCGGATAAAAAAATGTTTTAGGATATTTTTTTAACTTCAAAAAGTTCAAAATAACCAACTTGAAATTTTCATAAAACTTTTTTTAAATTCTCGATTTCCTAACAAGGAAGTTAATATCACTTTTTCGGAACTACTAAAAAAATCAAAAAAATGCGTCGAAACCCCCTTTTTTTGAGACGTTCAGTCCTCATTTTTTTCGAAAAAAATTGACTAATTTGGAAATTTTTAGATTATTCATGCCAATCTTCAGCAAATGTAAAACGACCTACTGAAATTAATTCCCTTGTAAAAAGTTGAAAAAATCCTTTTTTTGAAAAACGATTAATGATCGATTGTTCAAGTATCTCACGCAATAACAGCGCATTACAAAGATCACAAAGACAAGTTCAGAATAAAAAGATCAAAAAAATTCTTTTCATTGAGGGAAGGCCGAGCGGTTTTTTCAAATTCCTCGATTCGTTGCCACACCTGGAAGAACTTCTTCACACATCGGGGCTCTCTGGCGACCGTCTGCGGCGTGAAAAGATTCTGGTCCGATTGCGTCACGCTTTTCGACTTTTTCTGAGCCAGGGGCTGAAAATAATGAAAACAGTTATCAAGTTTTTCGAATGATCATTTCCAAACAGTTAAGGCTGAAGTGACGATAAGTGGTCGGACTGGCGCTTCATTGAAGGATGGCTGGCGTGAGCGCCTCTGGAAATACAGAACCCTCAGAAAAGATATAGCCTATTCCGCGCCAACTTTTCACGTTTTTCTTTCCGCCCAAAAGACCGTATACCAAATTAGATCAAATTTCTGCTTTTACAACGGCAAGAAACGAAGGTCTTGAAGCGAAAGTTGGTTAAATTTGACCTGGCCTTTTGGCGGAAAGAAAAACGTGACAAGCTGGCGCGGAATGGCCTATACGAAAAAACAGGGTTTCGGTCACAACTTTCTGGAGTTGTGCTTTTTTTTCAACACTCTGATAAGGTTTCGGTTAACAGAAAAAAACGCAGCTGCAGAACTTTCAGAAAGGTTGCATTTCTTACAAGAAAGTTCTGAACCAAGTTGCGCTTTTTCGCATTTGTGAATACATTCAAAATAGTAATTCTTCATGTCGGATTCAAAGTTCTTTCACAAAACTCGAAATTTTCTGATTCTAAAAAAATTCTGTAAATTTTTCTCATTTTTCTGACGACTTTTTTTCGAGTTTCGCGGAATCGCATCAACTCGAAAAAGGCGGCTCAATTTCAAATTCAAAATGAAAGAAACTATCGAGTCGGGATTCCTCTAGCCGTTATTTGCAAATTTTTTTCTGTTCAAAATTTCTAGCTCTTAATAAAAAAATAAAAAAATAAAAAAACAGCTGTTTATCTTTACACCGTGCTTTGAACCATTTTTTTCAACCTCAAAATGTGTTTCAAAAACTTAATGATTTTTCTTTCTTGAAATAAAAAAACCCAGTTTGAGCTGTTGCAAGCGTTAAACGGCTTTTGTAACTTCTTTCTTTTCAGTTAAAAAAAATTACTTGGGATAGAAAAAAACTTGACCTCGGATCCTTAAAAAAATAAATAATCAATGAAAAAAATAAGTCAAAAAGTGTGTGAAATAAGCGTTTCTCCTAGCAAATCTCTCTTTTTTTTTCTTTTTGAATTTCACCCAAAAAACTACCCCCCATCATAAAAGTCTCCTTTTCATAATTTTCTGCTCGATTTCCAACTTTCAAGCTCAATTCTTCCTCAAAAAACCCCCCACATTGATGCTATTGGCGGCCGAAGTGCTGCGGCTGCTCAACGATATCGGAACGGTCATTTCGGTGGCATTGGCATAAATATTCGAGTTGACCGAAGGGATGTTGATACTCGTCTGATGTTCCAGGATCCTCGGGCGGTTTGGAGCTATTTTGGCGTTCATCGGGGTCCGGAGATGCTCAGAAGTCGGTCGGAAGGGCTGAAAAAAACAACAATTCAAGAAAATTCAATCTTTTTCTGAGCTTGTTGGTTAAGAGGTTTGTAATTTTTACCATAAAATCCTTTTTTTCGAGCTATTTTTTCTCACTGACTATTCCTTCCAAACGGAAAACTTTAAAATTACGGAAAATGTAGAAACTCAGGGGGGACTGGACTTTCTAGGATGAAAAAATGCCCTGTTTCGATTAAAATTAAAATTTTTTTGGGATCTTCTTTTTTAGGTCCTTTTTTAGAGTACGGTGCCTTAGGTACGTTCTTAGGGCCTTATTCAACTCATTTTCTCCTCTAAAAATCCATTTTTAAGCTAGAAAAAAAATCAGAAAAACCACTTGGAGATTGAAATTTTAGAAAAAAAAAAATGAGAAAATAGTAAATCCAATAATGAAACTGCACAAAGTTTTCAAAAAAGGGTCAAAAATCAAGGACTTTTCAAAATCTTCTGAAAAAGCACGAACTTCTCCCTCAGCATCATCATCAAAACGATCATCTGGATGACTGTAAAGGGTGGGAATTTCCGAAAAGACGACACGATCCACGGGATTTCCAACGTTCGACGAAATTGACGCCGATCGGCTCATTGGCTTCTGAGAAATCGGCATAAAATTGAGAAAAATTAACTTTTCTACATTTTTCTGTTGGTTTCCAGTGCTCCTTTCGACGCTCGCGGCACGGTTAACCTTGAAAAACACACTTAAATGAAGAACACTGGGCGAATATTTCAAACATCGTCACGAGACCCGATGAGGGTTCGAGAAGTCTGGCAATCCAAGAGAGAAGGTTCACGAGAACTGATGACCGGCATTTGATCTTCCAGCCTTTTGCTGTACTCGTAGGCCTGACGGAGGTGATCTTCTGTGTTCGTAGAAGCCTGCGAAAAATAAAATATTTGAAGGAAATTTCGATTATAAAAAAATCAAAAGAAGATTTTGAAACTCTCAACCTGTAAAAACTTCTTGATTTCGAGAAAATATCATTCAAACCCCCAAAAAAAGCCTATTTTTAAGGGATTTTCAAGGATTTCCCTTTTTTTAAACTTCCAGGATATTTTTTTAGTGTTCTGGCCGACTTTCAGATGAATACCAACCGCGCCGTAAATTGAAATTACTTGTTAGAAAAAATCTTCTTCCTAAGTTTTTTTATTCATTTGCTATCTCGGAAGCAGGATCTTCTCCAACGGAGTACTCCGATAAATGGTCAAACTATATTTTTAAAAAAATTTAATGGAATTTTTCGGTGTACACCATGTTTCGGGTGCTTATTTTATAGAATGAAATCGAAAAATTTCCCGGTTTCTTTTCCCCAAAAACACCCTATTTCAAAAGTTTATTGGAAGAAATAATCCATTGCGCAAAGATCCCACATTCTTTTAAACTTATCTTTTGCCGCCTTTTTGATTTCTTACCATGCTCGCCCTTGAGGTGGCCCTTGAGCGCAGATACAAATCTCTAGCCGACAAAGAGGAGAGATCTCTCTTTGAGCTCGTGTAGCTGTCGCGGGTGTACGGTATGTTCGATTCGCTGCCAAAGCTCGTTTTTCTTGTTTCCGTCTGAACTCACAATTGGCAAAAGTGTTTTTTTTTCCTGGGTAATCAATAAATCAACAGAAACTTAGAATCAATTTTTTTTTCTGAAGAGAAACGCAGAACTTGCTGAAAGAGTGTCGTCAAAAAAGGTACGAAGATTTTTTTTTCGCTCTCAACTTTATTTTTTATGGAGTTTAATCTTTTTAAAACTTTAGAAAACTGCGTTTTTTCTTATGCGAACTGAAATTTCACCAGAATTTTGAAAATAAGAGTCATCATAAATCCAGTCCAGAGGGCAAGATCAAACTACATACAAAAAATGTGTGATTAATTTTTTCGTATTTTCTTTTCTCATTTTTCGGACATTTGTTGCCAAAACTACGTTTCCCTTGAGGGTTCATTTTTTGAAAATTCGATGCTTGAGTAGTTTTCTGTGATTTTGGCTCCTTTAAGGTCTTTTCAAAAGCTCGAAAAGAAAATTTTTTTGAACACTAACTAGGGAACTTTTTTATCCCGGTTGAACTTTTGATGAAACTCCTCTGAAATGTACTTCAGGACATTCTGATTGCAAAACAAGAAAAAAATTCTCGCAATAGTTCTGGTTATCGAGGTAGGACGCTTCAACAGCTTAAAATAGCGCTTTTCGGCCTTATTAGCGTTCCCTAGTTGATCCGTGAGGCTTTTGATATCATATTATCATTTTTTGCTTCCCAACATTGCTACTGTAGTTCGGCTGGTGGCTCGACGTGTTCGTCGAACTCGATCCGAAAGCGTCTCGGGCTAAATTTCGCTGGGATCCGCGGTACGTGGACGTCTTCTCGGATACGTCTTGGCTAGATCTTCGAGATTCTCCCATTTCTTGGTCATTCAGGAGGATTCGCGGGACCGGCGGTCGATCCAGCGTCGGCTACAAGTTATACTCTTATTCCGTTTCTAGAAAAGAACATGAAATTCCGATCTTTTTTTTTGAAATTCACCTGAGGATTTTGGTTGCAATAATATTCAACTATTTGAGGTCAAAGTATAGGTGATTGACTTGAGCCATCGAAAAATGGGTCCTGACGCGATTTATAAAAAGAGACAGTTTCGGGTTGGTGGAGAGCGCAGATAGGCCACGCCCCTAAACGTCTCAAGTTTGCCGCGAATCGGCTAGATCTGAATTATGATTAGCTTGAGAAATTTAGGGGCGTGGCCTGTCTGCGCTCTCCACGAACCAGACACTGTCTCTTTCTTCAATCGTGTCAGGACCCATTTTTCAAGCCAGCCGTGAGTCGGCTGTGTTTTTTAATTAAGTTCATCCTTCGCCATAAAAGAATTCTCCAAGTTTCGACCAAGTTGGAAAAATTCCAGATTTTTTTTATAAACAAAACCTGGTTAGGAATGACAATCTCATGATTATGAAGAACATCATCATCCTCAAAGACGTCATCCCGACTGGCATGAATTTCCGAGCGGATCGACTGAAAAAAAACTACTTTTCTCGGTTGATTTCTTGCGATATACGATTTAAAAAATTCCAAGTCCTTCGCTTTTTCGCTTTTTCACGATTTTTCCATGATTTTTAGGAGCTTTTTCGTGTCTCCTTCGTGAAAATTTACTCTTAAAAGGACTGCTTATACCGCTCTCTCCAAAATTTTCCCTCGAAACAGGAAATCCTTGATTTTCACCTTTACCTCTTGCATTTCTATCAAAAGTAACAAAGAACTGAAAAATCAAAAAAAAAAAATTATATCCAATCACAACAGTTATATTCTTGAACGGATCACGAAAAATTTATTAAGATTATTTTTTTAATGAAACTTTTTCTGCTTATACATCTTCAACTGTGATTAAATGAACTTTGAAAATGTCTTCCCAATTTTTTCTTCTTGTGAACATACATGAGCGGTTACAAAACTTGATTAGTTCAGCAGGTAATATTTCCTCACAAAAATTCACCAAAATGACAAAGAATAACCATTTTTTTTTCCCCACGGAGTTGTCAGAAACAATTTGACAGTTGTCAAAATTCAAAGAAGAGCTGATAAATTTAGTTTTAGAAGATTTTAGAGGTAGAGTTGGCCGACCTTTTTTAAATGGTCTGCCAATGAAACACGGGCGTCTCAAAAAAACTTTAGAAAAAAAGAAAGGTTAAAAGGCCTCGAAGGCTCCTTTTTTCTTGACCATCATTTTAAAAAAGCATCTTCATAGGAGACAAAAAAAACAGAAAGAGGCGGAAAAAAAGGTGAGAAAAAGGGGATTCCGAACACCTTATGACACCTATCTAGGAACTCAAAAAGAAGCTTTAGACTCTTCTTTTTATGATCTTCTCACTATACCCGTATATGCTCGTGAAAAACAGCTTTTCTCATTTTTCAAAAAAAATTAACCAAAACAGGTAAAACTATACCGATCCACTTCTGGTGAGCAACTGATCCGTCGATGTAGATTTCAAGTTTTGCATCGACTAAACCAAATTTATTTTTTTAATCAATGAAAACAATCAAACAGTTCGAGCTCCACTCGACCTCCACGTACCGTCGTGCCCTTCATTGAAATCATCCTAAATTGATAAAATTCCAATAAAAATCCACATGTTGGCTAAAAACCGTGCGACAAGTGGAGTGCATCGAATTCGAAGCGCTGTCTTGGCCCGGGGGATGCCCGCCGACCAGAACGAACTCATCGTTGTTCGTGTGGATTGAGAGCTTGAAAAACATCCAATAAGTACAGATACTCGGGAAATAGGTGAAATAAAAGGAGTTCTAAAAAATTCTTGAAAATACAAGAAGATAATGAACAGAAAGAACCAAATTAAGAAGGAAAAAAATAAAAATACTGTGGAAAATTAAAGCTAAAACTGATGAATTGCCTATAAGCCTTAAAGTATAGGACTAGGAAACCAAATTCCAGCTATGAAAAAAATGATAAAAATTCGAAAGCTTAGAAAAAAATGGGAATTTTTAATAAGGTAGTGTAGAAAGTTGAAATGACGAAATTGAAAAAAAGAAAAAAATATGAATACTGCGGAAAAAAAGTTAAAATTTAAAAATAACGATGAAGCCTAAAAAAACCTTTAAAATCGAGGATATGGCCCTATTTTTACAAGGAGATCTAAGTTTCACTTTTTATCTTACAAAAAAATGTCTCCAATTTATAAAAAAATTTGTACAAGTTTATATTTTTCTATCAGTCCCAAGCTGAAAAATTTCGTTTTTTCGCATAAAAAAGCAGTACTTTCTCATTCAATCTCGAAAAACTTCAGGAATGAAAAATTCACGGCTTCTAAAAAAAATAGTATCGATAAGTTTAGAACCCCTTCCACTTCTTGCATCACTTCAAACCCGGCTGAGACGATGCTGCGAGTAGGGATCTTCATGTATCGCCCTCACACTGTTATCTCCGGCCGTCCCAACGTCCCGCGAGTCGTGTTCATGCATTTCCTTCAAAAAGGTTTTCTATAGCTTTTCCTTAACTTGACGGAATATATAGCCTATTCCGCACCCGGTTTTTTTTTTTAAACAAATTTTTTCCATCAAAATTGACCAAACCGCGCTTCGGGACTTTTCTTTTTCCCAGTTTTTATAGTTTAATAGACATAAACGTGTATTCAGCGCGTGGCGTTTTAAAAGTACAGATAGAAAAAAGCTTTGAAAAGGTTTCGAAGCCAAACTATTCGTGTTTTCAATGTCTTGCGATGATATATTTAAAACGACCGTTCAAAATTTGAAAAAAAGAGCTCAGCTAGAAGAAAACTGGTACACAAAAGCTACAGAAAATTTTTCTTGAAATGAACTAAGTTGAGAAACCCGAAGATTCTATACCTTTGAATTTATAGATTATTTTCTGGGCTCCAGCTTTCATAAAAACTTTTTCCGGCGGCCTTCCAAATGTTCTTCATCCCTCTAAAAGACCTTTTCCACCCAAAATCTTACTTGATTTCCATGGTTTTCATGAGTTTTTCAGGTCTCCATTGTGTTTCTGTTGTAAAACAGTATCCAAAAATATGTAAAAATTGAGGTCATTCAAAAAAACTTTTTAGGGATATGATGACGGAAATTTCAAAGGTAGCAAAATGAAAAAAATTATTTTTTTAAAACTACTCTACATCAGAAACCCAATGGAGTTCAAAAAACCACATAAAAAGCGATGGAAATCAAGCGAGAAATGATAAAATTCAAGGTACTCTGTGGGAATTCGTGCTGGCGTGGCGGCTGCGCGGAATCCTCGGAACCATGAAATCGTCTCCGCGGGCAGGGATCTTCAAACTCATTTTCATGAAAATGAGCCTTCGTGGAATGCTCAACCATGTCGGATAAGACGCTGTTGGTCCGACTCGAGGCCAAAATTCTCTCATTGGCCGCATCGCCGAGGCCGAAATCGTCGAGGGTTTCTCGGTTGTTCTGCAACAATTTTCTTAAAATTTTCTTACAAAGTCCATGAATTCCTTTCATTTTCTTTTTGAATGTTCTGCTCGTCGTACAGTAATCCTCAGTTAAAGAAAAAATATTTTTAGAAAAATAGTAATTGCAATGATTTCCTCATAAACGACGTTTAATTATCAAAAACTGAAGTTGCATGGAATCATTTGAAGACTCTGAGAACCGTTTTATGAAATGATTGAACGGATATAATGAAAATCCAATTTTTTGAAAGAAGAAATTTTTTCCAGACTTTTATTATATCCACCTGCGGTGATGGCGTGTTCAAAGTTCCCGCAAAACCCAAAATAAGGGTCAGAAAAAGAAAAAGACAACTAAATTTCGGAGTCAGAGATAATTTTGAATTTCGCGGGTATTACTACAAACATAACAAAACATCAAAAAAAAAGGCAAGAAACCAAAATTTCAAGTTACTCACATTTTTTAAAAATCAAATCGAATTTCTCTATACTCATGAATAATTTTACTTTTCCGGGCTTCATTTACCTGAGCCGAAGAAACACTGTCAAGTCGGTTGCGGCTTGGCGCGTTCCTCCTCTCGAAAAAGTCGCCGTTTTCAAAGCCCGACTGAAAAAAAAAGCCAAAAAATCATTGATGAAGCTTCCCACAAGAGCATTTCAAAAAGAAGCAGTTTGATACATTTTTTTCACCCTCTCTGGCACTTTTTTAGAACACCGCGAATGAAAGAAAGGAAAATCTCCAGGTGTTAGGACCTACTAGCCAACATGAGAAAACTTGAAATTTAAAAACTGAACAGACTCATAAAAGCATCAAAATTCCTTATTTCTTCAGTTCAATGATAAATTTTTAACTTCAAGCAGTCATAATTCCTCTAAAAAGTAATAAAAGTGATTTTTACTTGTTTAAGGATCAGGATGCTATAGAGAATTTCGAATAAGCTTCAGCCAGATTTTCAAAAATCTTTCTTTTGAAACTGAATTTTCGGTTGGTTCAAACTTTGTGCGAGACGACGCTGTTGGCAGCACTGGTCCTGCGGAAAGGTTCCGGGTCCCCGGGAATCACAGAACTCGTCGCTCTTTTCAGAGTGTGAGGGTGCAGGGAATGGCGACTGTGGTTGATGGACAAATGGGAGCCGGCCGGACCGAAGGCCGCGTCTAACTCGGCTTTCGCCTCTGCTTCAGCTTGTTGGTCCTGGAAAACCACTTTTTTTTGTATATGAGCTCAAATTTATGAAAAAATTTTTTGCAATGTTCATGATGTATAGCTTGTCTACCACGACTTAGAATTTCACCAAACGACATTCCGCTGTGCCGCTGCGCGCCTTTGCGAACCTTGGTCGCGCCTTTAATTTTTTCTTTTATTAAGGTACTCTACTTCCATGTGCTCCGACAGCAGTAACAATCAATCGAAAGCGTGACCTAGATTCGAAAGACGCTTCGCGAACGCACGCAGCGGAACAGCGGAATGTCGTTCCGTGAAATTTCAAGTCGTGGCACACAGACTATAGGAAAAGCTGATATTTGGCTTTTACATAAATGCCTCCCATAATAAGGTTCCAAAAACTGATTTCCCAAAGAGAAAGGGGAAATTAAAAATAAAAACGAAGATAACTTTTCTGGGAGATTCTGAAAAGTGTCTTCTTCCTAACTATGGTTTTGAGAAAAAATGGATTTATACGAAGATGAACTGAACCTTGAAAATCCTGAAAACATAATTTCTTCCGGACCTTCTAAAAAGTGACCAGAATGGAAGGAAAAACATTTTTTGAATCAATCTTACAGACGAAAATTCCTTAATTTCAAGAAAAATTAAAGCAAATCATTGAATAATAATGAACTTTACACACATCCCAAGACTTTTTTTTTCAAATGTCTCTATATTGCTAACTTACATTGAATGAAACCGTTCTGCTCCGTGGTTTCGGCTTAACGGGAATCTGGAGCAGTTCTGTCGGGCGGTCCGATCCCGACTGAATTCATCTTCATGTAGAAAGAAACAGAGAAAACGGCAAAAATAACGGAGAAAATAAAAAACAGTATATGATGAAGATGAAAAAGGAAAAAAAAAAAGGAAAAATAATGAAATTGACAGGAAAAAGGTTTCTTTTCAACAATCACCGTTCTGGCCGCAACGCTCAGGCTTCTCTGTCGGTTTATCGGGATTTCCACAGCTTCTCCTTCGTTTTCATTTTGACGATCGGTCTGAATAAAGAAAAAGTTGAGTAAAGAAAATTAGACTTCTTCATGATAAATATTCAATTCATATGGGAAAAACTGGAAATTTTTTAAATCAAGATTTCCGTCACACGGACATGAAAAAGGTTTCGAATAAACAAAAAATAATCTAACATTTTTTTTTAAATCTTGAATTAATGAAAAAACTGGAAAAATCTTATCAAGAAGGTTCAGAGAAGAACTTTTTTTTTCTAAAAATTGACTTGGAAATTTGAATAACCCAAAATTTTCTATCCACATGATTCTTTTTTCGAGTTCTAACGCTTCAAAAAACGCTAAAAAATTATTTTTCTTTACAGAAATGATTGGGTACACGCTTAAAAGTCTAGCAAGTTTATGCAAAATCTCAAAGTTCATTTTTGAAACTTTTGAGCTTCTATTTTTCGTCTTTTCAAGAAGCAATTTCCATAAAAATCCCCAGAAAACCACCTTCCCCGGAGCTACGCTGTAACTCCTTCCACGAGTGATTGGAATCTCAACTTCTCGACCTTGACCAACGTCTCCACCCTTCAAAATTACCCTTAATCCAGTCAAAACGCAAAAAAGCCAACTCCATTGGAAGCGATGCTCATTGTCCTCTCACGAGTGACAGGAATTTCCACCTCGTTTTGAGGAAAATCAGGTTCATGGTGACCGTATCCGGACTAAAAATGAAAGTTGGAAATATTCATTCACTTCATTTTTTTTTTGAATTTTTTTTTTTTAAAGTTTCCATTTTTCGTTGAGTTGAATCTTTTGGTTTTGATAAGGTGTATGAACAAACTTCACCAATTTATCAAAATGGAAAATGAAATTTTAGTTTGAAGATGCATTTCCGAAAGGATTTTACACTTTCAAACTGTAAAAAATTATGAAATTTTTCTATACAAGGCCAAAAAAATTTTTTTATGTATTCGGACTGAAAATAAAGATTAGAGAAATTTATTTCAAAACTTCTATTTTTTTCATTTTTTTCAATGTTTTTTTAAAAACGTCCGTTTTTTTCGGTCTGTTGGATCATCCCTTCTAAGTTTCGAAAAAAACAAATTTCTCTAAAATATAAAGATGGAAAGATATCTTCTATTTCAAAACAGTCAAATTTCACGTATCTCAACATGAAATTTTTTTAATTAAAATAAGAAATTCTGGAAATTTCAAAAAAATTCAAAAAAACCTGCACAATATTTTTACATGGCCAAAACATTATTTTAAAAAAATAATTAAACGATTGATTCCAATTTTTCGCTGCAAAAATGAACCGTTCGGGAAGCGATGCTGACGCTATTTCTCTTCGTGATGGGGATATGGACCTCTTCTCCTTGGCCAAATCCAGACTGAAACAAATTTTTCAGCAAAAAAGTGATAAAGGGACAATTTCCATGACAAAAAAAAAGTGAATTTTCACCTTACGCGACGCAACGCTGACGCTTCTGTTTCGATTTACAGGTATATCAACGACTTGGCCGCGTTGATCAACATCAAACGCTGACTGAAACTTTCCCTTATTTTCAAAATTCCTCATTTTTATGAGAACCTTGTGAGAGTAAACACTATTAGAGCGGTTAGTAGGGTTCAAAAAGTGTTCATCTCGGTTAATATTAGTCTCGGACTTGTGAAGATTCTGCGGAGCTGCGTAAGAAGTCCGATAGTCGACGTCTTCGAGACCGGCCTGTGAGAAAAGAAATGGATAAGTTAGTTAATATGCAAAGTTGGAAAGAATGGAATGAAGGCTCCTAGAACTGTTCTTTTTAGGATGAAAAAAGCTTCTTTTTGCTACTTTTCGCGCCATTTCATTGACTCTTATGTACAATTTTTTCTGCCTCTCCCTTTATCCAACATTTCTTGAGCCTTTTAAATCGCAGAAAAATGAAAGGCTCGATAAGAAAAAAATGGAAAACTCGACAAAAAAAAAAATAATTTTTTGCTTATTTATGTCGATTCCCCTTTTCTCTCCCCTAAATTAAAATTTTTTTTCCCTATTTTTTTCGTCAATTTCTTCACAAATTAAAGGTGAATAAGAACCCTGTCAGAAACGTGACTGGCCGCACGGCTTCTAACATTAATCGGCTCATTTTGGGGCAGTAAATTGCCTCGGCTGCTGAAGATGTTGTTCGATGGCTCCTGCAAAAAATAAGTTGATTTTTTTGATTATAAAAAAATTCAACTACATTGAGATAGCCGCTGTTGGCGCGGCTCCTCGCCAAAATTTGTTGAGAACCGCCGAAACTTTCCTTCCCGCGAAAATCGGAGCTCTGGATCTCAATTTCGTCTCCCTGATGACCGTAATCATTGGCCGCATAGTCGAAGATATTCGATTTGGAGCCGTGGATTTGCGACTGAAAAATTATATTTCAATGAGCAGTCTTCCTTTTTTTTTTCTTAAAAACCTTGTGGGAAGAAACGCTGATCTGCCTGCTACGAGGTTTCGGCTCAGCATATCCCAGTCTATCGACAACCTGAGAAATAAAAAAACTTTAAAATTTTAGTTGATCTGTCCAATTTTACAGTCACTCTCTTTCTGAAATATTTTCTGTCCCTAAAAACTCTTTTTATGGATCCTTGAGTTTATGAAAAAAACTTTTAAAGGGTGGCCCACAAGAAAATGAAAAAAATCGTTCACAAGGTTGCAAAAAATCAATTTTTTCAAAAAACAATAAGAATAATTTCAACCATATATGTGATATGTTAATCAGAAAATTTTCTCGAATTTTTCAAGAAAACAAAAATTTTCGAAGATCCGCTCTTAAAAAAAAACAATAATGAGCGTTTACATCGTATCCAGCATCGCCATGACCAGGATTATTCACAGGAACGACGATTTCACTCTAAAAATTATTTTTTTAAGAGAAAAAAAAACTCATTTTCACCTGATTCAGACTGTCATCGACATCAAGTCCTCCTGCAGCCCCAAAAGCACCGGTAGAAAATCCACCGTGACTTTTTCCGGCTCCAAATTGATTAGGGTTCTAAAAATATTTTCCCAGGAAAATAAGTTTCACAAACCGCATTATTAGTTGGTTGGTTGCGAGTATTAATATTTCCGCGATTCGTTCCGAAATCAAGCGAGTCGTTTGTCTCATTTTTGCTCGTGTTTCGGCCTCCACCACGGTTCTTCAATAAGTCCAATTTTGACTATTAATATCACAATATGTGAGTTTTGGATCAAAGATTGATGATGAAAACTTACGCGCTTTCCCTTATTCTTTCCCATTGTCGAGTTAACGAATAGTAAGAGTTTACCTGGAAATGACAAAGATATAATCGTAAACACGCGTATTTATCACGAAGTGGACATATTTAGACCGGAGTTAATTCCAAGACAAAAATTATAGTTTTTTTTTTGAATTTGTCATCAGACTTTTTTTTAGTCACTCCAAAACAGTAAAAGTTGCCGGATTGTGAAAACTGCCGTCACAATTAGAATAAAATGCAAAACTTCGAAAATTTTCTTTTTTGACCAATGTAAACGCAATGAAGTTTTCTTTTTCTAAACAGACATGTAACCTTTACGAGAAACTAAAATATTAGCGGGATTGAAAGAAAATGTTGCATTGGGAATTGCATAAGCAGGAAAAAAGCGTTGGAACAAAAATTCAACTTTCGCGCTTTTTCCTAAAAGGCCGGAAGATTTTAGTCAGAACGGGTTTCAAAGCGATTTTTATTCAAAATTGTGCGAAGGAGCAAGCTTTCTCGGCTCTTTTTCGTTTTTTGCTTCTTATTTTTTCAGTTTTTTGTTCATTTCTCTTTAGTTTTAATATTCTTTTTTATTCTCTTCATGCTTTGTGATTCATATTCAGCCTGTTTTCATACACGTATCAAGAGAGAAACGACGCATTTCATTAGTTTGTCATGTCGCAAATGTGTTCTTCCTTCGAAAATTTAAAAAAAAACCGCTTCACTGACAAAATTTTATTTATTTCACAAATTGACTAGATTATAATCAAGCACGATGTGTTAGGTCGCCGGTTTCTGGAATGTCAAGAAAAAATAGTGATGAAGAAAAAAAATCGTTAGTAAATAATCAATAACAAAGGAATGAAGTCGAACTTTCCAGCACAGGCGTGTTTTGAGCATATACCATCTACAAGGAAAGGGGCAATAAAAAGGAAAATAATTGATGAGAAAGAACCGCGCAATTTCGATACCCGCAAGCAATATAGGAAGAAAAAAGTCGTGAAAGAAGGTGAAGAAAATGTGTTTTTGGAAAGGGCACGGTGGGGGCGAAAAGACAGAGAATACCCGGATAGCAATATCTAATAGAATCAAAATAGCCTACAATAGATTTATTTATATGATGAGGGAGGGTTACATGAATGAGAGAAGGTTTTCGGAGAGACTAGGTTCTTCGAGGCGTCGGGACGGGCTGACGAGGCCGATGAGGCGTCTCCAGCAAGGTCGACGACAACTGCGGAGGTCCGTAGGAGGTGTGGAGTTTCGAGGTTTGGTCCACCGGTCTGTTGGGCGTCACCGGGGCTACTCGACTTGAATGGCCGGAAATCGACGCGGCGGAGAGAGCCGGCCTCATCGGCGTGTTGGCGAACATCCGGCTGAAATATCAAATCTTTAAAAGTTGTACAAGTCTGATCGCTCGTTTTTTGTGAAACTTCTTACGAATGTATTCTTCGAGTCTATTTTCTTGATGCGTAATCTTTTTGATCATCCTTCTAAAGACTGAAAAGTAAGCTCTCATTACTCAGACCAAGTCATTTCTTAGGCATTTAGTGATAACGACATTAAGGCACTTAAGAGATCACTATATGTCTCATGTTTTTCTACATAGAAACCCCCACTTTTTCTTCAATTTCCGTTGTTTTTTGACATAATTGACGAAGAACGCGACGACGACAATCGTGACGGCTCCAATGAGTCCCAAGGCAATCGCCGTATACAATCTGCAAAAATGACTATCACATTGGCGCGCATTTTCCTCCTACCGTATCCTGCGATGACGTTCCTCGACCTCCTTTTCGAGAATCATTTCGCTGGTGAGTTCATTGATGTCGTAGGGGACGAAAGTCGAGAGTTCGGGTCGAGCAAAGACGGGGAGTTTGTCGATGATCTCCTCGAGAGACGTGTTCGTCTGAAAAATGAATTGTTTCAAAAAAAAGGAGCTTTTTTGTGAAGTTTTGATATAAAAATTGAAAAACGAGTACTTCAGGACCTTCTGATTTCATAAAAAAAAAGAAGTTTCCGGAATTTTTCATTTCAGTCGAGTTATGACGCGTCAGGGACTTCAAGTAATCTTATTTTTTCTTAATTTGTGAATTTTACTGGCTTTGAAGGGTCATTTCTATACAGACTTGGAATGTCAATTGCCTAAATCAGCCCCTAATGCTACGGTATCTTTCGCGTCGATGTTTCGACGCTCTTGAAGATGATTCTTTTAGCACTACTGCAACTATTTTTTCAAGCTGTTTGATCAAAAACATCAAAAAAGGTAGCGCTTTTGAAGGATTCTCAAAAATGATCGTCACGAAAAGGTACTGTAACCTTGGGGGGCGGAGTCAACTGCTTGACATTCAAGATTTGAGAAATCAGGATAAATTTTCGTTTTTTCTAAAATGAGGAGGTCCTAGAGTACACTCCGGCTTAGTTTCACCAAAATTTCAACCAGGAACTGAAAAAAATCATCTTTTAAAGAGGAAAAACTAACAAAAATTAGAATTTTCAACAATTTTCTTAAAATTCTTCGAAACTTCCTTTCCACACTCTTCCCCAAAACTCACCCCTTTAGCTCTGGCGAACATGGAAGCTAGTGTACTAGTGTGTCCCTTGAAATACTCGAGCAAGTCTTCCGGAAGCAGGCGCATGTCTGGCACTTCGCCACGGGTCACAGCATTGACCACCTGGGGGAAAAATGGATCAGTAAGGTCTAGAAGCCCTTTTCCGCTGATTGTTGTACTGAATAAACCGAAATCTTCACTCATCCACCTCAAATTTAAAATAAGGCTCAGAAGCTTGAAAATCTGACGCTCAAGGGGTCTCCGAGGAAAACTTAGAATTTCAAAAAGATATAAAATTTTTATTCAAAACTTCAATTAAGAACTTTTTCGAAGAAGTTCTAGGCCAGGCCCCCTTTTTCCGATTCAAAGTTAATTTTATTAAAATTCAACTGAATCATTGATCAATATTCCGTTTAAACTTTTGAAAATAGAAAAAAAGGCAAATTTGCGCTGGGCTGTACTTGATAAAAAACGTAAAAATTATTTTCTAGCCTTGCGGGGAAAAAAACCTTTTCAAGTCGAATTTTCAGTAACCTATCATAGAATCCGGTTTAAAATTCCTCAAACTCTGTTAAAAACCTTACTGGAATGCTTGGAAAAACTTTTAAAAAAAAAATATGAAATAGTTCCCTAGTAAGCCTATTGGTTTCAATGAATGTTCTAGGACAAATAATAATTCGGATTAATTTCCAAGATCTTCACGAAATTTGTATCGATCCCCAGTTCATTTTGGACCCCAGAAAAGTCCGCTCCAATCACCTCCATAGGGATCTTGCTCAAGTTGTAGCCGGGCGGCAGGATCTTCAGCAGGTCGAACATCTCCGGCGAGAAGACGAAGCCGTTCGAAGGCCTGGTCGCGTTTGGCGCGGCGACGACGACGTGGGTGTCGTTCATCGTCGGCATCTGTCGAGTGTAGTACTCCTGGAAGGACAATTCAATGAATCTAGTCAGTTGAAGAGGGAAACCATGATGATTTTAGTTTGATCCGAGTCGAGGCCGGGAAGAGGTTCGCCGGAAATGACCTGGGTCACGAGCTCCGATGGGAGGCTTGACAGGGGTGGGAGGTGCTGAATTTCATGGATTGGAAAAAATCAAAAAAAAATTGTCTCCAAGGAAATGATAGCTGATAGGGTACAGGTTGAAATGAAAATGGAATTTTTTTGATTTTTGAAAAAATTTGTACTGAAACTTCCGATGAAGACAAGCCTAACCAGCTTTTTTCAAGTTTCGACAAAACCCTATGGTGCTAGGAAAAACCTAATTTTCCAGAAAAAGGTCAAAAAAGACACCTTGGACTCGTCGGCGACGGGTTTTCCCTGCAGGGAAGCGGCGGCGGCGGTGTGCATCTTCTGCATGGCCTGCTTGATGATCGTGTCCATGGTGGACTTGTCGATTCCGGGAACCTGGCCACCCTTCAGCACGTAGGAGATCATCGCCGGGTCCATCTGAACTATTCGTCTTAGGTTCAAGTTCTAGATTTTTCGGGAGGTGTTTCTAGAAATGATCATTTTTCCAGATGTCGGTAACGCAAACTGGACACGTGCCAAAAGTTTCTGAGCATTTCCAGTGGTCACTTGAGCGGCGTTAGAACTCCTAAGTGGTCCCTAGAAAGGTCCGGCCTGCGACACCGAGATTTCTGAGTGTTTTTTAAGCTTTTTTTTTTTGTTTATTTTAGTTATTCATTATCCTATTTCAGGTTCTTTCTTGATACCTTATGGAGTTCAAATATAATGTAGAAATTTTAAGTGACCAATTTAGGGTTTTGAAGCTTTAGTGGCCACTCAAGTGGCTAAAAATTAGTGGCCTCTTTAGAAGTCTGAGTGGCTTTTCTAGATAACTAAAACTGCTATAGTGGCCATTTCGAAAAGTAATGGTTTCTATGGAAATAGTTGAAGTGGCCACTTGAGTATCCTATCCAAGTAGTCCTTAAGGAGCCTCTTAAGTGGCCACTAAAGATTTCCCCAGTAAGTTTCAATTCCTTGAAGTAATGTCCTCTAGCTCCTCCTAACCCGAAAGTTTCGACCAAACCCCACTCAAAAGAGAAAGATCTAGTCTTCTCCGACCTTGTTCAGGTCGATGTCTCCGACGCCGGGGACATTGACGATGAAGTTGGGGATCGACTTGATCAGCTGCTCAATGTCCTCCGGAACCGGCTGACCGCCGGTCGCGAATCGGACCAGGGGAGCCGTGAACTGCTCGATCGCCTCGTTCAGGTTCTTGTTGGGCAGCATCTGAGCGCCGCGGGTCTGGCCGACTGGAACGTTGCCGCCGAGGCCTGGGATGTTCTGCAGGGCCGGGATCGACTGAAAAAGAATTTTATTAATTCTCGAATTTGCAGGAAAGTCGGTAATGTTCCTTTGTCGTTAACATGGGTCAAAATTTTTGATAACTGTCGAAAAAGTATAGCAAAACGAAGAGTTTTAGACGTGTGTGAGTTTTTTTTTGCTCCAATTTATCAGTAGAGGGAGTATGAATCTTTTAAAAAACCTATGCTTCTTCAAAATTTGAATCCTTTTTAAAACTTCTCACAGAAACGTAATAAATCGTTGATAGAAAAATTTCTGATCTCACATTGTGGTCACAATAACTAAACAAGGTCCTGAAAATTTTATAGGTTTTTGAGAGGCTCCGCCACTTTTTAGGGTTACGGTAGGAAAAATACCAAACAAATGCAACTTTTTTCTCCGTCGTCCAAGCCTTTTCACCATCATTTTTGAATAATTTATCCGGCAATTTCACAGTTTTGAAAAATTTTATAAGCGCATATTCTTCTTTTTAAGATTTTGAAGAAACCAATCGTATGGGAGGATTAAAAAATGAGCCATAATGTCCAAAAAATAGAACTTTCCGATGAAAAATGTCACAAAAGCATCCAAAGTTTTTTATTAACCTAACACTTTTATTTCCAGCTGATTTTAAATTTTTACAATTTTTTATTTTTCTTCCATCTTGATAAAAAAATTTCAATACCACTAAAACAACTATCCAAAAGCTACCAATCAACATAACTTTCAAAAAATTCAAAAATCTTCTTGACAAATTATTCCAGTGTACTTATAAGTACCAGAACTACAATCAAGCTCATTATTCTATATCTTTTACACGGCTGGCTTGTCCCATCTAAAAAAAGGATCCTGACACGATAGAAAAAGAGATAGTGCCTGGTTGGTGGAGAGCCCAGACAGGCCACGCCCCTTAGCATAAGCCGTAACACTATTTTTCCGCTTACCCCAGTGATAGTTCTCAAGAAAGGCAGGCCAGCATCAAGGCCTTGCGGGCCTCCCAAAGGCCCGAGCGACGGCAAAAACGACGACAAGATCGACCTGGAAAATTTAATTCAATCACTTTTGAACTCAAATTCTCCCCCACTTATTTCCAGGATCCAGTCCAATCGTCCGGATTCCCTGGCTCAACGTTTCGTTCGCCTTCTTCATCATCAAGTCTTTCAGTCTTCAAAATTTTCGGAAAAATCAATACAACTTCGTCTTCAATACCTAACACCAGCGTATTTTTCCGGACCGGCGCAGGAAATTTCGGGTTGGAATGGCAAAAATGTTCGTACTCTGTTAGTGACAAGGTAGGTGAGGACTTCATCGAAACTTTCGTCGCAGATCAGCGAGTTGCCTGTAGAGAAAAGGATTCGTAAAGTTCAAAAAAAAAAATAAGTCGTGGTCGCATTTGGAATGGCTCAACGCGTTGGGTCGCGCTGAGTTTTTGGCGCTTCTTGAAATTGACCTTTTCAACGTTTCTTTGAGAATTTTCGTCGCAAATCAACGAGTTGCCTGTGAAAAGAAGATTCGTAAGGTTCAAAGAAATTGTCGTGGTCGCATTTGGAATGGCTGAGCGCGTTGCGTTTTTGGCGTTTCTTGAAATTTACATTTTCAAAGTATGCTTTGAGAACTTTCGTCGCAGATAAGCGAGTTACCTGTGAAAAACTTTGATAAGGTTCAAAAAAAAAATAGTCATGGTCGCAATCGGCATGGCTAAACGCGTTGCGGCCGCGCTGCGTTTTTGGGAAAACTTTCTTTTTTCTCAAGTCCCAGCTGCGCCCGACCTTGAGAAACTCCAAAACAAAAGAAAAACGGGAATCCTTTTTCATGACCGCGTTCAACCATCCTTCGCGACATTCGCAAGTTCAATAGTCAAATAAATATGCATAAGCATAAGCAACATAAATTCTAAAGAAATTTACCATTGAGCAGAATATTGGAAATTTTCTTCTGGAAGACGTCTTTCTTGAACCCGGCGAGGTTGTTGTTCGACAGGTCCAACCAGAAAAGTTTCGACTGCTTTTCGAAAGTTCCCTGGAAAATCAAATCATTTTTTGAGATTCCTTTGGGTATTTTTATGGGCTTCTTTACATTACAACGTCTTAAAGAAAAATTATTCCTTTGTTAATAGCCTTTCTTTGCTCAAATTCGAAATTAGCTGGAAAATCTGCATAAATTGCAACTAGTCTTATCAGGAGCTTCATTTTGAGGTTCGGAACTTTTTTTAGAGTTTTTTTTAGGCCTGGACTTTCCCGATAATCACCTCTTGAATATCGCTAATCTTATTGTGGGCCAAGTCCAAGGTGGTCAGATGGGGCAGGGAAGGGAACGAATATTTGTCGAGCGACGTCAGGGAGTTGTTCCGAACGCTGAGCTGCTGCAGATTGCGCATCCCGTCCAACATTCCGCGTTCTAAAAGATTGTTTATTATGTTTAATTCAAATTAAAGTACCTTCAAAAAATTAAAAAAAAAATTTTTTGCTCACAACTTTCTCCCAACTTCTATAAAGCCTAATCTTCTTAAAACTCTATGAGCTGCGTTTTTTTTTTCTGCAAACTGGAATTCTACCAGAGTGGTGTAAATATCAGTAATTTCGACTACAGAAGGCTTCAGAAAATTTTTTGATCAAGTAAGAATTTTTCGTATATATTTTTGAGCAGAAAAAAAATTTTCTGGTCTAAAATTACGTCAGACTTGACTGAAAAACTGGTTTTTTCTCTGAGCCCCTCTTTTTCTAAAAATCCTTTGAGTATGACCAAAAAAAGCTGGAAAAAAGACCTTATGTCAAAAATTGTAACTCGAAAATCACTTAAAACCCAAAAATTTAATGATTCTTCAACTTCATTATTCAAATTAGGATCTAGATTCCCTTCTCCAACTCTCCAAATCTTCGAAAAACAAACCAATTTTCGGGATCGTATTATTCCCGAGCAGCAGAACCACCAACTGATCCAACGAATCGAAGCTGTTTCTCGAGATTTGGTAAATGTTGTTGTTCTGAACAAAAAGATTCAATTTTGAATTCATCAGGTTTTTTTTTCACCTGCAACGTGATCAACTGCAACTTTGGGTTGTTGGAAAAGGCGAGCGTCTCGATTTTTTCAATCAGATTGCCGTCCATCCGGACTTGCTTCAGGTTGGGCAGGTCTTTCAGGGATGGCAACTGGAAAAATGAACTTTTTTGCTTTTGTGTCACAATTTTTGCCAAAAATGTCCCTAGTCGTCACTCTTCTACTTGAGTTTGTTTAGTATTCAAATTCCGGTTTTCATTTCCAAGATTTCTTGTAGATTTCCGGAAAGCTCCGATTCCTTACTAGTCAGATAAGTTTCCAAAAGATTCCTTTGGTAAAAACAAATTTTTTCCAGGAAAAAAAAAGCAAATTTCACGACATTTTCATCCTGCAATTTTCGCACCATTTTTCTATTTCTATTTCAGTTTAATTTTAAATTGTAAATTTTGTTTTAAAAAATACTGGAAATTCCCTAAACTCTCTTCTTTTATTGTATAAGTTTCGAAAGAGTCCTATTAAGTACAATCCTTTTTTTCTGAAAAAGATCTAATTTAACAAATTATTGATTCAGTTTCAAGTTATACGGTTTTTCGAGATTTTTTCCTTAAAAAAACTAAAAAAATTTTGCACAGGTGGAGACTTTCAGTAACGTCTCCGAATACATGTGAGAACATGTGAAAATTACCAAAAATTGTAAAATTCTCGAAAATCCTAGAAAATTTACACAGTTTCGTCGAGTTTCAAGTGGATATTCTGAAACTCAAAAAATGACCTATTTTGTATTTTTTTAACACTTTCTTGAAAGTCGATAGAAACCTTCATCATCCATCAAAAAAAGTTGTTTTCGGGCTTTGAGCCCTTATTTCTCCAAATATAGGTAGTCGTGAAAGTTGAGACTTTCAGTATCTTTTTCTGGTACATAAAGAAGTATTCTAGCCGATTTTCAGGAATTTTCAAAGTTCAATGACCTACCTTGTAAGGTGACAATCAAAATATTAAGCGATTATACGCTTTAAAAGGAAATTTTCTTGGTGACACCTTTAACAGCCCTTTTCCCATTTCCCAGCAATGATCTCACCGATTGGAGCATATTATTGCTGACGTCGAGAATTTCCAGCCTTTTAAAGGCCTGCAGACGATTCCCGTCCAGGGTGGAGATGAGATTCTCATGGAGGTACAGATACTGAAGTTGGGGGACGTTCATGAAGGCCATCGGATGGACTCTTCTCAGGGTGTTGTTGTTCAGACGGAGTTCCCGCAGGGCCGCAAGGTTCATCAGTTCAAAGTTGTTGATCTGGAAATTATCTATTTTTTCGGTTTCTACGATAAGAAATATGGTTTTCTGGTTTAACCAAGTTATCCTGTTGAGGTGCGCTGTAGCGCAACAGGTTGCGTGCCGGTCTACGGTCCACAGGGTCTCAAGTTCGTTCCCCGTCTCGACCCAAACAAGGGGTTTAAGAAATTTAGGCGGATAGGTCACCCGAGCCAGTCCACCTATTATCCCTGGTATAGGACCTCGGCTAATCGACTTGGGGCGCCGACGCCGCTCAAGCGGTACAAAATCGTAGGAAGAAGAAGAAGAAGACCAAGTTACCCAGTTCTAACAAATCACTGGGATCTTAAAATTTTATGCGAACAAGTTGATTATCTTCATTTTACTGATATTAACTGTGCTCATATTGTTTCAGAATCAGAAAAGAAGAAGGAATCAAAAATAACTAAACTAGCCTCATGGATTGTAAACATACATGAGATGAGCATGACTGGCGACAGCCAAGATTGCTTATTTTAATCAATTAAACTCTATGAAATGGATTTTCAAAATTTTTTAAGAGATCGGAAACGCCGTCAAGCGCGCATCCTGAACATTTTTTTTTTGCGGTTCGCCAAGTCTCCTCCCCTTTTTCAGGTCCCACCGAAACTATCCCATGTATGATCAGATAAAATATCATGATTTTTTTTCTGCTGAACAGGGGACGTTTTTAAACTTCGTACACTTATTTTGCTTTTGGTTCTGAGACAGTATGAAATAAAGTGATAAATAAAACCCGAAAATGACTTCCTTTTGTCTTTTTACACTGAAATATTTTCTGCCCTAGCCGAATCTTCCTATAAAACCTCATTAAACCAGAAAGAGTCGAAAAAAATTAATTCATAGCGAATTTCAAGCCTTATCCGAGTTCACGCCCCACTTTGAACTTTTTTTTTACCTCCTCGATAACGTTACTCGACAGGTCCAAGTACATCAATCGGGCAGCATTTCTCAGGATTTGGGCTGGGATCGCCGTCAGAAAGTTGCTGCTCAAGTCGAGAAGCACCAGGGAGCCTTTGACCGAGTCGAGCGTTTTTCTGAACTCTCCAACTTGGACAAAAGATTATAGAAATTCTGTTATTTCTTCAGGCAAAATCCACTTTTTAAAGGTACTTTAAAAAAATTAAAAAAATTTTTTTCGGCTTTGTAGTTCTGAACACTTCAGATCCTTAAAAAAATGACTTTACAGTTGAAAAAACCATACAAATTAGAGTTCTCAAAATGACCAATTGAAAAAAATGATATTCTTCAAAAAAACGAAAAAAATTTTTCTTTTTTTGACATTTCAAACGAATGTCGTTTTTTTGAAACATCAACCAAAAATTGATCACTTTCATTCTTTTTCATTTTTTTGACTTTTTCAAATAATGACTGAAAAAAATAAATGGTCATTTTTCTAAACAATCATATTCTGACTAGTAAATAAATGTTCGTCCTAATGACCAAATTTTTTTCAAAGTGAAAAGTAATTGGTCACTTTTTTTGACCAAAATTTTTCAAAGTGAGCTTTAAATGTTTATTTTTTTCTGACCAAAATTTTTCAAAGTGAACTATAAATGTTCATTTTTTTGACCAACATTTTTCAAAATGAACTTTAAATGTTCATTTTTTTGACCAAAATTTCGAAATAAATTTTTAAATGTTTACTTCTTTGACCAAAAAAATTTCAAAAATCAAATTTAAATGTTCATTTTTTTAACCAAAATTTTTTTCGAAAAAAATAAGTAATTGTTCATTTTTTTATGCTCAGTTATGAAATTTAACCAAAAAAAGAAATTTTTTTAACAAACGGTTCATGTGAAATTTAACTAATTGGTCGAATTCATCAAACGTTCAGAAAATGTTTGGTTGAACGTTCGTTCAAACATTTACTTTTGAGAACTCTAATACAAATGCTTTAAAAATACTTTCAAAGGCTTTTTTTGCTTCAAAACTCATTATTGATCCTATTTTACTATGAGTTTTACGATCGCAAAAACTTTTACTCATGTTTTTTTGGTTCAATTTTATTTTTAAAGCCTAAAAAATGACTTTTTCCGTGACTAAAGTGCGTTAGAAAAATCTACTGAACCTTTAAAATTTTTTAAAAAAATTTCTAGGCTTCTTAATGCTGTCTACTCCGTTTAAAAAATGTTTTTCTCTTTTTTTTTTGATTAAAATTTTTTTTTAGAACCCAAAAAAACGAACGGCGGCAACTCGCAGACGTGATTATTCTCGATACGGAGCTGAGTCAACGACTTCATGTTGGCAAACGATTTCTCGCTGACGTTTGAAATCTAAAATTTAATATTTTCCTAGTCCCAAATGAGTTTTGAATCAGCTTTACAATGTAAATTGATGCAAAAACGCACCTGATTTTCGTTCAAATTCAAAGCGGCCAGGTTGGGGAAATTGCCAAACTGTGGGACCGACTTAAGCCGGTTTCCGCTCAGGTCCAGCTGCTCTAAGGTCCGTTCGAATCTCTTCCAAGCCTAATAAAGAATAGGTTCTTGAAATTTTTTTAAAAATGGTGCTTCTGGGAAAATTTTTAGTGGTCATTTAAGGGTTTTGACGTTTTAGAGGCCGCTATAGTAGTCCAATTAGTGACCACTTAAGATTTTATAGAAATAAGTAGCCTCTTTGAAAGTTTAGTGGCCACTATAGCGGTAAAATTGGAAGCCCCTCAAGTGGCTGAAAACTAGTGACCACTTCAGAAGTCTGAGCTCTACTACTAGACCACTAAAACTACTATAATGACCACTAAGACGCAAAATAGCGCCTTCTTTAGAACTAGTTTCAGTGGCCACTTTAGTGTCCTCCCCAAATAGCCCTTAAAGGACCTCTTAAGTGGCTACTGAATTTTTATCATAGTTTCTTTACACTTAAAGCAATTTCCCGTTGGAAAAACAGATAAAGTGACCACTAAAGCATTGCTAAAACCCTTCCAGGAGCCCTTGGACTTTTTATCCCGCTCTCTCGAGGGGATCCCAAAAATTGAAGAGCAGTCCACCCCGCTCTGTGTGCATCTTTTTTTTTTTTGCACTTCCCACCATTCTGACTCTTCACGAGTTCTTTTGAAAAAGTTTCCAAAAAAGGATGGAAAGTTTCTCGTTTTGGGTGAGCGAGAGCGGACATTGCTCAAGAAGCTTCTAAACCGGGTATGGAATGACGAAAGTCGATCATTTCTTCGGCCGACTCATTCTTGTTTTCGCTCGAAATTATTGAAATGAATAGGATTATAAAAGTGTAGAAATGTGTGCTGTCGAATATTAAAACAACGTGAACGTTACAGAGCCTCAGTGACTTCATTTCAAGATCGTTTACGATATTTTTCCCCTTAATCTATGATACAAAATTGAATAATGGATTAAAAAGGAATTCCGTGTAAAATCTTTCCGTGTAAAATCTTCACTCAAAGTGGTAGCTCTCATTCCGAGGCTTCCACCTAGAGCACGGTCTCCGGGCTCCAGCTACACCACCCACTACATTCTGAGCTCGTCAAGACGCAACTGGATGGACTACGCGCAGAAGGACGAGGCGAAGGACCGTAAGACCAAGCTTTCGACTCTTTCGACTACACGTTTGGACTTCTAGTTCGCCAAAGGCGGTTGTTCGTTATAGCTTTGAAAGTTCTTGTTCACCGCCTAGTCGATTACATCTATGACTAAAACAACAAAATAAATGATTTTTATTATTTATTATTTGTATCTTGCTTTGTAATTGGGATTTTTCCTAAGAAATAGCTATAAAAAAATGTTTGATTTACCACAATTAACTCTTCAGATCTTCACGAAATGCTACTTTTTGAGGAAAAACAGTTCAACATATAAGAATGAGAAGAAAAGTCGAAAGATGCTATATTGATTTTAAAAAATCCTCGTCTCCACAAAAAGAGCAAAAATATAGGCAGATCCTTAAATTGTATAAGACCAGCGTCCAAAACTACAAAGTTTCAGAAGAAGAACGAGTACTAAACGGATCTAAAAACAGTAAAGCATTTTGGTCTTATGTTAAGAGGAAAACCACTGTTTCTATGCAGCCAAAATCTCTATGTTTCGAAGGTCGCTCCATTCAAAAAAGTGAGGAGATCGCGACCATTTTTAATTCATATTTCAGTTCGGTCTACCGTATTGATGACAATAAAAATTTCAGCGTCCCTTCGGTTACTAGTACAGTTTTGGAGGACGTTTGCGTAGATGAACATGTGGTTTATAAATGTATGAAAAATCTAAAAAGTTTAAGCTCTTCAGGCCCAGACGGACTTTCGAGTAAATTATGTAAAAAATTAGCAGTTCCTTTAGCGCGCCCGCTCTCAATGATTTTCAGAAAGTCATTAGATAGCTCCTCGTTACCTCTTCTTTGGAAAAAATCTATTGTTTCTCCAGTATTCAAAAAAGGAAACCCTTCCGCCGCTGAAAATTATAGGCCCGTCTCTTTAACCTGTGTGCCATGCCGAATTTTCGAATCAATTGTAGTGAGAGCTTTAAGAAATCATCTTTGGCGTAGCAAAATTTTTTCTAAAACTCAGTTCGGATTTTTGAACAATCGGAGTGCAATAACTCAGTTACTGGAAAAACAAAGATATATTTTTGAAGAAGTTTACAATAAAAACAATGTTGACTGTATTTACTTGGATATATCAAAGGCTTTTTGACACAGTCAGTCACCGTAGACTTTTTAACCATACTTGAAGCCTACGGATGTAAAGGAAAACTTGGTAACTGGATTAGAGCTTATTTGACTAACAGGACTCAAAAAAAGTAAAAAGTAAATGATAAATTTTTCGGGAGATATTGAAGTCATTTCTGGGGTTCCACAGGGAAGCTGTTTAGGTCCTTTAATGTTTCTTGTTTACATTAACGATTTGGATAAAAGCACTTAAATATAGTAAACTGTTGATTTACGCGGATGATTGTAAAGTAATGATTAGCAGTTCTGTTCCAGGATATCAAAACAAGCTACAAGAGGATCTCCATTCCATTGAAAATTTTCTTGCAGATAGACAACTCATACTTTCAGCAAATAAAAAGTCTCCATGTTAGTTATGGTAAACGAGTTCGAAGTGTTGCGAGTTACGAGCTTAATGGTACAACAGTGAATAACGAGGATTGTGTGAAAGATCTCAGAGTTATTTTTTTCATCTAACCTCAAAATGCATAATAATATTGAAGTTATCGTCAAAAAAACTATGCGTATTATAAACAACCTATTCCGCTGTTTTAGCTTCTCGAAACAAAAACTTCTTGACATGCTATAAGGCCAAGGTACTTCCCATTCTAGAGTATGGTTCGGAACTAATGTGTCCATTGACAAAGTCAGATATTGATCGATTAGAATCGGTCCAGAGGCGTTTCACGAAGCGCCTTTCCCCAAGAATGGAATATAATGAACGGTTAAAACTTTTTAGGTCTTCAACCTCTTTGGTTTAGGCGTTTAGTTAAGGATCTGGTATTATCACATCAGTTTTTTTGCATAATAAGTGCTGGTCAGACTCTCCCATCCAGGTACATAACATCTTTGACCGTCCCAGTCAGCTCAGAGGAAATGGTTTTAAATTAATAAAAAAACAGAAACCTTCACTGGTTTTCTTCAATTTCTTATCACATCGCATTACTAATGTTTGGAATGACATTGAACATGAATTATTGGCAGAGGAAGACAAGAAAAAAAATTTAAGGACATGTTTTTTTAGTGTATGCAGAAGATGTTGGCGTCGAGCATATTCTTTCAAGTGTTCACAGATTTGTGCCATGATCAACTTGGTTTTAAATATCTACTTATTATGGTTCTATGTTTCTTTTCTTACACAAAAAACTTTTTTCTTCACAGGTGGGGTTAGTTAATCCACCTAGTGGTCTTTTTCCCTCCCTGCAACATCACCATACCATCCCGATGTTGCGAAAAAAAAATAAACAAATTGAAATTGAACATCCAAGAAAACCATCAGAAACGTCAAAAAAAAAAGTCTCAGACCTTGAGCCTTTATTTTTTTCATAAACTAGGAAATTTATCAGGTTAAGAATTACAGAAACTTGATCTGTTGCATCAAGAGATATCCTGACCAACTTCCAAGATTTTCTTTTGAAAAAAACGACCTTTCTTTCAAATATTTGAGCACTTATGATAGATTCAAAGAGTCTTTTGGAACCTTTTCAGTATGAAAACAGACAAAAAAAGCTCAAATTTTTCCTTCAAAAGGAGCGATTTTTCAGCTTTTCCTCAAAAGAACCTGAAACTATGAATCAAAATCTAAGATTCTAGAAGCAAACTAATGACTTTTATTGTCTCTAGTAAGCTATAATCTTGTTTCCACACCCCTTCCAGATCATCCAAACTTCGATTCCCTCTCAAAAGAAAGAAAAATCCCGGCGATTTCCAGTTGCAATCTCGTTTTCGCTCGCACCCTAAAAAAGGGGCGGCAGACTTTCCCTTTGGAGTGACCACGTGCGAAAAAGTCAGAGAGCTGTACGAATCGGCGGCCGCTCACTTTCAGCACACTGACCCAGTTACCGAAAAACCACGCCGTCGGCCGTTTCTCCCATCAAATTGGCCCCCCGACCCGTGATTGCCAACAGATCATGACTCAATCGACGCAAATTCCTCGGAAAAAAGATATTCGGATCGAGAAGCATGTTCGGGAATCGGAGAAAAAACGAGTTTAACAGCGGAAATGACGTCACTTTTTCTGGATTATCGATTTTTGGAAAGATGAAATTCTCAAAAGGAACAAAGTTCATAGCTAATTCGGAAAAATAAAAACCCTCCTAAGGAGCTCCAGAGTGGTCCCTAAAGGGGCCCTTGGAGGGTCCCCTCTAGGGACCACTTTAACAACCCCTAAAGGAGCAATAAAGGTTACAAAAGATGCCCCCTATAGGTGTTTCAGTTAGTTAAGCGTTTATTGATTGAAGTCCTATACGGATCACTTAATCGGTCTCTATAGGGGCTGTTCGTCCCCCTAACACCTATAGGGACCACTCTGGAATTCCCAAGTAGTCTTAATATTTTCAAAAGCCATAAAAGTATAACTACTCGCGCATAAACAACACTATTCCTTGCCAAATTATGACGAGAAACTCTGTAATTTCTGTATCCTCTCCTGTTTTCCCATACTGCCTTGCTAATCGCGCCAAAACGAGTTCTTGAAAATTTGACTAATCCATTGAATTTATGATAATTCAAAACTTAAATAATAATAATTGTACTTAAAAAAATACCCGCCCCACTTTAAAAGCTCTATATCAAAGCTTTAAAAAACTCTAACATGAAAAAATGCTCACAGAAATACCAAAATCTATCATCTGTACCACTTTTGTCCCTGAATTTCAACACTAATTCTATATTCCATCATAGAACCTTCAAATTGGAACTTCACTCGACAGCCAATCAAAATTGTATGAAGAATTCCATACTACAAACTCAAAATCACTCAATACCCCACTTTTAGTACTTTTCCAGTTGAAAAACCCAGCCTATCAGAACGATTCCGAAGGCCTTAAAAATATAACTTAGCTTGAAACTTAGCCACCTCAATACTTATGCTATATTTCTGTCATGGGACTTTTAAACTTGAGCTTCTTTTAACAGGAAATCAGAGAATAATTGAATCCTTACTAATATTCTCAGAATCACTCAAGCCCGGCCAAACTCCTTTAGTAAACTTATTCGTTTCAAATGCATTTCGTTGCCGTTCAACCTTAAAATTTCATATGTCTCAAACAGTCAACCAAGTTAAGAATTAAAGGAGTTTGAAGATCGATTTTCCTTACCAAAGTCTTAAAAACTACTCAAGACCCCTCCTTACCACTTTTCCAGTTGAACAACTCAACCTATCAGAACGAATCCGGGGGCCTTAAAAATATAATTTGGCCTGAAAATCTCAAAATGGAAAAATAACTCACAAAAGTAACTGAATCTATCTTTTGTCCAGCTCAATCTCAACACTTGTGCCATATTTCATCATAAACCCTTTTTCTATGAATCCGACTGAACTAAATATTCAAATTTAAGCAACACTCCACAGCCAATCTCAGAAAAAATCAAGGATCATCTACAGAAATTTTCAAAATTACTCAAACCCCTCCCTTGGCTATTTTTCCAGTTGAACAACCTATCAGAACGAATCCCAAGGCCTTGAAAATATAACTTGGCTTGAAAATCTCAAAAATAACTCACAAAAGAAACTAAATCTATCTTTTGCCACCTCAAACTTAACACTTATTCCATCTTTCATCATAAAAACTTTTTCTCATGTTGATTTATGTACCCCTTTGAAGTCAATCTTTGAAAATTCAACCTTACAATTTGATCTGCACCAAATAGTCAACACAGTTAAGAATTAAAGGAGTTGAATGATCGATTTTCCTTACCAAAGTCTTCAAAATTGCTCAAGACCCCTCCTTGGCTACGTTTCCAGTTTAACAGCCCAACCTATCAGAACGAGGGCCTTGAAAATCTCAAAATGGAAAAGTAACTCACAAAAGAAACTAAATGTATATTTTGTCCGCCTAAATATTAACACTTATGCCATATTTCATTCTAGAACCTTTATCTCAAGTTTTTATATGTATCCAAGTGAAATATATATTCAAATTGTATCTTCTCTTAACAGTCAACCTCTAATAAATCAAGAATTCTCTACGGTAATTTTTGAAATCTCAAGACCCCCCCTTAATTGAACAACTCAACCTATCAGAACGAATCCGGGGGCCTTGAACTCAAACTTCAAACAGCCACACATACGACTTGCAAAGGGCAACGCCGATTTCCGTGTCGCATTCCGATCGCTTTCGCAATAATCAATACAAGTTCAATTCAATCGCTTTCCCGAGGAAGGGGTCTCAAAAGCGACTTTCTTTCTTTTCTCCCCGTAGAAAATCACCTCGGAGCTAATCTCAGCGACGCTACAATTGCTAATCTGCAAAACGCGGAGGCCATTGAAGGGAAGACTCGTGATTTTCGGCTCGTGGCATCCGTTTATCTTCAGATCTTCCACGTCCAGGGTGCCGAGGCTCTGAAATATGCCCATTTTTCAAAATTAAAGGGGTTTCGAAAGCAAAAATTATATTTCAACTGATTTCAAGACAAAAACGTTTTTAAGTTCATTGAAACTTCCCAGACAAAAATTTCACAACGTTTCTTCGACGACGCCACGCCCCTTTTTCTCCGTAAAGTGTCGTGTGTAGTGTGCATGCACCGCGCCGCTTCCGAGCAGAAAATTGCGTACCGTGTTTTTGGTTTCGCTTTTTCTTCCACTAACAAAAACGCCGTGATTTCTAGATTTATGCGATTTTTGAGTGGAAGTTTTGAAATTATTTTCGGAACCGGATAGAGAATTTCAGAGTGAACATAATAGGACCAAAAAACAAAAACAAAAAATCACTTTTTGGTTGAAATTTTCAAAATCAAAATATTGACCTGCGACTTTTTTATGTGGGAGACGTTCCGAAAAAAAAAATCAACGGATGATGATTTTATTGGAAAATCTGTGATTTGAACCTTAAAGTCTTCAAAAAAAAAAATCACCACTATTTTTTTCAAAAAAACAGCCCCAAAATTCAAAAAGTAAGACTTTTTTTAATAGTCGTATAGTCTATTAAAAAAATCCATTTTCTTACTAATTCTCCTTTTTTTGAAATAATTCAAACAAAAATGTTTGTTTTACTTTTTTTCATCAGTTCAAAAAAACACGCAAAACTTCATATTTCTTCAAAAAAATAAACTAACTACAAAACGATAACAAAACTGTGCTTAAGGTAATATAAACAGGTGTTCGCGATGATATCTTCTCGCTTCCCAAGGTCACTAAAAATCATAAAACTGTAGGCGTCGGGAAATTTAGGAGGAGGTCGAAAATTCGCAGGAAAAATACGACATTTTTCAGCATTTTATAGTTTTTTTGAAGAAAAATGGGCCGTATACTTTTTTTCTGTTGAAGAAGAAATTAATTATATTTTTTTAAGCTCAAATTTGAATATTAACTAGTGGTAAAAAGTACTCATTTTGCAAATTTACATGAGAAAAAAATTACCAAGTTTTCAGGTTTCATATCTATTTTTTTATTTTTAAAATAATACCTTTTTTTCCTTTATACCGGGATTTGACAAAAATTTCACAATATTTTTGAAATTTTTCCGAAAAAAAGGTTAAAAAAAGACAGGAGGGACTTTAAAATGATTAAAAAAAGACAGGAGACTCATTGAAAAATCCATTCTTTTTCAAAATTATAACGTTTGAAAATAAAGTTTCTCTGTTTTCATACAGCGAACAGTCTCTTTAAAATGAAGGAAATACAGAAAACTAATAAAATATTTTTGTAATCTCGATTTTCTTCCAAAATCACCTGAGCCAATCTGGCGATGCCGACCCCGTTGCAACTGACACTCAACAAGTTTTTGTTGGTGTTGCAGGAGCACGTTTCCGGGAGCTCGGGACACGTGACGACGGCCCGAGCGCCTCCCAGGAGTCCGAGCAGCAGCAGCAGCCCGCGGCCGCCCATCGTCCACGTGTGGCTGCGCGACGGCGCCAGCTTGCGGCTTTTCTCTGAAAATGAAAAACTTTCATAAGCTTTTTTGCTTGAAAATTTCAAATTTTGTTTGAATTTTCATAGTAAATGGACCAAGTATCATTACCATCAGCCCGAAAAATTAGGAAAATTTTTTTTTTACTGAAAACTTTTAATTGAAAAAAGGTATATTAGTGTTATTAGATTTAATTATCCCTCACTATGGCTAGAAAAAAATCAGAAAAGGAAAATACGAGTTAATAAATTCATAAAAGTTCAGAAAAATTTTTTTCGAAAGGGAGTTTTAATTCAACTTTAGCGTTACTTAATAACACGTCTAAAAGAAATTTTTCAAAAAAATTTTGCATTTTCACGGTGTTTTGCAGTTTCGAGAAATATTTTTCATGATTTTTGAAATGAAACTAGACTTAGAAAACGTATGACGAAAAAAATTGAAAAAATTGTTTCGAAAAAAAAAATTTTTTTTTATTGATTTTTTTTTTCTCAAAAATTTTTGATAAGCGTGGCTTGAGTTAACACGTAAAACTATCTATTAGAAATCAAAAGGAAATGAAAAAAAGTTTTTTTGAAAATCTTTAAATTTTTTTAATTTTTTTAATCTTTGAAGCTTCTAGAAACGTCGAAGAGTCAAAAAAATAGAAGTTAACCAGGAATTGAAACAACAAAAAAATATGGTTAAATGAGCTTAAATTTAGTAGAAAATACCCAAAAAAAATTACCGATGAGTGAAATCAGTTGACTCCAAGAACGAAAAGAAGTTTTTTGGCGAAGATTTGGTGGAGGGAAAACAATGGAATTCGGGTCCGACTGGCACGAAAAGGCGGTCTTCTCCTTCTTCTACTTGATTCTCTTGGATTTTTCACCCACCGTCGGCGCCGATCCTCCGATCTCTCTGAAAATCGACTAATTGTTCTCGGAAAACCGTGTTTTTGACACTTTTTCCCTCAACTAGGACAGTTATCCTCGGAGGAAAAGTGTTACGCAAGAGATGGGGGCGATTGAAGAAAATTATGTCGGGGAAATCGGAGCCGATTCAAAATAGAACAAGAAAATCGAAAAAATAAGCAGAAAATTTCAATAGTTTGGACGAAAAAGCACTCAAAAGTAAGAGGAAAACAATGAAGAAACATATTTTTGAGGAAAAAAACGACATTTTTTCAAAGTTTTGAATGAGATAAGAAATATTACGTGAAGATAAACTAGACTAGAGTGAAAAAGTAAAATATGTAGAGCAAAAAATATAAAGCGCTAATTTATATTGTTTTATAGAAAAAATTGATAACTCCTTCAAAATATGTTCAAAAGGGGATATATTTTATTGTCATCAAAAAGTAGAAAACAAATAACAAGGGAAAAATGAAACCTTTGGCAAAGTAAAAAAAGCGACTCTAAAAAAATTTTAAAAAAATAAAAAAATAAAACATAAATTACTTTAAAAGACCGAGAAATCCCCGAGAAAACAAAATTAACAATGTAAAAGCAATGAAAAAGGTGGCAAGAAGTATTCAGTGTATGAAAAAAGCGATGCGGATTTTTGGCGCCGATTAGGAGAAGAATTTCGACCGTCGGCCCCCGGAGGTCACAAAGTGGATCAGATACGGATCTAAACACACGGCGCTCTTTACACGCGAAAAACCTCTCTTTGTGAGTCTGTTCCGCTTTTCACGAGTTGGAAATCAAATCAAACGCCTTTTTCACAGCTGTCAAAACTGGAAAAAAAAAACTAAATTAATAGTTTTTCATTAAAAAAACAAAGAAATTTTTTTTTTCAAGTTACTGTAACTTGTACGCAATCACAATTACACAATGCACGGATACCGTTTTTTTTTCAAAAAAAAATCGTTTTCACGATTAAATTAATTTTTTTTGCTAAACAAGAGTGAAATTCCAAGCAGGAGATAGGCAAAGAGTTTTTTTCTCCCCTATTAGTATGATTCATTGCTTCTGAAAGCGATTTTCGGCGATTTCATGGGAACCAACGGGTTCGTGACGGATCTCAGTCAAGAAAAGTCATCAAAGATTTGAAAAAATGCGAAAAAAAAGCTTTACTGTACTTTCCCATAAAAGGTTCAAGCTTTCGTGTGAAAGAGAAATTAAATAACACATGAAATAAGAATTTTGTGGTTGAAAAATCAAGTAGTTCGCAATGGAAAAAATTTTGAGGCTATGAAACAAAAATTGCAACGCGAACGCCAAACAGAAAATTCTCGTGGCTAGTTGCTGGAAAACCAGACATACTTGGCAGGAATCTGGATTCCGCTGCGAAAATATAGTCCATTGCGTAAAATACGTCAAAAAATGAAAGAAGAAAAAAACCAAATCGAGGCAATTGATGGTTGAAAAAAAAACCAAAAAATTGGCGGAAAGCGTGTGATTGAACATTTTTTTGAAAAAAGGCGCTCAAATTTTAGGTCAAAAAAAAGGAGAGGGATCGGTTCAAATGAACCAGAAAATTAGCAAATTACCCATGAGCCTGACATGAGGCCGACGGACGGAAAAGGTAAGAAAGTATAATTGTGGGAGGAAATGAGACTTGTAAACCGACGGGCGAAAAGGCGAAAGTTTCGGGGTCGAGGGCCATTTCTCCCTTATTTGGAGGCGCCCGCCAACAATTTGTATTTTTTTGAGCTGGGAATTTTTGAAAAAAATACGATGAAAACCTATTTTTTTTTTCAACAATATTTATGGAATTGTAGTTTTTTCAACCTCATTTTTTGATCTAATTTGATTGGCTAGTTTAGAAAAAACTTGAAAAAAAGGATATCTTTTTTTTTTAAATTCTACCACTGCCTTTTTTTGACGACGCCCTGTCCATATTTTTTTGCGTAAAGTGTATTGTGTCGTGTGCATGCACTGCGGCGCTCTCGCACATACCGTGTTCAAAATAATTTTCGCGAAATTCAAAATCGCTGCTTTTGAAGCTACTGATCCTTGATCCAAGGGGAAAATCATAAATTGATAGAACATTCTAAAATTCAAAATAAGTTTCTAGATTGATTAGCAAAATAGCGTGCAAAACTGGAGAGCTAGCAGTTTTTTTTAAAGAAAATCGACCAAAATAGATGAAAATAGTTAATTTGAAAGCAGGAAAACGTGAAAAAAAAATGCATTTTTTCGAATTTTAACGTTTCCTTCGAAGCATTCTAACCCTTAATCCAAGGTGAAAATGATAAATTGATCAAAATTTCCGACTCAAAAAACAAGTGACCCAGTAAAGTCGCCGACATGTCGAGTGAGATAAATGATAAATTGGTTCCACTTTGATTCGGACAATCGAAGAGAAAAAAAGAAAAGAAGCGGTCCAAGGCCAAGCCAATGTGCCCTTTCGACCGAGGGAAAATTATCCGGCTTACTATTTTTTTTTCTAATGATCTCTGTGGTCTTTAGTGATAATATTAGCTTGAAATTAAGTAAAAAAAAGGTTTTTCCCTGTTATTATAAGGTTGTGCACTAGAAAAATGAACCTTTCAACACGAAAAAAAAGAAATTTCATAATTTTTTTTTCCAAAAAATCATGGAAAATTGAGCCGCAAGTTGCAAGTTTCTGACCTATCTGCGCTCTCTTTTTTCTCCCTGGATATTTCGTAAAAAATAAGGGAAAAACACGAGAGAATATTTTTATAAGGTCAAAAAAACCGAGAAAAAAATGGCTATTTTTTTCAACAAAAAAATCATAAAAGTTCAGCCGTGAATAATTTATTTTTGTTACTTATCTGCGCTCTTTTTTTCTCTCACGGAGGAGTTCCTGGAATAATAAATTACGAGAAAAAAATGAAGAGAGAACAAAAAAATCGCGAAAAATCAGATTTTTTTACAAGTTTGGTCGAAATAGAGTATGATATCACAAAAGTTTTGTTTGTGACAAAAACCAAACAAAAATAAATTTTTTCAAAAAAAAAATAATTGATCAATTTTTCCCGTTTCTAACTCATATAAGCTCATACTATCAAAATTTAAAAAAAAATTTCTTTTTTTTAAGATACGATTTGATCCTTTCAAAAATCTGAAACCTTTCTTAAAAAGTCAAAAAAGTGTCACGAAATACGAAAAAAAGAACGATTTCGAAAGGAAGTACAATGGAAGCGGTGTTGGGAAGTGGATGAGAAGGAAAGGGAGATAATGTCATCGGAAGGAGGCTGGCTGGGACTGTTGGGACGGACGGACCGACCGACGGGCGGTAAGATTCAAATGAGGCCAGCTGCCTGGACATCTCCATGGGGCGCACCTGATAACAACGCTTCCGAAATGTTCCAATTCCCTTCTCTACTTGTCTTAATTATCAATACACCATGGTCAAATGATCATCAATTAATCAATCGATATCCCATCTTTTTTTAACATTTTTTTAAAAAAATTTATTCGATTCGGCGGTAGTTCACATGTTTCTGTAACGAAACGTAGCAAGCAAAAAAAATTGATTTTTAATAAAATTTTTTTCCAAGGGGTCGCGATTTTGGCGCGGATTTGACATTTCCTGCATTTTTTTAAATTTCGCCTCGTTTGCTATAAAAATCAGTTAATTTACATCAAATTACTTCTAAAAAACCGTTCTGACTCAAGTTATTAAACAAAAAAAAATAAAATAAAAACACCCTCAAAAAAATTGAAAAAAAATTAATGCGATAATTTCCAAATTTGCGTCAAAAAAACTAAAAAAATAACGTTCTTAAGTGTTTCTTTTTAGTGAAAAAAACTACAGAAAGAAAAAAATTATGCGAAAAAAAAACAAAAAAAAAACAAAGAAAAAAATTTAAAAAAAAAGGCGAAAGGGTCAATTTTTACGTCATTTGTGCTCCATTGATAAACTTTTTCTGCCAATCTTATTTTTTTGAAAATTTTTTTAGTGGATTTTTCTTCAAACTTTTTTGTCTAATTTCTGAGAGGATCTTTGAGAAAATATGGAAAAAAAAATCAATTCCCAAGTTCTCAATTTCTTCCAATGGATTTCTCGGAATACCGTTGACAAATCGCCCAAATTTCTGTGATATTTGCCGCCGGACTGATGATTGATGGACGTGACAGGAATGCCAAAACAATTGATATGTCCAGAAAATACTCTCAAACGGTTCTCAACAAGGAATTCTGACCGAATAGTCCAAAAAACGAGGCCATCAACCCACATTGAAACTTCTCTACGCACTGATACTTCCAACTGCGAGAAAAAAAAAACCGTGAAAGGTCGTCTTTTTATGATAGAATGGATAGGAAAAAGAGGTCAAAAACCTACTCAATAACCCGGAAAAAAAGTTGAGTCGATATTAAACTTCTTGTTTTTTTTCTAACCCTCTTCTTTTCACACACTATGTTGCCAATCGTGTCAAGACCCTTATTTCATTATTTCTTAAGGCCAGTGGTGGGTAAAGTCTAAGATTAGAATGATATTCGAGAAAAAAAAAAAAAAAATTCAGATAATATGGTAAAAAATGAAAGAAAATTATGAAAATTTAATGATAAAGGTGAGTCAAAATGGAAAAAAATACCAATAAATTTCAAAATTACTAAATTTAAATTTTTTTGGTCCAAATAGAGACTAGAATAAGCCTGAAAAAAACGCGTTTAAAATCAAAAAAATATTGTTTTTTTCTTTTTTTGAAATCAGCCTCTTTCAAATTTTTTCAAGGAAAATTTTTCATTTTTCGAAAAAAAGGGTTTCAAGTGGAAATTACAGTTTGTCCTCATAAAATCGAAAAATTAAAGATTTTTCAAAAAAAGTGTTATAGTCCATTCAAGCTGTTTGAAGGATCATAGGAAAGTTTAAAAATAAGGTCTCGAAGCGAAAACTTTTTTTCAGTGTTCGTCCGAGATTACAAGGTTGTTAAAATAGAGAAAAACTTCTAAAATTAACAAAAATCAAGTTAAAGTTAGTTTAAATCATTGAAAAAGAAGAAAAAAAGAAAAAAAAACTTAAACTTATTAACCTAGGGGGCGCAAAGCCCCGCCCCTTCACGCCACCAAAATGACGATTTTTTTGTTGCAAAAAAACGGTTTTGAGGCGTTTATACTAGCTAAAGTCCCACTTTAAAAAAATCAACTGTTTCTGTTAATCTATGTAATCGACAACGCTCTACAAGACTGAATATTTTTTTAAAACTATGTATTTTTTTCAAAAAAATAAGCGAAAAAAAGTAAGATTTAACACGAAAAAAACTGACAAGTTTCACAAAATCGTCGCGTTTCAGAAAACCAAGTGAGGAACGCTTCTAAATTTTAAGTATGTTATACATTAACACTTTCTTTTATTTTTTTGAGTGAAAATGAAAAAAATCTACCGACGCGAAAAAAATATTAAAAGCTTGTAAAGTGACACCAAACTTTGAAGCAGAAATGCGAAAAAAATTTCAGCGACATGGTATACTTTTTTTATTTGATTTAAAAAAACTAACAGTGTGTCCAAAAAAATAAAAAAATTCAAAATATAAATAATTATTGGGACAGCGAATCAAATTATATTTGAGTTTTACCAAAACCTCCTTTTTTCGTCTGCCTCGTTGACGCATGAGAGAATAGGATCGCGTCTATACTTTTGATCAGGTTATTAAGCGTTCAAAACTCCATCAATGAAAAAATTATGAAAAAAATCGATCGACGCGAAAAAAATAACGGCTTTGAAAACCTCGAAAAAAAGGCAATTTTTTTTGAAATTTTGGAGGGTTTCGTGCAAGTGTCCGTAGCAGTGTTTGCGTCAAACACACCGATGCGCCCTTTTAAATGTCGCAGGAGCCGTTTTTTTCGGAGTCAAAATTGCACTTTTTTCCTGTTTTATTTTGAAATAACATTATTTTTTTCATTTTTTTCTTTTTTTCCAAATCGAATGATAATAATTTTTTTGTGAGTAGAAAAAAAGAAAAAAATAAGCTGAAAAAAATCCCTTTGACCTTTTTTTCTAGGTAGTTTTTTTGATATTTTATCAAAAAAATTCTTATGAGGATTGTACAAAAGATTCATACCAAAACATGAGGCTCAGTTCGGAAAAAAACTCTCAGAACAGAAAAACCGATTTGAAAACGGTTCAGAAATGCGCAAAAACATTTAAAAAGAAAGCGTGCGGCAGCGGGTAAACCGTGAGATTTTGCCTCCAGTTGTACGCCGCGCGCGCTCGTTTTTTGGCCATAACTTTTTTCTTAGTGAAGCTTTTTTCAAAAACTAAACGGATTATGAAAATGGACAGTCTCCTCTATCGAACAATGTGAAAAACATAATTTTTGAATCGTTCTGAAGAAATGGCTTGCGGTCCCTATATTAACCTAGTAAAATTTTTTAGAAGGCTTACAAAATTCAGCTCAAATTGCAAAAAAGACTTTTGGAATGGACTAAAAAAGAAGAAAAAAAAGGAAAACTTCAAAAATAATTTTAAAGTTTTACAGAAGATGCACAAAAATCAAAAAAAAAATGATGATCTTAGTCCCAAAACGGCAACAAGAAGGCTGTTCAATGGACAGGAAAGGAGTCATCGAAAAAGTCAAGTGAAAATGAAAGAAAAACGGGGTCAAAAGTGTACGAAACGAATAGGATGATGGAAGGCGGCGAGGAGGAGGGGCACTCCATACCAAAGTGAAAGGGGGGGGGGGATTTCGAATAGCCCCCTCAGGCGGCAGGTAAACGGGGACAAGGCCTCCGCCGGAAGCCGCCGTCGGTCCGGCGCACGCGTTTAATCGCGTCAGGGAACAACGATTCTGCTGATAAAACAATAAAAAAAAAGTTTTTTCAGAGATAAAACTTCGATTAATTTTTTTTTCTTCTATCTTTTTGGAAATTGGAAGCGCGAACACGGCGTTTTTTTGGCGACTTTTCACTTTTTTCCGTAAAGTGTAGTGTGTAGTGTGCATACACTGAGGCGCTATGGCACACGCCGCGTTCAACGTAATTTTCGCGAACTGAAATTCAGTTATATTTTTCACTCTCTTGTGGCATTTTAAATTTCGCGGAATCACTTTCAACATGTGTTTTTAAACAAAAAAAAAAGAAAAAAATCTTGTGCGAGGTCCGGACTGTCAACCTATTGACTGTATTTTGAAATCTTTGAAGCGTCAAAACCAATAAAAAAAGATCATTTTTTCGTTCTCTGAAATAAGAAGGTCCTAAAATATTCTGCAGCCGAATCTCTTCAAAAGTTCATTCGGAAACTCAAAAGAATTCCCTTGTAAGAGGTAAACTGAGAAAAAAAAAATTTGAAAAATCGTTCGAGTTGTAGATCGAAAGTCAGGTCCTGAAGAGATTGGAGCACTTGGAAAATGAGAACTATTTCGAAAAAGGGCTAACGTTTCTTCAAAACTTGCTTTTTTCCGATTTTCAGTTCAAGAAAAGTTATTCTCGGGGTGCCCATATTCCTATAGTCTGTTCAGATTTTGAATGTCAACCAGCTAACTCCGCCACGGCGTTCCACGCAGTGAAAGCAAATGTAAAAAGATTGCCGCCGACCGATGGAGCGCACTTTGTGCAGGCCCCCGCGAAATTCAAATTTTTTTCGGTTTTTATGTCATTTTTCGGTGGTTTTTCAAATTATTCTCTGTCTATTCATGTTTGGGTTTTGCGAGATGTCCATATTGTGAAATAGTAGCATATTACACGTCTATTGAAAGCGGTTCCATGGAATTTCGTTCAAAACTGAGGGAGGAGTTAGTTTTTTTGAAAAATTCGTCAATTTTTTTTGTTCACAGTTTCCGCTGATTTTGCTCGTTTCTTTTTTTATATAACTCTTTGGTTTTTAATTAGTTTCATTGCCAAATGTCATTTTTTTCATAATCCGAGATTCTTTTTGGTAAATCACAGCTAGGCAGTGGTCGCGAAAAAAATATCCGAATAATAAAAAAATTACTGGTGTTCAAAACTATATAATTATCGTCTCCGATGACCTGCTTCATGTGTTCTACCAAAAAAATAATGTAGAGCTGATTCACCTTCATAATATTTTTTGTTTTCATTTTGTAATCAGTAATATAGAGTTTTTCCCTTCCGAAATCGTTCCTAAACTTTTTTTAACGCAATTGAATGTTTTTTTTCACATCATAATCTTCAAACTGACAAGATTTCGAACATTTCAGAAGTTATTATCCTAAAATTGCAAATTCTAAAATTGAAAAAAACAATTTTGAGTATGCGATAGTGCGTCTCGGTGTGCTTACACCCTAAACATCATAATTTACGAGAAATCTTGACCTTGCGTAATAAAAAAACGCCGTGCCGCCCCTGCTGAGACGGTACCTTTTCGCGTCGATGTTTTATCGCGCGGGGCTAATTTTAATCTTTTTTGATCTAAAAGATAGAAAAAGAAGTCAAAAATGCAGCCTTATTAAAGGGCCATCGTCATATGTAGATAAAACATTGACGCGAAAGATATTGTAGCCTTGGGGGTGGAGTTAGCTGCTTGACATTCAAAATCTGAACAGACTATATTTGTCCGTAAAAATTTTTCTTCTCTTTGATTTCAATGCTCCTGAAAAAAAACATGCTTGTCAGAAGAAATGTGAACAATATCAACTTTTCAAACTGAAAAACTGGATTAATAGACTATTTGAAACAGACTTTAAATGAAAACCTTAACTCGCTCGTCAGATTACTGGAAAAAATAGGGAGAGTTCAATCCTTCGCTGTGTAAACAATTAGTCATGAGAACCGGTTCATCGAAAGCCGCTAAAGGTCGGGTGCAGGAAAAAACAGTCAAGGCTACACGGTTTTGATGAGGGCAGTATGAAAATGAGGAATCAGGGCTATTCGGAATAAAAAAACGCTCTTTTGGGCTTTCGCGCCCCATCGTTAAATCGAATTAATATCAAAATCTCTTGATGTCGTGTTCAAAGTAATTTCCGCGAAATGCAAAATGATCTCTGACTCTCCAAAATTTAGTGATCTTTTCCTTTCTCTAACGGGTATTTTGCATTTCGCGGAAATTACTTTGAACACGGCATGAAGTTCTGACTTTTTTCAAACAGTTCGAAATTGTTGGAGCCAGTCTGGAAAATTCAAAAATCTTTTTTTTTTTTTTCATTTCAACACGAAAAAAGGCCGATTTTACTCGTAAACTAAACTTTATCGCAATAAGTACAAATATTTAGAAAGGTCATAGGAATGAGCATAGCTTAATTTACACATAATTTTCGTACTGATTTTTCCAATGCTATGAGATAAAACACGTTTAGGCGACATTCTTGTATTCAGTGTCGACGAGTTTGGCGATGGTGTTGAGCTGAATATTGGAGGTTCCTTCGTAGATGGTTCCTGGAAGTAAAATAAGCTTTTATGTGAATTGGAAGATCGTTTAGAAAATTTGAAAACCTTCGAGCTCAAAAATGAAATCCAGTGTGATGAGATAGCAGTAATATAAAGTTTGGAAATATTTTGATGATCAATTTTTTTTTCCTCCTTTTTTTGCCTAGCCCTGAATTTCTCAAGACATTTGAAAAAGGACGGATTGAATTTCAATTTTTTCATGGGACACTTTTTTGTGTCCATTATGATCCCGGGTAGATTAAATAAACGGAAAACTGAGAAAAACATGATTATTTCCATTTTAAAAGATTTTTTCCTGAGAAAAATGTATACGAAACTCGTAAAAGACGAAAATCGACAAGGTTTTCATTACTTTTCTAATGATCCCTACAGCCGACAGAACACAAAAAAAAGCCCTGAAAAATACACGCAACTAGCCTTTTCCAAAAATTGCCTCTAGAAAGTTCGTTCTATTTCCAAACCAACTTGGGAATTTCAGAGGGGTCTCTATAGGGGTTAGGAGGGGAAATAGCCCCTATAAGGACCAAAAAATTAGGTTCCTATAGAGGTTCAGAGTCTGACCTCTTAGCCCCTGAAGCTTAACTGGTCCCTATAGAGGTCGTTTTATTAAAAAAGGTTATTTTTTTTAGTTTTTCTCACAGTAATGCTTCCTCGAGTTCATAACTTCTATAAACTAGCACGTCCCTTTAGAGACCACTTTTGCAAGCGTTAGTGGTCCCTATAGGGTTTACTGAAGTGGTTCCTAGAGGGGACCATTTAATGACCTTAAGGTTGCCCCTATAGGGACCACTCTGGAGTTCCTAAGAAAGTACGTTGAACTTTTGGTTCAGTTTAAAAAGTATGATAAAATGACTCAAATTTTTTGATTCTAGAGTTTATAATGACTTCAATTACTATCAGCTGTGCTTTCTAGAAGCTCTGAAACGAACCAATCTTGCAATCGCGATAGAATTTCTCGACGGGGAACTCCTTGGTGAAGCCGACGCCGCCGAGCCACTCCACACATTTCGACGTCGTCTTGGTCGCCACCTGAAGATCAAACGTTTCGAGTCGTTCAGAATCGCTCAGGAACGAACTTGTGACCCGTAGAGCTTGGCCATGGCGGCTTGTTTGACATAGGGGATTCCATTCCCCTTCATTCGGGCCGCGTTGTAGATCAAAAGACGCGACGCTTCGATCTCCGTCGCCACTTGAGCGATTTGGTGTTGCATTCCCTGAGAATTCGAAGATTTTCAAGAAAACAGACTCTCTCAGGCTGGCCAGGTCCCTCAGAGGGTGTACCCGTATTAAAACCCGTTTTGAGGTTATTTGAGCTAACAGCTGAACCGCGGCTTTCATTTCACTGGTCGTTATGAAATTTTCAAGACTCGTTTTTGAGGTTATACCCGTTTTTAAAGTTATTTAAGCCTCACAGCTAAACCGGGACATTCATTTCACAGGTGGTTATCTTAAAAGTCAAAAAATCAAAAGGAGGCAGACCATCTCAGGCTGTCCCGGTCTCCCAGCGGGCATACCCGTATTGAAACCCGTTTTTAAGGTTATTTGAGCCTCACAGCTGAACCAAGGTTTTCATCCCACTGGTCTTTATTCTTTGTTTTAGTTTTAGATTCAAAAAAAAATTCACGATAAAAAAGTGACCCTTTTTAACCTCCTAAAATGATCAAATATCTGATTTCTTTATAATATTGTTCGAAAAATATGAAAACCTGGAAATCGATGAGCCTCGAGCCAAACTGTTCCCTCTGTTGAAGATAAGGGATCGTGTAGTCGAAACAGCCCTGGGCCAATCCGATCATCTGCGCTCCAATGCCAATTCTGCCGGCATTCAGACATTCGATTGCGTATTTGTAGCCTGGATATTCAGTTTTTTAACCCTTTTTTTCCCCATTTTTTTTTTCGTGAAATTTCAAATTTCTTTTTCTTTTTCTCGAGTAAAATTTGCACAAAAACCATTCTGAAAATAATAAAAAACCTTTTTTTTTTAATTTTCAGCTCTCTTACGGTTTTTTTAGAGTGATTCCTACAGGGGTTAGGAGGAAAAACAGACCCTATAAGGACCGAAAAAGTGATCCCTATAGGGGTATAATCAAGGTGGTCCCTATAGGGGTATAATCAAGGTGGTCCCTATAGGGGTTAAGGGCCTGAAACCTTAGCCTTTAAAGCTTAAGTGGTCCCTAGAGGGGTCGCTCATTTTCATCCGAAAAAAAGTTTTCTTTTTTTAGTTTTCGCATGGACATGCTTCTTCACATGGAGTTCATAAAAATTATCGACTAGCATGTCCCCTATAGGGGCCACTTTTGCAAGCTTCAGTGGCACCTTAAGGGGTTTGTAAAGTGGTCCCTAGAGAGGACCCTGCAATGGCGCCTAAATCAGCCCTATAGGGATCACTTTGGAGTTCCTAAGAGCGCTGAAAGTCTTAAAGAAATCCAGAGTGGTCCCTTAAGGGTCCCCTTCTAAATGAAAAAAGACCCTTGGCCCCTATAGGGACCACCTAAGACTCACCTCTTTAAGGAAATTCATTTGATTCCCCTCATAAATTTTTTCTCCCTAACCCCCATAGGGACCACTCTGACGTACCTAAGATACAATCAACTCCGTATTCGGGGCTTCATTATTTTTTGAATTTTCTGAAAAATAAAATCTCGGAATGAAACAGAAATCTGCCTTAGCTCGATTTATCATGTTTAAAACTTTCGAACCTTTTCCATATTCTCCCAAAATGGCCGATTTGTGGACTCGGACGTTGTCGAAATGGATTGGGCATGTGGAAGAGGCGCGGATTCCCAATTTGTCTTCCTAAAAATCGTTAAAATTTGGAAAATGGGGATCTTTTCGACCTTCTTTCCAACAGAAATGCCTTTTTCGTCGCGATCCACCAGGAAACACGTGATTCCTTTGTATCCCTTGGACGGTTCGGCGTTGGCGAAGACGAAGAAGAATTTGGCGTGGCCGGCGTTTGTGATCCACATTTTGGAGCCTAAAATTAGAAAAATGTGTTTTTCTTGATTGCTCTGTTCGGGTAGGTCTTATTGTGATATAGTCTATTCAGTCTTTGTCAAGTGTAGGCTCATAGGCGAACCGAGAAAGGGTATTGCGAGACCCTCTGAGGTATATCGCAGGCTCTGAAGTCTCACGATGGTACCTCGAAGATACTTCTGAGGACATACATAGGCAAGTGATGGACCTGGTCAGCCGAGGGGGGGTTGCGGAGCGCGCCGAATAGCATGGAGGGGGGGGTCCGGAAATAGTAAAAAAAAAACATCTGTCCGACGAACTCAGGCTGAGGATTTTGAGCAAAATGAGAGGGGCTTGAGAGAGACTCTAAAGTACCTCCGAGATGGCTCAGAGATAGCTAAAAGGTACGCCGGAAGTCTCACCATGGACACATTATGGGGTCTTCCCGATCCATTTTGAGAGGTACCTTTGTGGACACAATATGGCACCCTCCTGATTCGTCTCTGCTATTCCGCGCCAGCTTGTCAACATTTTTGTTTCCCTCCGAGCTAGAGAACTACTCCGTTCGAAACACGCAGGAAGCTTCTCTATCTGCGTTTTTTATTTGGCCTAGAACTTCCATTATGTAGTCTGCTCAGATTTTTAATGTCATGGGCAATGACGTCATTCAAAAACACTCTGTGGATGGCTCGCTCTCTGATTGGTTTATCGCGTCATTAGGGGCGGAGCTAAGGCGTTGTCTTAACATTCAAAATCTGAACAGACTATGTTAAAGGCGCAGGCAGGGATAAATATTGCGCGTATTGAAGGTAAGGGTTCTGTAGCTCAGAGAAAAACAAAAATCGAGACAAAAAAAAATTATCAAAGTTCAGTGGAAAAAGGACAATTTCGAACCATTGATGATAAAATCGTCGCCATCAGCCTTGGCGGTCGTCTTCATGGCAAAAGCGTCGGATCCCGAGCTGACTTCCGACAAACCAAAGGAGCCGAGCTAAAAAATTATAGATTAAAAATTAAAAACTTTTTAAAAATGCTTATTACTTATTCAAAGTGATTCCGCGAATCTCAAAATAGTCGTCAGAGAATGAAAAAAAGATAACTAGATTTTTGAAGAGTCAGAGATAATTTTGCATTTCGCGGAAATTACTTTGAACACGGCACTAAAAATCTCGACTTATACAATTTCGAGTAATTAAATGAGAAAAATTTTTTTGAGTTTTTGGCTGAAACAGTAGTGTTGGCTAAATATTTATATTTTTTTGAGATTTTTTTATCCTAGATTTTTCAAAAAAACTTACAAAGATGTATGTTTCAGTGGAATTTTTGTTCAAATTATGAAAACCTAGATTTCTTTCTAATTTCGAAAATTCCTGTTCTTTAAAAAAATTAAATTCAAAGTAATTTCTCAACTATAAAACCCTAGAAAAAAACTGAAAAGGCAGAAAATCCCTACAGACACATTTTCAACAAGAAAACCACATGAAATTCCATTCAAAACTTTGAAAAATCATGGATTTCAAGCAATTCATCCCGAAACTCGCCCATTCCGACGCAATCTTGGGCAGATATTTCTTTTTCTGCTCCTCAGTTCCATGTTCGATGATCAACGGCGCGACAAGGGTGTTCTGGACATCGACGAAAACCGAAACAGAAGGGTCAATCTGAAGAAAAAAGAGATGAAAATGCGAAAAATCGATAAAGATCAACCTTGGCGAGCTCCTCGACCACCAGAAACCGTGTTGAAAAAGCTGCCGCCGGGTCCGTCGTACTTTTCTGGGACCTCGATTCCCATAAACTGAAAAAAGATAATATTTATTAGCCCCAGGTTCATTAATTTATTGAAACTAAAATCATTGAAAAATTCCTAAAGACCAAAAAAAAAAAAAGGATTACAGTTCCTTCAAGTGGTCCCATGAGTGAAAAAACCTATTTCTCCCCAGTCTTTCTGAAATGAATAGCTTTACATACTCTCAATAATTCATCCTACAAAACTTTTTTTTTATTCTTTTCAACATTTATTGGGATCTCAAGACCACAAAAAATTAAATTGAAGTTTCTTCAAGTGGTCCCATAAGTGAAAAAAAAGCTCGTTTCTCTCAGTGTTTCCAAAACTTGAAGCTTTTTAGGCTTTCAATAACTCATTTCATAGAACTTGCAAGCATTTTTGGTACCTCAAGACCACTAAAAAGTACAGCTGAATTTTCTTTGAGTGGTCCCATAAGTGAAAAAAAGCTCTTTTCTCTTCATTTTTCCAAAACTTGAAGCTTTTTAGGCTTTCAATAACTCATTTGATGGAGCTTTCAAAAATTTTTGGTACCTTAAGACCACAAAAAGTAGAATTAAAGCTCCTTCAAGTGGTCCCATTAGTGAAAAGAGCTTTTTTTCCAATCTACTTGAACAAGAAAGATTTTAAGACGCTCATTTTCTGAAAATTTACTTGGATTTCTTTTTTTTTTAACAAAATTGAAACCTGATGACTATTTAAAAAAATAGAATCAAAGTTCCATCAAGTGGTCCCATAAGTGCAAAAAAATGTATTTTTTTCCTATCTTTTTGATACATGAAGCTTTTTCCGGCTTTCTATCGCTCATTATCTTGAAATTTATTTCCTTTTTTTCTTCTAACGACTTTTTTTCATACGTAAAAAAAACTTATATAGAAAATTTCTAATAATTGAAAAAAACCGTCCTTCAATATTTTTTTAAAAAAAGGATAAAAAAACTTCAAGAAATCTGACAAAATCGTTTTTTTGTGAAAATCTTGAAAATAATAAGGCGTGAACATTTGCAGTACGACAGTGCCAAAAAAACAGATTAACGATTGAAAATGAGAATTTTCCACTTTTTTTAGAGCATTATAAGAGGAATTTGTAGTTTTGTAAGAAAAGCTTGAACTTTGAAATTCTGACAGAGATCCTCAAAAACATATAGTCTGGTCAAACAGTGACGTCATTCGAAAAACGCTCTGTGGGTGGCTCGTTCTCTGATTGGCTTATCGCGCCATTAGAGGCGAAGCTTGAGCCATGACTTGACATTCAAAATCTGGACAGACTTCGCCATTACATTACATCACTACAAAAACTTCTGAATAATTCAGAATCTCACTCCGTTCTCAAAACTGCCAGAGATGATGCTGGGGTCAAGGGCCGACTTTTCGTCCATCTCACGGACCAACGGTTTAATCACATTGTGCGAGAAGCGACGGACTGAAAAAGTAACTATGATTATCAGAGAGATAGTTGGAACCGGTCTCGACGACGTTGAGCTCGTCCTCGGAGAGCTGGGTGACCGGCGGCGGTTCCTGGCCGTCGACCGCCTGCCGCGGCTTCAGCGAGAATCTTCTCGCCGAGGAGCGCAAAAGACTCGGCAACACGCGGCTCATTTCGCCTCTACAGAATTAGAATTACAACTTGTTACGTTCTGATAAGAAACGGTAATCAAAATTGAAGAAATTTTCGAGCTTTGGACCAAAAAATAAAAAGAAGGGAACTTTTTTACAAGAAAATCTAGAGGCTTTTATAGATTTGTTCAAAGTGTTAACAGAAGATGTAGGAACGATTTTTCAGAAAATTGACCGGTATTTCTCCGAAATATTGGAACAAAGTAAAGCATAAAAAAATTTCAAGAACCTTCTGAATCTTCAAAAAAAGATTATATTCATATATGAATCTATGCATAGGAAGTCATATCAAAATAGCAGAACGCGGAAAAAAATATTTTTTTACGAAATCCTAAATTCTAAAAAAAGCGTAATTGCGTCTATCTATTCGCCTCAAAAAAATTCAAAAAAATTTTTAAACAGATTGACAAAAAGAGAAAGAAAAAAATGATGGTATTGAACGTGGAGCAAAAATGAATAAAAAAATTCTGACCGTCATCGAAAATTAACAGAAATCACGTCTGTTAATCGCGTTTCAACAGAAAAATAAACTTTGATAGAAAGTTAAAAAAATTATTCATAGAACAGAAAATAAAATAATTCCTCAAATAAAAAAAGAATAAGGGTGAGCATTCACGTAAAACGCCTAAAAGAAGTGATAAAATCGCGATTTTGAACCGAAACATCACTGATCACAGTCCTCAGATCACGACCCACGTGGAACAGTTGGCACAAATAGACGCCACTGCTTGAAATATTTGTTCTTCTTCTTCTTCGAAAAAGAAGACAGTTTTGACTGAAAAGGAGAACACCTAGTTAGGTGGAACTATGAGAAAAAAAAACTGTGATTGATTGGTCTGGCCTTCTTCTTCGACGTTTGGGAAAGGAGTGTTCATTTCGCTCAAAAAAAAATTGTCAATGATCAATTGATTCTGAAGTTCTTAAGTTAATATTTCATATAAATGGTTGAAAAAAATTTTACTTCAAAACGAATGAAAAAAAGATTTTTCATCAAAAAAATTAAGCATTTGTAGATTTTTTTCTTTGATTTACCTCAAACAAACTTAAGAAAAAAATGGTGTTTGAAAGAGGATTTTTTTACAGACAAACGCATTTAATTTTTGCGAAAAAAATATTTTGTTTCAAATTAATCATTCTTCATTGCATTAAAATTAGTAAGAACTCTTTGAAGTCTGGATTTTTTTCACTTCTGAAAAAGGCTCCCTTTATCGAAAAACCTTATAAATGTTTTTCACTGCTCTTTAAAAAAACTCCAGCAAAGTTTTTATTTGAAAACTAGAACTAAAAAAACTAAACTAACGACCGAATTAAAAATTTTTCTGTTCCACAGAACCCTCAAACTGACATGACCATGACAAGATAACAGTTGAACAAATAAACTGACTGACGCGAGAAAACCGGCCTTCAATGCTATTAGACGTGTTCACATGAATTTTTTTAGATAAGAATCCATTCATCAAAAAAATCAAACCCTATAACTAATTAACTTTAAAAAAACATATAAGTGTAGCTTAACGACATGCGATAGCTCAGAAAATACACTTCAACACAAAAAATGAGAAAATCTGACTAGAAACACATTTTGAACCGCTTTTTCTCCGCTGAAAGAACGAACAGGGAACAGACCGCCTGTGTGATAACATTCGACGAGAGAAACAGAGAAAACCTGCCCGAATGATACGTTTTCCTTCCCGATTCTCTCGCAATCGGGCAAAAAACTGTCTAGAAATGGTGGCCGAAGAACAAATGACCAACGGTCAGAAAATTATGAGAAACTAATGACGTAGGTTGGAGTTAAAAAAAAAAGTTGAAATTAAATTCCGAAATCCGACAAAGAGAAATTCAAAAGTTTCGTCTGCATTGGAAAACGGACGATTTCTTCTTTCTCGTGAAAACTTCATTTTTCGATCAAATGCAGTTTTTTTTTCGTTCTTTGAGCGTTTTCGACTAAAGCCTGAGAGAGAAAAATCAAAAGAATGGCTAGAAAAATATATGTACTCAATTTATGAAATGTTCAGCGGAAAACTGAATATTCCATCTAAACTTTAAGGGATCTGTTTTGACAAAAAAACGAGGAAGAGTTCTAAAAAAAAGAGGGAGATTCTCCAGAACCTTGAAAAACAATTTAGAGCTTTTTTCTAAATCATTGCATCTAATATAACAGCATAGAAGCAAAGCTAGAGAGAAATCTCTCGATCCGAACAACAAAAAAAAAATAAATTTTGAGATTCTGCAGTCCAGCGGGAAAGTTGGAAAGCGAGGGAATTCAAAAAAAGGTCACTTGTGCACGCCAAGGTTGCAAGTTAACTGTGCCCCATACGCAAATGCGACGCCAATTGTCCCCGCCCCCCACAATTTGAATTTCGAATATAGCGTCTTTCTATTATTTCTTTCATTTTTCCTTCAGTGTTGTTGTTAATTTTTTTTTAATGTAAAAGGTTACAGCCAAGATGCATTTGTACAACTTGACGCTGCAAACACAGACGGCCATCAACCAAGCTGTCCATGGAAACTTCTCGGGAACTCCCAAATCTCAGGTTGTTTTTTATCCGTTCGTTTTGGTGATTTTTGATATTCTAGGAGATCGTGGTTGGTCGTGGAACCGCTATCGAGCTTTTGACTTGTGATCCGAGCACTGGAAAGCTGAAAATCCTTTGCCACCACGATGTTTTCGGAATTATCCGGTCGTTGTTATCGTTCCGGCTCACTGGTGGTAATAAAGGTGAGCTTAGTTTTCATTCAGATTTCAATATAATCAAATTTTTTGTAGATTACGTTGCTGTGGGCTCAGATTCTGGAAGAATAGTTATTTTGGAGTATATTGGAGAAAGGAACATGTTTGAGCGTGTTCATCAGGTAAAATATTGGAGTTTCAAGATTTACTTTTTTTGTGATTTTTAAAGGAAACCTACGGCAAAAGTGGATGCCGGAGAATCGTTCCCGGACATTATATCGCTGCGGATCCGAAGGGCCGTGCCATTATGATCGGTTTGTTTCATAGAAAACGTCCAAAATCTTTTCCGAACGTCTTTTTTCGAAAATAATTTAACGAAACACAAAAAAGGACTGGGAAAATTTTTTGGGACGTTCTAGTTTAAAAAAAAATTAAAAGTTGTTTGAAATCGTCCATTTCATAGAAAAAAAGAAGTTATTTAAGAAAAAACAAGCATTTTGAAGCCGATAAGGCCTTTTAGTGGCCCAGAAACGTTTTTAAATGTACCTAGATAAGATGAAAGTTTTTTTCTTTTTTTTTTGAGATAATTCTGTTTTTTCTTGCTCTTTTTTGTTCCATTTAGAAGGTCCTTCTCAACAAAAAGCTGGAAAGTAAGATAAAAAAAGTTTTTTTGATCCGTTTCTGCACGAAATTTTTCTTTCTCTATGTGAATTTTCAAAGTTCAGATAGTTTCATCTAGAAACAAGCTGATTTCCAGGAGCCGTAGAGCGCCAAAAGTTGGTTTACATCATGAATCGCGACGCGGAATCTCATCTGACGATTTCTTCGCCTTTGGAGGCCCACAAGCAGTACACGCTGTGCTATTCGATGTGCGGAATCGACGTCGAGTACGAGAATCCGACTTTCGCCTGTCTGGAGTACGATTATGAGGTGGGATATCGATTTGAATCACCTTATAAAGTGTTAAAATTGTTCTTGATCCACGAAATTGAATATTTTCTTTAAATCTCCAAGATTTAGTTATCTTTTTCACTCTCTGAGGGATATTTTTAATTTCGCGTAATCGCTTCGAGAACGGCAGAAATCTCATGCCTACTGAGGGCTAACCAGACGGGCAAAAATAGGGTCTCACGGGGCGTACCCCTATTAAGCCCGTTTAAGCCCCGATGGTACAACTTTGGGCATTTTTCTACCAAGAATGATGCCCAGTTTTAGCCCATTTGGGTCTCAGATTTTCCAAATAAATCTAGCTGGGTCACTTGTTCTTTCTTACTCCCGTTTTTACCCCGTTTTAGCCCAACTTAGACGCCCTAAAAACACGGGTTTAGTACGGGTACACCCGTTAAGCCTTTTTTATGTTGCTGAGGTTCTGCAATCTTACTAACGTAGGCTCTCAGAGGGTGCGCCTGTTTTTAGCCCGCTTGAACCCAGCTGGTAGAACTTTGGGCATTTTTTTCTACCAAGAATGATGCCCCGTTTTAGCCCATTCCGGTCTCAGATTTTTGAAAGGAACCTAGCTCGACCACCTTTTTTTTCCTTGACACCCGTTTTTATCCCGTTCAAGCACAACTTAGATGTCTCAAAAACACGGGTTTAATACGGGTAAACCCGTTGAGAAACTGGTGCATCCTCAGTCGGGCTTACACGGGCTCGCAGAGGGCGTGCCCGTATTAAGCACATCTGGTGACACTTCAGGCTTTTTCTGCCATAATTAAGGCCCGTTCTAGCCCACTTGGGATTCAGATTTTCGAAATGTAATCAACAGGGTCATCTATTTTTTCTCGAGCCCGTTTTTATCCCGTTTTGACACAACTGGGGCTCAAATAGCTTTTAAATCACGGGCTCAATACGGGTGCACCCGTTGAGACTCCTGGTCACTTTCACCATTTGGGTCTCAAATTTTCGAAATAAGAAGAGCTGGGCTACTTTTTTTTATCTAGCAGATCTTAAAATCTCGTTTCGGCTCACTTAAGGCTCAAATAGCCTAAAAAGGAGGCTTAACAAGGTACACTTGTTGAGAAACATGACCAGATTAAGAGCTATTTTTTTTTGGAAGTGGTTTTTTTTTGCGAAAAACTTGCTGGACAGTGTCTATAAGTACGTTAATAAAAATCGAACATTTCTGTAGGGTCTTTTTTTACAGGATTTCAAAAGATTTCCAGTTCATTGAAAATTTAAAAAGTCCTTTTTCAGGACGGCGACAACGACCCGACCGGCGACGCTGTCAAGAAAACCCAGCAAACTTTGACTTTCTACGAATTGGACCTGGGTCTGAACCACGTCGTCAGAAAGTACGCCGAACCGTTGGCCGAGCCCGGAAATCTTCTCATTCCAGGTTTTTTTTGAATTTAAATTTTCAAATGTTTCTATTACTTTATTAAGAAAAATAATAAGTAGAAATATGTCTCTAATAAGATTTTTTGGTTTTGAGAGCCGTTTTTTTTGTTTGAAATGTTTTTTTGCAGAAATGTTTAATTTTTGGGGGTTTATTTAATTTTTGTCAGCAGCTGTGTAGATTTTTCTCTAGTATTTATAATTAAATTGCCAAAAAATAAGAATTTCTCTGAGGTGAGATCTCAAAAAAGCTTTCTAGAGTTCCCCAACAATATCATTAGAACTAGGTTTTACTTTTTTTCAAGCGCATTTTCAACAAAAATCGCAAAAATAATATTTTTTCAAAGTCTGAAATTCAGGAAAGTTGGATAATCGCTTGAAAAATGCCTTAAACTGTACAAAATTAATGATTATAGTCGAAAATTTGACGAATTTAGTACCCGGCGGGAACGAAGGACCTTCTGGAGTCATCGTCTGCTGCGAAAAACTACTTGGTTTATAAGAATCTGGGAGATCAACCGGATATTCGTTGTCCCATCCCCAGGAGAAGGGTAGGTTTTTGCTTATCTTTCTTGGAATTTACAAAAAAATAAGTGTTTTTCTTGCTTTTTTTGTGACATTATTATTATTATATTCACTTTTTCTTGCCTTGTCTCGAAATTCTGAATTTTTTTCATTTTTTTCCCCGTTCTTTACAATTTTTCATTATCCCGGTTGCATTTAGAATGGATTTCTGTGTTGAAAGTTTCTTGGTTTTTTTAAAATTATATCCAAAATGAGTTTTTTTGTGTTGAAAGTTGTTAAGCGGACGTGGCAATCGTCTAAAAAAATCGCTCTGTCATTTTTTTAAGCCATTCCAAATGCGACCAGATGTTTTAGAACTAGTGGATTCGATTCTTCAAAAAAATAGTCGAAAAATGTTATTTTTAAATTTTTTTCGGATTTTTTCAGAATAGTCCAATTATTAGAAAATGATATATATTCCTTAACAAATTTTCAATTTTTTTTCCAGTGTTTCTATTATTTTTCTAAATTTTTAAATAAATTCATAATTTTTTTAAATCTTTTCAATTTTTCCAGAACGACCTCGATGATCCCGACCGTTCTTTGCTCATTATCTGTGCGGCGACCCACAAAACCAAGCTCATGTACTTTTTCTTGGTTCAAACTGAACAGGGCGACATTTTCAAGGTATGATTGAAAAAAGAAAAGCTTTTTGAACTGGTATAAATATTTTAGAAACAGAAAAATGTTTGATTCAAGTTTTTTTGTGTATAAAAAAATGATTCGGGTTTTTAGGGTTCTTTTTTTCTTTTTATATAACTTTTTTTCATTCAACTTGAAATTTTTGAAAAAAATCGTTGGTGATAATTTAATATTTTTTTACTGTACTATATGAACTACAATTTTCTCGTAAAGTTTTTTTAAAATTGTTTTTTTTTGTTCTTTATTAAAGTTGTAGATTTGAAATAATTCTTCTACAAAAATTGAAAAAAACGCAAATTTTTTTTTCATCTTTTCCATAAGATATTTGACTGGAATTTCAGATAAAAATGAAAATTAGAAAAGAATGAATATAAAAAAGCTTTTTCACCCAAAAATAGCAGGGATTTTCGAAAATTTCAATATTCTCTGCAAGAATCAAATGAAAAAGCTGGTTTCTATCACTAATGCCGTGTTCAATGTGATTCCGCGAAATTCAAAATAGCCGTCAGAGAAAGAGAAAGATAACTAAATTTTGGAGGGTCAGAGACAATTTCGCATTTCGCGGAAATTACTTTGAACACGGCATAAATTGTTAATTTCAGGTGACCCTTGAGACGGACAAAGATCTGGTGAGCGAAATGAAAGTTAAATATTTCGACACGGTCCCTCCAGCCAACGCCCTCTGCATTTTGAAGACCGGATTCCTCTTTGTCGCTTCTGAATTTGGAAATCAGTGAGTTTGAGCTCTATAAAAATGGTTTCAGATTTGGAAAACGAGCTAAATCTTTTAGAATAAAAAAAGGTTATAAAAAAATCGGGGTGACATTTTCGATGCAGTTTTTTTCCTTTTCAATTTGGTTGTGCTTGAAAAAAAAAATCAGAGTCAATTTTTAGGAAGACAAGTCCTGAAAATAGACAAATTATTCACTTCTTAGATTTTTTTGTGTACTGATGGTTATGGTAGAAATAAATAAAAAAAGGCTTAAAGAAATATCATTTTTGTTAAAATAAATATATTTTTTTAACTTAAGGGAAATTAAGAAGGTGATAAAAGGTCATACTGAAATTTTTAAGCGATTTTTCTCAGAAAAAAGATGAAAAACGGATTCAGGCTATAAATAAATAGAAGAATGTAGAGAAATAGGATTTTTTTGCATAAATAATGATAGTTTTTTTGAGCGATTTTTCTCAGAAAAGTGTTTTTTTGGATTCATACGGACACTGGAAATAAAGAAAAAAACGGAACTATAACTTTTTGTGGAATTTTCCAGTGCAATATATCGAATTTAGGAGTTTTTTCTCATTTGATAGGCTCAAACTTGAATTAGAACCATTTTAGAGTTTATTTTAGATATATTATTTATTCTTCAGAGTAGATTCTCTGCTGAATCATGGGGTGACAGAATACTTTTAGTCGGAATTATATTCAAAAATGGAATATTTCTCTTCCAGTGAACTGTATCAAATCTCGAACCTCGGCGAGGACGACGAGGAGAACGAGTTCTCGTCGAGAATGCAGTTGGAGGAAGGCGAAACGTTTTTCTATGGAGTTCGACCGTTGAAATGTCTCGCCCACATTGACTCTCTGGACAGTCTGTCGCCTCTTCTTTCCGCTCATGTTCGTTTTTTGGTTCTTTTTCAAGAATCTTTTAAAAACTCTAATTAACACGCTGTCTCTACAATTGGCAAAATTGCTCAAAATAATGGTCACAAAAAGCACCGTATCTCGAAAATTTCTACAGTAATCTAAACTGAAAAAGTTTCTAGAATTGGATTACCTATCGATTGATATATCACTTGCCTAGTAAAAACTCTTCAATTCTTAGATTCGCAGGCACCAACCTGCTTACCGTAACCCGGCTACACTAAGAGGGAATGGCTCAAAAAATTGCGTCCGCAATATCGATAATGTGTTATGATACTGGATGAAGTTGAAATTTTTTTTTGATTACTGATTTTGAGAATTACAGAGACAGCGTGTCAAACTTGTAGAGATTTTCGTAATCTGATCATTTTTTGAATTTTTGAAAGGTTTTGCAGCTTTTTTTTTTGGTTTATATTCCTCTAGATTTAAATTCCTGTGAGCTGAATTTTCAAGAAGATAAAAATCGTGATATTTCTGAAAAGTTCCTTTTTTTCAAAAGGTTTAAGTTTAACCATGATTAGCTTTCCCTTTGAAAACTTTCCCCGTCAATTTTCATTTTGAAACTTAGATTTTTCAATAGTCAATTTTAATTTGAAGATCTGAGGTCTTGGAAAGTCTTGAAGGGGGACGAAACTAAAAAACAGTAAAGAGAAAAGCTCTATTTCAAGAAAAAAAGTGTAAACCAACTGAGTATTTCTACTCATTTTCCGAAGGCAAAAATTTTTTCAAAGTAGATGACAAAAAAATTACAGATTGGCGATGTCGCTCGCGAAGACGCGGCTCAAATCTACGCTCTCTGCGGCCGAGGCGCCAAATCCAAACTGAAAACGCTGCGAAACGGCTTGGAAGTGACCGAAATGGCCGTTTCGGAACTCCCCGGAAACCCCAACGCCGTCTGGACCGTCAAAAAGAACATCGATGGTCATTTTTTATTAGAATATCAACTGGAAAAAAACTTTCTGGTCCTATTGATCCATTTTGAATACCGATTTTTGATCTTAGTTCAATCGTATTAATTATAAATATTCATATTTTATAATCTGACCAACTTTTACGTCATTTGAAAGAGTTTTGAAACTACGTGGGCTGGGTCTCTTGATTTCTTAGGCTTCAAAGATTCCCTCAAATCGATTTGATAACGAATCACTCACTGAGAATTTTGGAAATTCCATGATTTCAGACAAAAACGACGCCTACATCGTCGTGTCGTTCGTGAACGCGACGCTGGTGTTGACCATCGGCGAGACGGTCGAAGAGGCCAGCGACTCCGGATTCCTGCCCACTTCCCCGACGCTCGGATGTGGCCTCATCGGCGACGATTCCCTGCTTCAGGTACTGTAGAAATTGAGAAATTTTTCGAGAATTAAAAATCGGTCAGTTTTATGATGACTAATTATTTCAATTTCTCAGAGTTTGAAACGATTTTTGTACGTTTTTTTAAAGTTTTAGTACATATTTCTTTAATATATCAGATTCATAGTCGGATTTTCACAATCCTGACTATTAATTTTTCAAAAATTCCTCTTTTCAAAAAGAAAACCTTTCAAATTCTAGCTATTTTGTGCACAAAAAAATTTGATTTCAGATCAAAAAAAGGTTTACATAAAATTTATTCAAATTTACAAAAAAAATTTTTCTTTTTTTGTCCGCCAATATTTGATTTTTTGAAGCTTTCTAATTGACCAAAAATGATAATTCCACGCGTTTTAAAGGTCTAGACAGTTTTGAACTGGAACAACTTCAAAAACCGTCAAAATATGGTCATCAAAAACCGTTTTTTTAGCGTGCCCTTTTTGGGGTCTTAGATTTTTCGTTTGATTCCCATCGTTTTGTGAAAATTTTTGGAGTTCAATATGTTTTTGGTATCAGAAAACCCTTCGTTAGATTGCCTTTAAAGGAATTTCCGCTCGTGTACATGAACATTGTTTTTGACCATTTTTTGTCCTTATTCTAGCCGTCCAACCTTTTCTGACATAATAATCATGATCATTTTCATTTTTTTTTTTGACATCATTTTTTCCTGTTTCTTCTATAGTCGATGTGCCACGAGTTGAAATTTCATGGAACGACACTCCGCTCGGTGGCCTTGCGGCCGTGAAGAATCAATGCCTTTGCGGATCTCGGTCACGCTTTCCCATTTTATAATTTGCCGTTTTCAAATACATTTTCTTCGATAATTCTTTAGTTTTATGAACTTTTTGACAGTGCAATGGATGTATAAAGTTTTTCGGAATGCCAATAATTCAACCAGGGGATAAATAAGCAGTGAAAAACCTTATATTGACTAAAAACCGATCTCTCTTTTTCATAGTGCGTACACGTCTTCATTTTATAAGCCACTCACTTTCTGAAAAAATCCATTAACCACTGCAGCAAACAGAAAAAAAAAACGATGAAAACATTAAAACCATGGTTTTAACAAAACACCCTTTTTTATCGCTCTTTTCGAGGAAGATCATGAAAATCATGAAAAATTTTTTTGTGTTTTTTCGTTTACATTCGTATAAAGCAATCCTTTTCAACGATAATAATACATTTTAAAGGAATAAAACAATTAAAAAACGATCAAAATTAGAATGAATACCAAAAAAAAAATTAGCGTGGCCGAGGTTGGCAAATTTGCAAGATGCGCGCTACCGCACAAATCGAAGCAACGGAGTGTCGTTCCATGAAATTTCAACTAGTGGCACATCGACTATACTCTTATTCTCAATAGGCTGAAAATGAAGTATGGTTTCAGATCTACCCCGAAGGTATCCGTCATATCCGAGCTGATCGACGTGTCAACGAATGGAAAACGCCGCCTCGTCGTCAGATCGTCAAATGTGCGATGAACAGGTTTTAAAGGATCTTTTGATATATTTAGTGAAAAATGAATATTTTCAGACGTCAAGTGGCCATCGCAATGACTGGAGGAGAACTCGTGTACTTTGAACTGGATTTGGTTGGTTTTAGGAGAAAAAAAATGAATTATGTCTTGCTTGAAACTCCGCCTATCTTGTTTTTTGTGTTCTACTTTTTCATTTCTATGACCTTCTTTCGGTGAGAAAAAAATTTAAAAAAGATTGACCAGCTCGTAGTTGGAGACTGTTGGATTACAGGAAGATTCAATCATCTGAAAATTGAAGCTTTTTAAGTGGTTGTGAAAAAGTAATGACACTAAAAAAAGAAATTTTTTTCTCGAAGGTGAACATTTTTTTGATTATATTGATTTTTGATATACGTTTTTCTTTTTTGTTATAATCCTTTCACAAAAGAAAAAAATTAAACTTTAAATTAAAAGCAGGAATTTTTTTAACATATTTGTTTAGAAAAAAATTTGATTAAGCTTAAATTAAGCATTTTTTTGGTTCCAATAATCTTAAAAAAATTAAAAATTTTTCTGGGTTATTTTTCTTTCAGAACGGAACTTTGAACGAGTTTTTTTGAATGGTTTGGAAAATCAATTTTTGGTAAAATTAATGAATTTTTTTGTTTAGTATAAGCTGCATGAAACTTGAAAAAGTGCGTTTTTCGATTTCGATGATCTTGAAAAATAAAAAAATTTTCTGCTTGAAGAAAAAAAGTTTTTTTCTTCATTCAGAACGGAACGTTGAACCATACTGATCTTTAAAAAAATCTATTTTTTTCTTAAAAGGAACGACTCAAATGAAAACTTTTCATAAAGCTTGAAACTGAGCATTTCTCGCTTAAAAAAACTCTTGAAAAAAATGGAAATTTTTTTGCTAGAAAGAAACGTCTTTTTGTTCAGAAAAGAGCTTTGAATAAAATCTTTCAATATGTGTATTTTCGATTATGATCATCCTTTAAAAACAAAATTTCCTTACTAAATAGAGTTCTCTACTCGTTCAGGACGGCAATTTGAAAAAAATCAATTTTTTTGTGAAAAAAGGCTTTTTCTCTTCAGAATAAACTTACATGAAGCTTGAAAGGGAGCCTTTTTCGATTCTAATGATCTCAAAGAACAAGATACTTGAATAAAGATTCTTTTTCGTTCAGAACACTTTGATCATTTTTTTGTTAAAAAAATGGCTTTTTATCCAGAGAGAACTTACATGAAGCTTGAGAGTTAGCCTTTTCCAAAGCCTTGAAAAATTAAATTTTCTTCTCAAACAAAGGATTTTCTCGTTCAGAACGGCACGTTGAACGAGTTCACCGAACGGAAGCTGTTCAACGCCGAAGTCTCCTGCATGAGTCTGAGCGAGATCCCGGAGGGAGAGCTCAACTCCAGATTCCTGGCCATCGGAACCGCCGACCAGGCCGTCAGACTCATTTCGTTGGACCCCAACGACATGCTCACCCCTCTGAGGTCTGTCCAGGAATCAAACCAAATTCCCCTGTTACAACATGGGAACAAAAATTAATTTAACGAAGTCAAAGCAGTTGTCTTGTATAATGATCGATTTTTTTTTTGTGAGAGCGGGTCTTACTGCCAGAGTGGTCCCTAGAGTGGCCACCTTCTGGGCTCTTGTAGGCTCCCCTCTAGGGGCCATCTTACTTGAGTGGCCATTCTAGGGGAGCAAGCTAGTCATCCCTGTACGCTTTTTTATTAAGCCTTGCCGGCTTTCGAATCAGAACAAAAATAAATAAAAAACCCCTACAAGGATCACTTGAGCTTCTGGCGCTTAAAGGTCAGACTATAAACTCCTGTAGGGACCACTTCAATTTTAGCCCTAAAGGGAGCACTTTTTTGTCGTATGCAAGCCCTCTAGTGACCACTGCGGCGTTTTTTTGTGCTTTTTGCGCTCTCCCCGTCTCTCCGCGGCTCTCTCGTTTTGAAGTGCTATTTTCCTGTTTCTCATATCTCGCCTGTAAAAGAACAGAGAGACGCAGACACTCAGAAATAGTCAAGTCACGGCGAACAAACTTTTAGAAAAAATTCTTCAATTTTTAAAAGTTTTGTGAACTCTTATTCTACAAGAAATAATAGTTTGGGCTCGGAATTAGTATACCAGTATATTTACCTTGAATAAAAAAATTTTATAAAATTATTGAAACTGTAGGAATACCCATTTGTAAGGAAATTCATGGTGGTCTCATTTTTTTAGTACTCAAAATCTGCCTTCTCACCCGGAATCTCTTCTGTTGGTCGACACTCCGAGTGAAGATGGAAAAGGACAGCCTTCGGTTCATCTCAATGTTGGATTGCAGGTAAATCAACTGGATAAATTTCCTGAAAATCTGTTTTCACTGAAGGAATTTACAGCGAAAAAATTCTCAATTAAAAAAAAATTGATCGGTTTATTTCGCAAACAGCGTCTTTTTAGGCTAAAGTAAAAGTGTCACTTCGATTTTTTCAACAATAGAAATTCATATTTTGGGCTTTTTCAGAACGGCTGCATGTTCCGCAACACGGTCGACAACGTCACCGGTGCCATCATGGACACCAGGACGAGATATCTCGGCACCAGGCCCGTCAAACTGTTCAGAGTCACCTGCCAGGGACAAAATGCGGTGAGATAAAAAAATTTCAGGGAAAAAGTTTTCAAAAACATCCTCGGACCTCTGGGACAAAAACCGGACGTGCTCTGGTGGTTTCTGATAAGTTCTAGGGAACACTTAAGAATGCTGCCCCTACTAAAGTGGTCACTAGAAATGTCCCGGCACGTCCGCTACGCGTCCGTTTCGCGCTACCAATGTCCGAGATTAATATCAATCAAATAATCAGGATTAGCTTAATTCATCATTTTCCAGGTTGTCTGCACCTCCTCGCGCTCGTGGCTCCTCTACCATCACCAGCGTCGGTTCCACCTGACGCCTCTCAGCTACGTCAATCTCGAATTCGCGGCCAGTTTCAGCTCCGAACAATGCGCCGAGGGTATCGTCGCCATTGCGGAGAACTCTCTGAGGTTCGTTAACGAGAACGTTTCGAAATAAAAAGAATGGAGAGTGTTAAGGTTTAAATAAACGAGAAACTTTGTTACGTAAATTATATATCGAATGACATAAATCTGGTAGAAAACGTCCACTAACGTCATAAGGTGTGAAGTACGCCGAAAAGTCTTGAAAGGGTTTTTGTAGAATAAAGTTTGAAGAAAACACGATTTTCAAGTTTTCCGTTTGTTTCTGTGAATATTGGCCTAATAACTTTAGCGCTTACAAGCTAATTTTTTTTTCTTTGGGTATGTTTTTTCACAAAAATGTTTATCTGCAAGGTACAGCTTGCATTTTCTCAGTTAGTGAGATCAAATCTGAAAAGTTTCCTGGTTCCTTTATGCTAGTTTGATAACAAACCAAATGTCTTTCCATTTCAGAATTATCGCCGCTGAGAAGCTCGGTGTGTCGTTCAACATCCAATCGTACAACCACAAGCTGACGCCCCGACGTCTCGTTGTCCATCCCTCGGCCCCAGCTTTCGTCGTCATCGAGTCCGACCACGCTGCCTACACGGCTTCCACCAAAACCGCCAAGAGAAATGAGATGGCTGATGTTAGTGAATTTGAAAAAAAAAACTGACTATGGAGCTCATTTTACTCTTCGTTTGAGAATTAGGGCTTCTAGACCTTCGGGAAGAAGAAATTATCGAACTGAGCGGGATCATTTTTTGTAGTTTCAGGAAGAATTCCTGGAAGTTTAGGCTTTCAGATCTTTCTAGAATTTCTCAAAGTCAAAGAAAATCATGAGAAATCTTCTGAATCGCTTATTTTTGAGACTTTGAGTCCTTCTTTTTGAAAAAGAAGAGATTTCGCAGGTTGAGACATCCATGGCCTTCATCTAGGGCATTCAAAAGCTCCTGAAAAAATTTTCAAACCGTTGTAATAAAAAGTAAGAAAAAAACGAATATCATACAAAAAAAACGAGTATATTATGTCACTTTCTTCATAATCTTCATTTTTGGATCCAGGAAAACTTTTCAAAAAAGAAATTGAGGCAAGTTTTCAAGTAATTTCTCGCCTCAAAAAATTTTTCTGAGCTCAAAAATTCCGAAATGTTTTTGAGAATCTGGAGGACATTCGAAAAAAAACATCAACCGAAGCGTTTTTATAATTTTCACGTATTTAGGACATTGAAAGACTCGCCAACGACAGCGAGGAAATGGAACTGGCCAAGGAGATTGCCGACGTTCTCCGCAATAATATTCCAGACGAGACCGTTTTTGGAGCCCCCAAGGCTGCCAGAGGTGCGGGAAAATCAGAAATTCCAAAATTTGTTCGAAAATTATAGGCAAATGGGCGTCGGCGGTGAGCTTGTTGAGCGCCATCGACGGAAAAGTTCAGACTTATTTCGAACTTCCCCAGGATGAGAACGCCAAATGGTTGGTTTCAGTGTCTTTGGATCATTGAAAATGGGAAAAATCGATGAAAAATCGATTTTATTCAAATTGATCCATTTCTTGAGAAAAAGCCTCTTTGCAATGTCCTTTAGATAAGCTGAATTAGAAAACTTCATGAAATTTCGGAATTTTTGGCTAGTTTTTTGAATTTTACACGCTTTTTGCCGTGAAAATTGCACCAATTCTTGAGAAAAATCCAAGTTTTACTCTCAATTTTGATTTATGTGTAGTTAGAACGTCCTAACTAGGCAAATTCCTTAAGTGAGCCTTATTTCGAACTTCCAAAAAATGAGAATGTGAAATGGTTTATGTAAGTGTTCTTTTAATGATCAAAACTGGAACAATTTCATTAAAATTTGTATTTTTCAAATATTTTTCTGATTTTGCTTTGAAGATTGCCCCATTTCTTGAGAAAAAGCCTTTTTTCAGTGTCCTGAACCAAATTAGAAAACTTCATGAAAATCCGAATTTTCGTCTCGTTCTTGAATTTCACACATTTTTTTCAGTGTCCTTTAGATGAACCAAGTTAGGAAACTCATGGAGTTTTCTATTTTTTTTGGCTAGTTTTTTAGTTTCACCCAGTTTGCACCAATTCTTGAGAAAAATCCAAGTTTTACTCTCACTTACGATTCATATTCAGTTAGAAGGTCCTAACAAGGAGAATATTTTTTTCGAGGATGTAAAATGGTTCTATTGCCCTTTTGGAAGTAGTTTCCGCGAAAATCAAAATTATCTCTGACTTTCTGAAATTTACATCCTTTTCTTTTCATTCTCTGACGGCTATTTTGATGATTACACTGATTGAGATTGAGAAAAATCTATTAAACCTTTCTCTTCTAACCAGGGAACGTTTTTTACCCCCCGGTTGAACTTTTGAAGTGTCCTAACTCGAAAACGAGATCTATTGCGAAAAATTTTCTTTTTGTTCTGGAATCAGGGGGTCCTGAAGTACACTTCAGCAAAGTTTCAGCAAAAGTTCAACCGGGGGTAAAAAAATGTTCCCTAGTAAGCTCGTTGTGCCTTGAAGATTGCGATCATATTGAATTCAGAAAAAAGTCGCTCTTTTGGGTCCAGAAGGGACAGAAAAACATCAATCGAATTGAAATTTCACACCGTTTTTAAAGCCCCGATTCTGAAATTTTCTCATTTTTGTCCACTCAAAATCTGAACGCTAATGAATGTTTCGAAAAAACTATTCTGACAAAAATTTAGTGGCCACTATAGAGGCTCCCCGAGAGCTATTTGAAGAGGACACTGAAGTGGCCACTAGAACCACCTCTATAAAAGCCAATGTAGTAGTTTTATTCATCTAGTAGTACCACTTAGAACTCTATAGTGGCCACTGATTTTTAACCCCTAGAGTGGCTACTAATATGTCTACTATAGTGGCCACTAATATGTCTACGGCCACTAAAGCGTCAAAACCCTATAGAGGCCACTAATTAATTTTCCCATCAGCATTACCTAACGAAATATCGCTTAAGCATCGCCCTGTGCCAGTTCTCAAAGCACCCTGAAACGGTGATGGTGCTGGTGGGCTGCGGCGTCAACGAGAGCCTCAACCCGTTCGAAGACGGCCAAGGCGTCCGACCTCCCCGCGGGTGCGTCTACACCTTCCATCTTTCGCCCAACGGAGACCGATTCGACCTGCTCCACCGTACTGAGACCCCCAAGGTATCACTTTAGGGTAGCCAGAGTTATTATTTTATTATTCATAAGTTACCTCCCAACAGCTTTCAATTAATTTTTAGGACTGCAAGTTGGTTTTTAGGTGGTTTTTACTGATAAAGTTCTGTTCAAAGATTTTTTAAAAAGTTAAAAAATGGGCAAAAAAGTAATGGCCTGGTGAGGACTCGAACTCGCGCTTTCTGATCGCGAAATTTAGTCTTCTAAAATTATAATTCCTTGGGAAGCTAGAAGGTCTTCAAGTAGCATAAAATGAGCATTTAGGAAACGTTTTTGAAAATAAAAAGTTGGAAAATTTGTATGTGAATCAAATAAAAACTCTTTTTTTGAACAAATCATCTCACAAGGGAAATTCGAAGCCTCCGTTTGAAGTTTTGGTGAAATTTGATTTTTTTAAATTTTTTTGCAACACTTCTTTTTCAATTTATAATGTTTTGATATCCTCAAAAAAACGTCTTCTTTATGATTTTTTTGTAGATTTTTTTAGAGCCTAAAAAGTTATCTTTCAAGGAAAAAAATATAAGGATTGAGAAAAAAAATTTTTTTGAGTGGCAATTTTATGAAAAAAATGATTTTTAGGGTAACATCTTCTGAAAGAAATGGCCATTTTTCTTTTTTTTCAGTTTTTTTAAATCTCGAAGCTGAGATAAAATTATTAAGATCAGTAGTAGTATTTTATTTCAGAGCCAGAAATAATAAGTTTATTGAAGAAATTCGCCTTTTTTTTCGAAATTTTGATCTTAAAAATTCAGATTAGCAGATTTTTTCGCTTCTAACGGATATATTTTCTTGAAATTTCTTTTTCTTTTTACTTGAAACTTCTTTTTTTTTGTTCAGCCGGTGAGCGCAATCCACGATTTCCGAGGAATGGCCCTCGTCGCGTTCGGCAACATGCTCAGAATGTACGATTTCGGACAGAAAAAGCTGCTCGCCAAGTGCGAAAACAAGGTCAGTTTTGTTGATTTTTTAATCCTTTTTCCTTCGTAAAATTCATTTTTTGATCGTATAATTCCCTGGACTCATTCAGATTTTTTCTGTGGGCTGGGGATTATAATTTTGAGATTTTTTTTACATTTTCAAAAGTAGAACCATAGATAGGAAAAATTTCTTTTTGGTTGGATTTTTGCTCAATTTTTTTCAGTTCGTGGACATCGCAAATTGTCAGAATATTTTTAGGAAGACCTTATATTTTGAGGCTGAAACAGGTAGCCCACCTTTTTTTTATTAATTCGAAGAAATAGTTTTTTTAAGATGTTTCTTCAGATTTTTTTCAAATTATTCAGGAACTTTTTTTCTCTTTTTTTCAATTTTCTTCAGATTTTTTTCGATTATTTGTAAAAAAACATTTCTGTAAAAAGTCGTGATTTTTTTATTCGACTTTTTTTCGATTTATTTTTTTATCGATTTTTGGCAGATTTTTTTGATAATCTGAGTTCAATTATTCAAAAAATCCTACCTTGCAAAAAAAATCCCCATTTTTTGCTACCGATTTTATCGGATGTTGCACTGAAAATTGAGACAGATTGCTTCCGATTGTTACGCCTTCGCACTGAATTTCGCGCATTTTTTTTTGTCATAGAACCCTTTTTTGCATATTTTTGGAATAGAAGCTGTACATAGGAAAAGTTTGCAGCGAAATTTTCGCGTAAAGTTTCTCGAAAATTTATTTTGGCCTTTCTGACCTGTCTGCGCTCTATTCTCTCTCATTTCTAAGGAAAATAAACGTTAAAGTGATGAACGGATGGGAACGTGCCTTTTTAGATAAATAGAATACAAAAAAATAGATTTTTTTGAAAGTGAAAATGATGAAAAAAACTGGAAAAAAATAGCGGTTTTTTCATGATTTTTTTACTTTCGAAAAAAATTTCCACGAGATTTCTTCATTATTTTGAGTTTGAATGTTCTTCTTCTGGACTTACAAGCTTTTTAAGATTTTTAATCAAAAAATTAAAAAATTTGGTCATTATCCTTTAATTTAGGGTTCATAATTTTTCTGCTTTTTTTCAAAAAAAGTTCCCATTTTTTTCCGTTTTTTTCGACTTTTTCCATTTTCCATTATTTTTAATGATCATTTGAACGCCACGCCTCACACGGCAAAAAAATAATCGCGTTTACAAGGTTTTTTTCGCTACTTTTTTTGGTTCCCCGCGAACAGGAAATAATCGAAATTTATATATATCCTAGTTCCATACGCTCATGTCGATTTCGTGATTAAATTTTCCGCGTTCTTTCAACATTTTTGAGCGGAGAGAATAGATTGTGAACTACTACGCGTGTGGAAGAATAGGAAAAAAGAGACGGAAGTAATTTATTAAATCAAATTGACTAGAAGACCATCTATGAATGTGTTGAGGCATGTGTGTGGGGAGATTTTTATCAAATTAGTTGGATTCGAGAAGAAAAACTGAAACCAAAGAAATGAATACGACGATGAGGCATTTTTCTGCTCTCTTTTGTTTCCATTTTTTGAAAAATCAACCGTATTGTTGCGCGTGGAGAAGTTTCAAAGCCGTATTAGTCATTGCGAAGAAATAAAAATAGGAAGAGAACAACTGGAATGGAAAAAAAAGATGGTTTTTGACTTTTTGGCTTTTCCTGATGCAAACTGGACGTTTCCTGGAGCCATTTTGCGGCGTCAGAACACTTAAGTGATCACTCAATCGATTCGTGATTCAAAAGGAAATTTTCAAAAGCCAAGAAATCATCGATTAGAATTTCAACAAATTGGAACCATATATTTCAAGATTTATTATCCGTTTCATGAAATGATAACAAAAATAGGTCTAAAAAATTGGATTTACGGAATCAAGGAAGAAAATTAAAATATAAACAACAATCATTGGTGTATACAGGCCCCGTTTAAGGATGAATTTGACCCGCTGGGAATGTTGTAGGAAGAAAATGAGAAAAGAAGGAGAAATAAGAGGACCTTACTGTCGAACGGCATGATAGCCAGGCGGACTGACGTTGTTGGACACGGTAGTTGGGGCTGGAAGAGCCGCTTGGTGGAGCGGAGGTCGGGAAATTATGTTGTTGCTCCGGGCCGTCGAGTTGTACGAGTTGTTGTTGGTGTACTGGAAGGGAGAAGTTGAGATATTTGTACAAAAATGTTAAGAAAGATTTTTTAAATTTACCTTGACATGGGTCGGATGGTTGAGATGATGGCACGTCAGAAGCCGTTTGAAGCAAATCCGAAATTCGCGGTTGAAAACGGTGTAAATGACGGGGTTGAGCGCCGAGTTCAGATAACCCAACCAGAAGACAATCGACCAGACGACGTCGTTTAGCTTGATCTCCAGGCCGTAGACGAGCGAGAAGCCAAGCCAGCAGAAAATGAAGCAACCCGTGACGATCGCCACCGTCTTGGCGGCTTTGATCTCGAGGGAAAGCCGTTTCTCATAGGCCCCGCTGGACTTCTTCTTCTGCCCACGTCGCATCAGCATCGACAGTGGGTTCATCGATTTCTTGGAAGGCGTCGGCGGCGGCTTGACGTCTTCTTTGATGCTGTTCAGAATGCTCTTCGGACAGCCGTTGGTTTCGACGTTCTTCGGGTGCAACGTGTTGTCCTGATGATTCGTGGCCAATTCAGTCGGTGGCGAGGGGTTTCTGAAATTTTTCTGGTTAGAATAAAATCTTCTGAGGCTCTCCGTTTTGGAAAATATTTTAAATCGTACAACCTACAAGCAGACATTGAACTTCTAGGATTGCGAGAAAAATGTCAAACAAAGTCAAAAGGCAAGAGAACCAACCCAAAAGAGTCTTCAGAAGACTCTGAGCTGATGATCCTCTGTTGAGTTCTGTTGGCAGTGCTGGAGGCGACGCGGTTCGAAGCGGCCCTAGGACTTCCCCCGTCTTGTGTGAAACGACGTCGTTTCTGAGCTGCGTCGAGGTTCGGAGAGTTGGTCGCCGAGGTGTTGGTCTCGCTGGACTTTCTCAGTTTATCCGCCGCACTTTCCATGTTCGCCGAATCCTCGCGTCGGTAGCGATTCTCATGTCTGAAATCTCGCTTTTTTCTCCAGTTTCAAGTTTCAATCTCTCACTCTTAATTAAAACAAGTCTCATTTTTGTTCTTCTTTCGACTTCTAGGAATTTCATCGCTTAAGTGATGAATACTCGGTTTTCAAGGAACGTCAGAAGTTAGACTTATTCAAAGCTAAATAATCAGTTTCCAACTTCGAGATTTACTTATTCCAATTCGTGACGTCGACAGCGATCAAACTCCTGGAAACGAATGGAAATTCCTCTAGAGAACGTCGCTGTATTGAATAATAAACGGTGCGCGATTATGCGTGTAGTTTTGCGTATACGTTCTTAATTATAAGAAGGGAAAATTCTATCTCTCTCTTCATTTATATATTTATTTAGTTTTCAGGCGTCATGAAAGATTCAGACGTCGCCGAAACGTTTTTTTTGCTCATATTCTGCACTCATCATCCGTTCTGTTTTGCGGGAAAAAGGCCTTAGTTGAATGGAGCGCGATTGAAAATAAAAGCGGGACAACTAACATGGTTTTAACGGGTTTGTTTTGGGCGGCGTGTGAGACGACGGAAGAGCCCCGGTGAACGCGGAGCATCGGAACCGAGTCTTTCGACAGGACATTCGGGTGATTGAGCAAGTAGCTTTTCGTTGTCGCGTTCTTTTTGTTGGCCGTCGCCGTGACGCTCATCATGCCTGAAGAATGTCTCTCTGGTTGATCGAAAGGCCGAAAAAAGGCTCCAAGAATTGGTCAACAAAGTTTGGCTAAAATGTTTTTGTAAATGTGCTCCATGGACACTTTTTGGTTTAGAGGAAAAGAACTTTAAAATATCGATTCTGTCAGGGTTCATGTTTCAGCTTTCTCAGAAGAGAAGGCATTTTCAATGGAGCGTATTTTGGTCAAAGGAACGAGCTTTTTTTTAATTGTTGATCGTGATGCAAAGAGCAAAGATATTTTTTGGCGCTCACAATGTAAAGTAGTAAATTCTACCTGAGTAAATGCTCTTGGTGGCTGCACGGGCGGCAATGTAGATTCGGAAGTAGACAAAGACGACGATGATCATTGGAATATAGAAACTACTGGAGGCCGAGAAAACGACGTATGCCCGGCCGGCGTTCGCCGGGGTGCAATGGCACGGAGTGTCTTTATTTTTGATCGAAGAGGCGAGGAAAAAGCTCGGCGAGCAGATGATGAAGCTGCCGATCCAGACGATGGCTACCGTGCATCTGGCCCGGAACTTTGTCACCAACATCGGGTAGTTGAGCGGCTTGATGATGGCGATGTAGCGGTCGATGGAGATGGCAACGAGGTTGTAGATGGACGCCGTGCACATCCAGATGTCCATCGTCAGCCAGATCGTGCACCAGCTCTCGCCAAAGATCCAGTACTGGTCCAGCACCTCGTTGGCGATGCTGAACGGCAGGATCACTATACCCACCTGCAAAAATTAACATGACTTTGCTTTGAATGAAATGCCTCACCAAAAGATCTGCAACAGCTAGCGAAAGAATTAAAAGACCCGTAGCGGATCTGAGCCGCCGCCGAAGGAGCACGGCCGCAATAACTAGCGCATTTCCCAGTACTACCACCACCACCAGAACCGTTAGCACAGAAATGATAGAGAAAATTCGGAAGAATTTGGCGTGAACTGGATTCCGCGACCATTCGTAGAATGTGCAATTGTTCGGAGGCTCTTCGATCAGCGGCGACATCATCAGATTCGTCGAATTCGTCGGCGGTGCCGTCGACATCCACAGATCCATCTCCAATATATTCATCTTGAGGGGATATCCTAGACGAGCTGCATCTGGCTGCAATTGTTTATAAAGATGTTTATCGCCAAGTATGGACGTAATGAGACAAATTGAGCGCGAAAAGGAAACGGAGATTGTATTGTTTCTTTTTGTTCCTTTTTTCTCATAGCGACTTTGTTTTGGGTTCAGCCCACCAACATGATTCACGTTTGTAAGGGAAAAGGAAGAAAAAGATGAGAAATACCGGTTGAACTTTTGAGCTGATGATTCTTATGAATACATCAAATAATATAGGAAAAAATATTCAAATTATGGGAACGATTAGAGTTCATTATTAGCAGGCACTTGAGCATTCTTTTTTCGGGGACATGCAATAATGAAGCAATTTATACTTGCGTTTCTTTGAAGAGCGACGAGGGTGAGGACAAGCACGGAGGCGTTGGTTTGTACTCGGGGCCTTTGAAATAAATGTCAAAAATGTGTTTTTTGTAGTTCTTGGTGCAAAAAATTCGCGTGTTATGTTGGCTTTGTTGTCTACGAAATGGTCTAGTTTTTGACTTTGAAAATATTTTCGAATGGTTTAGGATGACATGTTGTTAGAGGTATGAAGAAGGCTTCAAAGTTTTCTGAATTCATCAAAGCTTGAATTTAGCTTCCGGTCGAGTCAAGAAAGTGAGAAAGTCCAAGTGAAATAGCAGATTTTAAGAATCCTTGGAATAGACGCCTTCTAATTAAATTTTCCAAGTGCAATGGTGAGAAAAAGAACGGGGCTGTAATTATTCTAGTACAGCTGCGCTTCAAATTTTGGGAATGTAATTTTTGGTGCCAAGTTTTGTAGACTTCAGGCTGGGTGAGAAGTAAGAGTAAACATGAGTAAAAAGCAATGTTGAGGCGGTGATTAGCTCATGGAAGCTTTAATCGAAGCGGGAATTTTTTTCGGGACAAATAGGCGAAAAGTGGATTAAAAGGAGCAAAGTTTGAGGCCAATCGCGGCACTGGCATGTTTCATGCCAATGAACGGGAGGCGGTCCGTAGCGTTTCTTTTTTCCTTTCTTTTTATTCCCTCCAATACTCTCTCTTTTTCGCCTCGTCTCCTTTGCAGATTGGGTTATTTCTCGGCCCAATGGACCGCCACCGCCCGTTGAGGTGTGCCTGGAGGTCCCTTTTCCCTTCGAAATCAGTCCAAAATTCCGACTGAAGAAGTGATTTTAAGCGTGAAGACATTTGTGGGAGCCAAGCGCGCTTTTTTTTTCGCCTAAATAAATGTTGTTTTCGTGCACCACCATCACCACCAACGCTAGGTTTTTCGCGCTTATTTACATGATTTTTGAGGGAGAAAAGAAGATTCAGAGGTGTAAGAGGCTTTCGATAACCGAAAAAGCCGAGGAATGACGGATAGAAAAAAGATCCAGACATTTGAGCTTCGAGCAGGGGGAAAACTTGGAAAAAAAAGACTTTTGGGAGTTCACGATGAATTTCCAGCTGTGGAAACAAGATTAGAAAAAAGTTTCGAAAAGAAAAATCCGATATTTTTAATCTTGACTGGCCTCAATACTCGAAAAAGGGAAGACCCTATTCTTTAACAATAAAATAAAATTTTCCACTATATGTTAAAAATCAGTGAGAAAGGAAAATGTTAAACGAGGGAAAATTTGAAAATAAAGATTTTGAGAGAACTTTAAATTGATATGTATATCTGACAATGTTCATAACTGAATAACAAGGTGGATCTTTGAAGTTTTTCCAGAAGAAGGACACCAAAAAGCTTTTTCGGTTTTTCGATGCTCTTATCTGATGGCGTGCCGGAAAATCGCGAAAAAAGCCTCTCGAGAAAACAAAACTCTTTTCGTTTTTTGTTTTGGAAACAATTTTTGGATGGCTAGACTCAACCTGGAGACGTCATTAAAAGGGGAAAATACGTTGGAGAAGAATAGGGCTGGAATTAGGCAGCTGACGTTTTCGCGTCGAAATCTGCTCTAGGCGGAAATCGGGCTTCCTGTTCCACAAAGTATCTTTTTTTGTTGTTTCTTGATGGGATTAGACCCCGAGAATAGAAGCTAAGAAGGATTTGCAGGATTTCCCACTCAATTTTGATCGAAAAAGAAAAGTTCTAAAAAGTTTTCTGAAGGCCTGCAGCTGCATTCCATCATCGCTGACCTTTTAGAATTTTTTTCTTTGCTAATTTGGGTTCAAAAATAGTAAGATAAACCAAAGAACTATTAGTGGCTAAGGAATCGAACCGGCTTTTTTTTTTGCTTCGTCTTGGACTTCATAGTTCATAGTTAAGCATATGAGGAACTTTGAGATTTTTTGAGTTGGTCAGAAAATTTTCATTGGGCTAGAGGTGGACCCTGGAAGTCTCGACCGGCAAAAATCTGAAGTTTTTGAAAAAAGAGACCCAAAAGTTAATGAAAATTGTCAAACGCTTGTCAAATGACCCATTAGGCAACTTTGAGCTTTTCTTCTCGAAAAATAGAAAGTTTGGATGTTAGCAACTTTCTGAGATGATTTTTTAAAATTTTTGAAGTGTTTCGAGAAAATTCTGAAGCGATAAGTAGACTGCAATTTTATGCTCCACCTCGAGTTGCAAAAAAAATATTTTTAATCAGCTAGTAGCAAAAGTTAAAGTTAACATGGGAAAACAGCAATTTTCGAAAACCCTCCGAAAAGTGGTCATTAATCGAGAACGATCTACGAACTCGAACGCATCGAAGTTGATGAACCGAGGCGGCGAAATGTCACAAAGTCCTTCTTTTAATGCTCATTTTTTGATGCGAAAGAAGAAAATGAAACGGCCGACAAGGATGAACGAATTTCTGGCCAGAAGGACTCTTCTCACCCACACATCATCATCATTTTCGATGTGTGTGTGTTAAGCCCTTTCGCCCTCATCCACTTTTGATCTTCAACTTTTTTTTCCCTCCTGAAATAGTGCGGGTTTGAGGGGTTTTCTCATTGACTAGCGATAAATTTGAGAAAATGGCTTCTAACTATCATGCTGAAGTGGAACATGAACTTCCAAAGTTCTAAAAATGAGCCGAAAAAAAAAATCTGTTACGATGAAAAAGAGCTTCTTCTAGTGTTCCAAATTTACATGGAGAATGCGGAAAACAGTAGAGTTTCCTATAATTTTCACTCGAAAAAGTTCTACTGGAGATATCTCGAAACCAAATAAATGGAGAATTTTCATGCCCGACAAAGTGGGCAACGATTACGTGGATGGCCAAAATAACACCAAGGTGTGCAATTTTTTCTGGCAGAACAATTGCCGCGCTAAGAAACTGGTCGGATTTTGGTTGAGAAAAGTGGGAGAAGGGTGATTAATTTTGGAAAATAGGGGGATTAAGCTGACCTAGAACTATGGAAAAAGAGGTAAAACGTGGCTTGAAATGGCGAATTTTGAGAAGTGTTTCACTGCTTTTGTACTAACTGGATGTACTAAGAAGGAGCGGAGTTAGTTTTAGATTTAAAATGGTTCAGTGACCTAAAAGCCTAGAATCATCTGCAATAAGAAAGACTTCAGAAAGAAAAAAGCAAAAAATGACTGGAAATGGCAAAATTTAAGAAGTTCGAGCTTTCCAATGCCGTTGTTCTTACTGAATGTACTGAAATGACGGCTTTTCGTAGGGGGTATCTTTTTTTATTTTCTCTCTGGCGGCAAGAAGAAAAACGGCCTCGAGAACGACTACTCACGCGTACGGCTGGCCGCCGCCGCGCCGCCCACTTTTTGAGACAAATCTGGGCGGAGCCTCCTTCTTTTGGAGCCTTTTCAAAACTTTTTTTGTCGCAAAATTATGCGCACTCGGGATAGTGCAGGAGTAACGGTTATTTTTAGGTCTTTGGGAGGATTCTTAGAACTGGGAAAGGGCAGCTTTTCAATATGATTCAGAAGAAAAAGAAAAACAGGAATTTTTAGGAGGTGTTTACAAAATTATAGCTTTAAAATGTTAAAAATTGAAAATAATTAGAGGAAATGCTATTGAATATCCAAAAAAGAGCGTTCAGAGTTAGTTTTTAAAATATTTGACAGCATGAAGCTGTTTAATAAACTCGGAAAATTGTTTGAAATCGATTTTTTTAAGTAAAATCATACTAAAATAAAAAAACGAAAGATTCAAAGGAGCTTTTTCGCAAAGAAAAAAACAAGAAGATCTATCACAATTTTCACCCAAACTTCAATAAATTCCATTTTTTTCAAAATATTTCAAAAAAATCTTGTTTCTTTGATCATTATAAGGCTTCATCCGCTGGATATGCTTTTTTTTTCAAAGGCCTGGATCATTCCAAAATATTTTTGAAGCAAATCATTCCAAAGAACATTGAGCCGGACAGCAAATCTCAAGAGTAGGGCATTTAAAAAAAATGTAAAGCAGCTGAAATCTTGTCGCTTTTCACCTGCCGAGGTTTTTGATCTTGTTTTATTTTCTGGGATAACTTCTCAGTATTATTTATGAGTCTATGTAGTTAGCATTCGAGCGGAGAAATGTTGAAAAATAGCGCCGATTTTCTTGAGAGCAACATTTTTTCCCGCCGATTAATTGACGTTTTATCGACATCCAATCGGTTCGGAGAAATCGTTAGTTTGTACGACATAGTCCGGAAATTAATTGGCACGGGCTCTCGTTGAGATTCCAACGTTTAATGGTTCGACGGAGACACGATTTATGTGAGGCAAAAGTGCTCGGAAGAGAAAAAAAAATAGGCGACAGGCGCTGGAGTGGGCCGTTTTGAAGGACCTCACCCGTTGACACTTTTTCGCTCCACCGTTTGAAGGGCAATCGATCAGTTTTTATCATAACTTGTTGGTCAGCTGCTTCGCGTCCTCGACACGTTTCGAGACGCGTTTTGCGGTTGGATCGGATTTCGGCTTTTGGTGGTTCAATGGGGACAAAGGACAAATGGATACTTGAGGAATTTGAGTTCAAGGGAAGACTTTGCGGTGGAGCGCGATTTGAATAACAAAAATGGCAGATTAAAATTGGGAGTTGGAATGTTACTCAGAGTATTAAAATTACTGAAAAAATCAACTAAAATTTTTTTTTTTGCAAAAAACTTAAGTCTGTGAATTAGTTTCTAGCTTTTTTTTTTAAGAAAAACAATCCTATATCTCCAGCAAAATTTATTAAATCCATTCGAGATTGAAAAATTGGCTGAAAAAATCGACAACACATGTGCGCCCCATTGATAATTATGAAGAGCAAGAATTTAAAAATCGCCCAATTTACCCCTATGTAGCTTGATGTCACAGAAAATTGAGTTTTAATTATTCCGTACAAAAAGCCGCTTCCATATTTAGTTGGAAAAATAATAATTGTCTGTTTCAATGCTCATTTCCTTTTTTCCCTTTTTGACTAACTCACCCTACAATTTGAATGCTCGAAATTGCTTATTTGGCCAGATTTTTCTCGATGAATTGAACTTTCTGCGAATATTGTTTGAACTCAAGCCTCGGGCCATTCATAAATGTTGCGAACTTTGAAGTTTCCGGCTGCAAAAAAAGCGAGTTTATGGGTGGAAAATTGGAGGTTCAATTCCAATTTCCCGTTCTTTTCATTCCTGTTTTGAATAGCCGAGCGGGAAGTTTTGAGCTTCTGACTCGACGAACTTTAATTATAATAAATTGAGAAAGTATGAGGATCTTATTTCGAGCCTCCTCCGTAATTGGATGGCCCAAACTAATTGGAAACTTTTTTTTGAGCTCTTTTCAATTCCTTTCAAATGGTTCCATAGTACAAGTTTGAACTTTTGAGTTTTTGGATTTAGAAAATGAGTTTGAGAAAAGAAGAGTCTTTCAGAAAAAGCCCGCTTTAAGCTTCTTTTTTTTCGATGTCAAAACATTTCATTTCTATGAAAAGATAAGCTTTTTTCGGAGGAAATTATTTTTTCCAGGAAGTTTTTTTCGACTTTTTTGCGGGCGTAGAGGAATTTTTTTTTTCGCGATTCATTGCACTTCCGTTACTCATGCGATTACACACATGGCTGTTGGTATTTGTGGCGAAAATGATTATATTTCGTGTTGAATTGAGGATTAAGCCGTTATTATTACAAAGCCTAACAATATATTTCTGATTGCGTTTCGCTCACTTTTTCATTGTGGGTTTTATTCGGATAAACATGGAGGATTAAATTTTCGACGTCTAATACTTTCCGAAAAAAGAGGATTTTTTTTATGAGGAGGAAAAGCGATCTTAGATTTCAATTTTCTAGAGAAAATAATGAAGTTTTTGGATCATAATATGTGAAATTCAACATTTCAGCTGCTTCAGCCGTTCTGAACAGCTCAAAAAAAGCGAGAATAGATTTTATGTAGAAAAAAAATAGGTTGATAATGAGAAATATGGTGGATTTCACGTGGGCGTTTTTTTATTCTTCCTTAAAAACCTCAAAAATTATTGAGAAATAATTTTTTTATTGAAGGTGGTTCTGGGAAAGAGAGAATCAAGAATGTTTAACTTCGAAATTTCGAGCAAGAAAAATAAGGTCAAAAAGATCTTTTCCCCCATCTAAAGCTGGCTTTATAACCCATCAATAAAATGGAAGCCTACTCTAAAAACAACAGAAATCTCAAGAACTTACGAGAAAGAAGAAAGAAAGCAAGGATGACGTTCAATCCTGAACATTCAAACGATGTTTCTGAATATTTTAAGAGGATTTCCCTCGGAGGGCGAAAAAAAAGAAATATTCGACTAGAAGCGATGTTTGGCAGAAAGCCTCCGGAGCCGAAAAAAGGAGCAAAGGACGATTTTTCTCTCCCCTTTTTTTCCCGGTTTTTACGATGAATGATCGACGAGAGATAATTTATTCCGGCCGGCTTTCCCCGTCGTAAATAGTGTCAACTTTTAGCCGCTTCAGTGATTATTTATCTCATTTTTGAGGTTGAGTTGGGGTTTTGGGGGGAATGGAGATTTTCTGATAGTTCTCGAGATCGTCTACATAAAACTGTAGATTTTCAAGAATTTTTGATTTATTTGAAAAAAAAAATTTCATTCGCAACGACTTGAGACAGTCTGACATGTCTGTTTCCTCTTTTCTCTCACCAAGGGTCTTATTTTATGTTCCTACTTCCCGGAGAGAGAAAAGAGAGCGCAGACAACTCAGAATGCTTCAATTCTTGACGAATAGAGTTTATAAGTGGAAAGTGTGCTCCATTGAGAAATCCACTTTTTATTTCTTTCTCGGAAGATAACTCGAACCGGACGAGTCGGAGTATCTATAGTGACCACTTTAGTGGCGTCAGAACTCTTAAGTGACCCCTAGGTTTTCGTTACCGAAACCCGAATTTTTATAAATAAACACTTCCGTGGCAACGAAACGAGAGAAAATCAGTCTGAAGCACTATTTTTAGATTCCTTCTGAATCATAACTTTATAACCTTTGCTTACCCGGAAAATTGGTTCATGCTGAACTTTTTGTTTAACATGTGTTTGCAACTCACTCATAATTATTTAATTAACCTACTTCCTTCCTTATGACAAAGATGATAAATTCATTCCCCACTCACTCATATTTACCTACCGGGAAGCTTTAGTCATTGGATCCAGAAAAGAAAAATAAGTCTGAAGGAAGCTTCTTCAAACGTTCATTTCCGCCTTCTTATGAAGACTGGACTTTTTATTTCTCGGGTTGAGGGTTGTAATGAGATTATGGCGCCGTTTCATACATTGCATCGAGATATTTTTCATTTCCGGATTGGAAGAATTCGAACGGAAGCCGTTCTGATGAAGTTCAAGGGTTTCAAAGAACGGCGTGGAAATTTATGTCCTCTTTGTGCGGAAGAGATAGAGATCAGTTTTGGAGGGATTTATGAAAAATGGTTTTCTGAGATATGAAGATTGGAAGATAGAAATGGGAAAAAAATCCGAAAAATCATATTATATCGTAGCTTTAGCAAAGGAGCGCACTTGCTCCGTAATTGAAAAATTCAAGCTTTTTGAGATTTTTTCGGCTTGAACAGTTTGGAAAAAGGTTCTCAATAGAGCTGTTCTGCTGTGATTTTTAGTTTTTTTGTTAAAAAAAATATTTTTTTAGAACCAGATTTTATATTCAAGAAGAATGAGTAAGAATATTTCAAAAAAGGCACTTCTTAGGTCCAACTTTTCCCCCCGAATATCGAACAAAATTGTTGTGAAAACACGCGTTTTCTTCATCGGACAGCCCTTTCAGCCTTTCAATGGACGAATAAGAAGCAAAAAGTTGCCCTTTTTGTTGTCTCCGCTTGGATTATTGTTATCTTAGGTCTCGAAAAAAGATTCTTTTTGGTGACGAAATTTCCTTTGGCTTCTTTTTTTTGCAATATTAAAAGGTTTCAGAGTGGTGAAATATATATTAGGTCATGGGAAGTTTTTCGAGTTTTAGAGAGGGTGACTCAAGGAGTTTAGTAATATAATTTTTGAATAAGCGAAATTTAAGGGAGGTTTCGATAAATACATTGGAAGTCAGAAAAGAAAAGAAAAAATTCAAAAAATTTGCTCAAACTGTACTTTTTGGCTTTATATTGTAATAAAGTGAAAGAAGGTATATTTTTGCTTAATTTGGGGCGCTAAAGAGCGGCGTTTTCAAAACGCGCCAGACCCAAAACGACTTCCGCACTTAGCCATCGTAAATCATTACAAAACCTCAATTGGATGAAACGAAACGCTTACGCGACACTTTGAGCCATTCTACGTGCGACCACGATGTTTTGAATTGAAAAAATGTATTATAAAACTGGTTTTCAACGAAAAAAAAAAAGATAAAAAAAGATAAAATTCATCAAAATTTTCTCATTCTTGGCTCATTCAAAGCTTCTGGCGACTTTTCGTGTCTTTTTTTTTGGATGTATGCTTTTTCTCTCAAATTTGGAAGCGTTTCTAGAAGAAAATATCAAATTTTTCCCTTTTTCAGAACTTCCCCGTCTCCATCGTTGACATCAAATCGACCGGCCAACGGATCATCGTTTCGGATGTCCAGGAATCGATTCACTTTTTGAGATACCGCAAAGTTGTAAGTTTATTTTTTCATTCATTCACAAGGTCACTGAAAAAAAAATGGACATTTTTTGGTAGTTTTACATCAGTCAAGACAAGAAATCTGGTGCTTCAAAAATGGCTGAAATGTAGCTACAATCAGAAAGGACACGTAGTTTTTTGCCCACCTTTTTCTTTGATTGGACAAAGATTTTGATACGATTATTAAGTGAATAACAAGGTGACTCAAGGTTTTTTTTTGAAGAAATAACTTTCAAAGTTGATTGAAGAAGAAAGAACGCAATTGCCAAGAATAAAGGGATTTTGAAGGCTTTAGGAAGAAATTTAAAGATATTTTCAAAAGAGGGTGCGGTGATTTTGGTTGCAAATGTTCAAAATCAAACGAAAACCATTTCTCACAAGCAGTTGTGCTCTATTGACAATAACAAGTTGGAAAACCAAAACAACGACATTCTTCTTCTATCAAGAAAACGAGAAAACATTTTCCAATAGGAGTACTTCTGAACTTTTGCCCCAAAAATGGATTTTCCCTCCAAAAAAGAGAAAAATTCGAAGACGCACAGAAAATTTCATGTTATTGTTATTTTTGTTGTTGGCGTGCCTGGGAAAGTTTGATCGAATTTTCGAGGTCTTCCTATATATATTTTCCTTTCTTTTTCAACGCCATCGTCGAAAAATTTAATCATCGTATAAATTGATGCGAGGCGTTATTAATGGAGAATATATTGTTCCGATGGATTTTTGAGGGAGAAGAAAAGTGGAAAAAAAAACCCCTAGAGTGGCCACTTTCGCAAGCTTTAGTGCCCCCATAAAGTAGGTAAGGTGGTCACTTGAGGGGTAGTCTAAACGAGCCTTTATAGTGACCACTGTGGCGTTTCCAAGCTTTTGTATAGAAAAAATAGCGATTTTTAAAAATTTGCAAAAGCTTAGAAACGACAGAGTGGTCACTATAGGGACTATTTTAGATTACCCCTAAAGTGACCACCTTACTAACCCTATAGGGACAATGAAGCTTGCAAAAGTGGCCACTCAAAGGAAAAAAAATGCAAGTGATCCCTATAGATTTTCACAATTTAAAAATGATCTAAAAATTTGAAATACCACTCAAGGGACCACTTGGGCCAGCTTGAATGAAGGACCACCAAAATTTTATTTCTCTAGAAAGCATCATCTTGTCCACTATAGGGACTATTTTAGATCACCCCTCAAGGGACCACCTTACCTATCCAATAGAGGCACTAAAGCTTGCGAAAGTGACCACTCTAGGAGAGCATTCAAGGGACAACAAAAAAGTTAAAAGGCCACTATAGGGACCACTTGACGGCTTGGGGCCAGACCCTAAATCCCTGTAGGGACCACTAAAAGTTTAGCCCTCTAGGTGGCACTTTTTTGTTCACTACAACCCCTACAGTGACCACTTTGGCGTCCCTAAAAGCTGTTCTAAATTGATTCTATTAAAAAAATATATCGATATTTGATTTTTGAGAACAAGATCTTTTTTCTTGAAAATTCGCTGATTTCAAAGTTTGAAACGATTTTAAAGCCATTTTTCTCATAGGAAACCCCTCAAAGTACTTTCGAAAGCCAATTTTGAGGCTTATTTTTTGGGATAGTCCACAGATAACGTTGTTTTTCGTCGTCCTAACCACGTGCCCAACGATAAGAGCTCAAAAATAGTTGTGAGAAAAAAAAGAGAGAATCTGAAGGACTCTTAAGCCCATATTTTGTCAACAAGAAGAATCCTCGAATTGGAATCTTATTGAATGTGAAGAATAAAGTGTGTTTGTTGGAGCGAATTTGAGGAGTGGGCCTTTTTGATTTTGATGAGAACTTTGAATGAAATATTTATGAAAATTCAACTTTTTAGGCTTGAAAATCCACTAATTTTGCATTGAATTCGGTGAAATTGGAGAAAAAGGAGCTCGTAACTGTTTTGGAAGTGGACCCTGAAGTGGTTTTTCAAAAAAACAAGCTTCTAAAGGGGTCACTTGAAAATAAAAAATGAAATATATGAGGTAGAAATAAAATAGGGATTTTTAGTTAAATTTTAAGCAAAAGCATTTTTCATTTGACTCCTAAAGTGGCCACTTCAAAAAAACCTCCATTTGACGCCTCAGTGATCACTATAAGGATTACGAAATTTTGATTATTATGAAATGCTTCAACCTTCTCAATAATGTTTTTTATTTCGAAAAAAAGGAACCTTATATTTTGAAATATAGCTGAATAATGAAACGTTAAGGATAATCAATTGGTGATTTTTGCGGACGATACGACACCGAGGTACGTGACTTGCGTCTGTGTGCTCGACTATCATACGGTGGCCGTCGGCGACAAATTCGGCAACGTCGCTTTGGTTAGTTCACTTTACAGTTTCCCGATTCCCGGTTTAGTTCAAAAATAGCATGATTCTTTTGGTCTCTCTAGTGCCGCGGTGCAAACAGTTCAACTCTTTGGGGAAATTTTAGTGGCCACTATAGAGTAGTTTTTCATCCAGTATTCCTTCCAGTAACTCTGATAATTTTAAAACAAACAGATTGGATCAGTTATGTTGATCCATTGACCCCTAAAGTGGCCACTAAAAATTTTAGAGGTCTAGTAGTAGCACTTAGACCTCTATAGTGGCCACTAATTTGACTACTATAGTGGCCACTACAACGTCAAAACCCTATGGTGGCCACTAAAAATTTTCCCAGTAGCAGAATCGACTAAGTGATCACTAAAGCGTTCGGAAAAATGATAGAAAAATTGACGTTAACTTTGCCGTTTCTAGATTTCTACTTTAGTTCCAAAACAGCAAGGTTTTCTCGTTCGTCTCAGGATTCATCTGATTGAAATATTAAGCTGAAACTTTAATTTTGGAAATAAGGAGGGAAATCGTTATATTATATTCTATATTGAACTTTGAATATCTGAGAAGAACGGCTGAGTGTTGCTCATGTTAGAGGAAAGATTGGACGAGGTTTAGAGATAAACTATCAATTCCCATCAATCGAGGCTCAAAAAAGCTCAAATATTGATCGGAACCGCTAGACAAAATAAAAAGAATAAGAAGAAGGAAGCGATCTTTTATCGTGAAGAAGAGTTTCTCTGCAAAATAAAAGAAGGGCCTACTCTTGGATGCAAAGGAGGAAGTCGGCGTTTAAGGAGGACCTTTTTTGATGAATGAATAGATCCGCGGAAGGTGTCAGTTTGACCTTTTTTCCTAGACAAAATTGTTTTTTTTTCTTCGTCTTCTTTGAGCTTGAATTGAACTAATAACAATGAGGACGAACGGAGGTGACCTTTTTTGAGGAGATAGGTATATTTTTGGTTTTCTCGAGTTTTTCTGATTCTTTTATCGTTTTCTAGTTCTACTTTTAAGATTTTTAGAGTTATTTTTTCCTAGAAAAGGATTTCAACATGATCTTTCAGACGAAAAATGAATTTTTCTAGTTTAAAAACTCAAAAAAAAGTCGGAGATCAGCTCGAATGTGCGGATTTTCATGGAGAAACGCAATCTATCCGTTTTTTGCAAACTCAATTTCCAATCTTTGGATTATGTTCTTTGCTCGAAATTCAACGCCATGAGCTTTAAGTTCTGAATTTTGACTATATAGCTGATTCACGGCTGGCTTGAGCCATCGAGAAAAGGGTCCTGCCACGAAAAGAGACGAGACAGTGCCCTGGTTGGTGGAGAGTGCAGACAGGCCACGCCTTTTTGCGTCTCAAGCTAGTCGTGAATTGTCTATAACTTAATAAGTTTAAAAATGAAATCATAGGTTTTTTTGGCTGTTTAAAGTTTAGAAACATCATTGAAACAATGCAAATCTAGTCAAGACAGCCGAAAGACAGGCCTTTTTTACTTTGAACAAGAGAAAAAAAACTGAGGATTTCTTGGCGGAAATAAGACTTGGATTTTGTGAGCGGAACTTGTTGAAGACTCCTCTTTTTTCTCGCTTTGCTTGCCCGTTTTCGAAATGAAGAAGGGAAATTTGAATTTGGGTTCATCGCCTCGTGTCTTTCAAGTGTCATCATTGAAAATCCAATGGGATTTGAGTTTGTACAAGCGAGTAATATCGAAAAATGCGAGGATTTGGTTCTTAGAAAATGCTCTTGTTTTTTAGTTTGGACTAAAGATCGGAGAGAAATGGAGCCTTTATGGTTAGGTTTGAAATTTTTCATGATTCTGGAGAAAATGGAGTTATAGCCATACATAGGATCATATGGAAAATAAAAAGTTACACCAACTTGGAGAAAAAAACCGGTATAGGAGAAAATGCGCTCCAAGGATAATTTTACTAAATTTTTTTACATTGACATAAAAAAAGGTTAAAAATCAACCGAAAGGAGCAGACTTTTTAAATTTTTTTGAAAAAAAGAGACTTTCAGAAATAAGGATGAAATCATATAACTTTTTTTCAGAAATTCCAATTATGAAGTACACATCCCAACTTTTTTTGATGTTTCGAAGCGCCGAATCAGCAATAAAACTAGCCTAAATGGCCCCTCAGAGTGCGTACTCGCGTTTTCGACTAGAATTCCCGACTTCCTAAACTTTTTTTTCCGTCCAGTAGTTCTTTTTTCCCGTTTAGGGACCATGTTCAATTGGAAAAAAAACCCCTGTTTATTTTCAGAACCTCATAAAAAACTTGACAAGGAAACATAAACTAGGGTGTAAAGTATCGGTTTACGGAAGCGTCTGTTCGAAAATGTTCCGGATAGGCTGTTCCCAGAAGAAAATGTCAGGAAAATTGAGCCCCGACGGAAAGGTCGGGGGAAAATAGAGCCTCGGAAAGTTCAGCTGAAGAGAAAGTTTTGTGTTTTTTAATCAGAAGAGATCATATTCTTTCGAGGATTCAGAGAGCAAAAAGTTTAATTTTAGGGCTTTTTAGGGCTTTTTCAGGGCTCTTCGGGGCTTTGCAGGCTTTTTCGTCATAAAAACCTAATCTTTTGGATATTTTGGGCCCTGTAAACATTAATTCGTACTTCAGGCGTGTATATGATAGCATTTGTAGGGAGAAAAAAACGCCTAAAATCATTTCTACAGTAGAAAAACCCGAAAAGATTCAGAAAACTGCAAAAAAATATTTTTTTATTTACATTTTCTAGCTTTAGAGATAGTCAAGTTTCGATTTTTAAAGTATAAATGAGCTGCATTTTTTTCAAAAAAATAGAAATGGAATAAACAGGAAAAAAATGAAAGAATAAAAAAACGCTCTTCTTGGGAACAAGCTCATTCAAAAGTGTTCAGAACAATTTGCCTATTGATTTATTAATGAAAATGAATTTTTCAACGTAATAGGATAAGGAGGACGCTTTTTGGTCAAAAAAGAAGAGAAAAAGAAAATTTTCAGGTCCTTTTTTGAGTCGGTAATCGGATTTGAGGTTGTTTATGAGGATGGTTTGTGCTCTTGAAGAAGCAATTTCGGTTTTTTTTGGTCTGTTTTGAATTTTGTTAGTTGCCTTTTTGGGTAGTTATGTTGGAAATTCTCATCGAGGGGAATTCGAACTTTGACAAAAAATTTTCGGTCGAGAGAAATTCGGTTTTTAGCTGGTAATGAGCAAGTATGGCAATCAAAAAAGGCTTATCTTTCAACTAAAAAAAGAAATTTTAATTCCGAGAAAAAACGCCTTAAAAGGCCAAAAAGAGCTTGTTTTTGTCGGAAATAATGGAATTCCAGCGGCCTATAAACCATATAAAGTTCCATGAAAGTGATCATAATTCTAAAGAAATTGAAATTTATCACCGAATTTTCGCGGAAAATCAACTTCCAGGTGAGAAAAGTAAACTAACGTGGGAAGCGTAAACAAAAAAGTAAAGAAAAAGAAAAAAGAAAAAAAAGGCGGCGGCCGTTCTGAAGAATCTATTTTCGCCTGACTAATTACTCGGAAATGCACACAGAAAAAAGAACAGGAAAAGTGACTTTTTGCTTAGTTTTTTTGGGCTTTTTGAAACAACTGATTTCTGTGAGAAATTTAAAAAAATTTTTCGTAGAAAGAGAGGATTAGATGATTATGTATAAACCAATTGGATGAGAAAGTTTTGAAAATTGTTAATCCTGTGAATTTTTAAGAATTTTTGAGCTGGAGACGGTAGGAAGATGCATATATTTTGAATTTTTTGTACCGTATCTATGGAAATTTGAAACCGTCTGATTTGTCTGGGCTCTCCAAGCTCTCTCTCGTCCTGACTTTTTGACTTTTCGGTGAGAGAAAAGAGGGCGCAAAGTGGTCAGACTGTTTTGGAGGACCACAATTGCTGTTATCACCTTTATAAATTCAAAAATATTGAAATTAGCGTTAGAGCAAAGATCAGCGTTATTTTAGAGCCGACCTATTTCTAAAAATGTTAAATTACTTATCAGGTGAGTAGGGTAAAAAAAAAGGTAATTTTTTGAAAAATTTTAATTTTCAAAGGAAAGTTTTTTGCCCTTTTGCACCATCTCCAAACCAAATAAATGACTATATTTAGCCTTAAAAACCAAACATTAACTCATTTTCTCCCAAAAAAAACGACAAAGAAAATGACGTTTAGAAAAAAAGAAAGTGGATGACTAAAATGGAACGGCGGTTTTGCTTTGTTCCGGCCGCCCACCCTCGCCTATTTTCTTTTCCTTCTTTCTCTCCGGTGAATCTACGGACTTTGATGAAATCGAATCGGGAAAGCAGCCGATTCAACTTTGGAGCAATCAGAGCCGTCGGCCAACCTTAAACTGATTCCCTCCCCCCCAAAGCTCGTCTTTATTTTCATTGACGGGGCTTGTTTTTCAAAGAAATGTCCTGGTTTCGGATCACAAACAATGCTTCTTGGATTGGTTTGGGAGGGTTAAACAACCTTTCTGGTGGAAAAGAACGGCTCGAATTGAAGTAAAAAGACAACTTTTTTATGTACCTCAATCGCCGTCATTTAAATTATTCTGACTTGTCTGCGCTCTCTTCTCTCTTGCTACTTCATTTTAGGACCCTTCTGGTAGAAGAAGTAAAAAGACAACTTTTTTATGTACCTCAATCGCTGCAGTTTTAATTATTCTGACCTGTCTGCGCCCTCCCCTCTCTTTCTCTAATTCATTCTAGGACCTTCTGGTGGGGAAAGAGAGCTTCCAAGTTGTGGAAAACCGGTTAAAAATCAAACATCTCCGAATTGCGATTTCAAAAATGTTCCAAATGCATTTTAATGCAAGTAATTGAACACAAATTTATAAAAATGAATATTTCGAATCTCAGAAAGTAGAAATTTTGACTTTTCATAGGGTCTCGTTTCTATTGAAAAAAAGAACTAATCACATTTTTTAACCAAAGAAAAAAAAATCATAGATTTGAAAACTGGGGCTTGGTAAACGACTAAATATATAGCATTTTCTCCCCCGAAAAAAAAAAAATTAATATGGGCCAGAATGAAGAAAGTGAGATTGGTCTAAATGAAATTATTATTACTAGCTATTTTTTTGTTTTTCCACCAAGGCTGGATGTCATGGGTTTCCCCGCAAAATAGTAATAAGAGTAAAAAAATTTTTTTAAAGTAAAATTTCCATTAAAAATCCTTGAAAAAGGAATATAAGCAATACAAAGCAAAAAAGTAGTTGTATTGGGGATTTTTGGGAGTGATTGATGGTGTGCTGTTCGTTGGGGCGCCTTTTGTTTATCCGTCAAGACAGGAACACTTTTTTTTTCTTCCTAGGAAAGCAATTTGACATTGTTAGGTGCGTTATGGGAGGTCGGCTCCGGCTTCTTTGCTCTAAAATTCCTTTTTTGAAGAGAGTTTTCTGGATTTCATACATGAATATACTCTATTTATCCTGAAATGGACGAAATTTTGGGAAAGAGGTCTAAAGATAAATTTTAAGGATGGGGTGTTGAAAAAAAACCAAGTTTTAAGCTTAGTCGGTAGTACTGACTTTAATTTAGGGAAATTTCGCTTTTTTCGGCTTTTCCTTTCTTTATAGAACAGTGATTTTGGTTTTTAAAAAAAGACAAAAAAAAGAAGAAGAAAAAAATGAATTTATAAAAAAAAAAGTGAACTTTTTTTTCATGGACCATTTTTTACGAGTTCTCTGACCTGCCTGCGCTCTCTTTTCTCTCGCCGAAAATAGAATATTTTTTGAGAACGAGAGCCCAGAGAAACGAGACTTTAAGAATAAGTGAATGGATGGAAAAGTTGGAATTTTAGCCAGTAAAATAATATAGCAGACGTTTTCAGAAACTCTGATCGTCTCAAATTTGAAAAGATATTCCTCGAAATGAAAAAAAATGTAAGCTTCATTATACACTTTCCAAAAAAAAAAGCCGTGATACCAAGCTTTTCGGCCTTTTTGAATGCGTAAATTGGGTGTTTTCTAGGTTTGATCTGATTTTTAGCAGCTGCCGTTCTTCGAAAACATTCAAACGAAAATTTCACTAATTTTGGAAACCTTACATGGGAGATCATGTCACTTTGTGGTTGGGAATTTCCTGAAAATTGGCCAGAACCCTTCTTGCTGTACTAGATGAGGGCCCTGAAAGTCTAACTGCAAAACTTCCTAGTTTTTGAGAAATTAGGGCCTTAAGTCTCAGAATAGCCTATTTTTATGGGTTTTCTTTGACTTGGAGGCGTCTTTTTTTTTAAAACGGGGGATTTTTGCAGTTTGAGACTTCTAGAATGTTCTTCTGGTACAGCAAATAGTGTTTTGGCCAATTTTCAGAAAAATACGAACCACAAAGTAAAATGGCCTCCCTTGTTAGTTATTTATTTACTCGTAAAAAATGAAAAAAAACGACCAGACGATTTTTCATAATTTTATAATGTCTTTCATGAACTTGGCAGACTAGACTATTCCGAACTTAATAGGCCTTGCCATTTTAATGACTTCCTCGTTTTAATTACATTTTTTTCTCCCGATTATCAAAACTTAAAACTTTCACATGGGGACAAAGTTCTCAAGAAAACTTATTTTGACCCTCAATTTGCGGAAGTTTTTTGTTTTCTGACTCTCACGACAGACTTATTTCGTACCAATCCTTTTCGGCCAATAATTATGGGTCTTTGGCGTAGGTTTTGCAAAATTTTGAGTCGAATGCGAGAAAAGGTTATAGAAACGGGTGATTATAAGGCAGACTGATGACTTTGACATTACAAAAAGATTCACTGCGGAATGAAAATTTCAATTTTCAAGATATAAGTTTGATACAGTTCCGAAACAAGCTCTATAAAAAAGACGCTCTGACGCACAAATATTCCGCCAAAAAAAATCTTTCGGTAAAAATTTTTCAACGATGTAAACACGCTCTGAAGCACAGGACAAAAAAATATTTCAGTAAAATTTTCAAACGATGTAATTTGAATGAAATTCCGAAACACGGTCCATACAAAAGACGCTCTGACGCACAATTATCTCACACAGAAAAAAAAATCCTACAGAAAAAAGTTTTAGACGATATAATGTTTATGAAATTCTGAAACACGCTCCATAAAAAGACGCTCTGACGCACAACTATCCCCTAAAAAAAAAGAAAAACCTTCTAGTAATCAAAATCCAATGAACTACTCGGCGGGAACTTTCATAGTGCAAAAAAATTTATCCATCCGATTTTTCTTTTCCTTTTCCTGGTTTATTTCCGGCACACTCGGACGGGCAATTCGATTAGGCCAGAAATAAACGAGGCAATAAATTTGATCATTTTTTGCCCGGCTGAGCGTAGTTTGGCGTGTAACTTGAGTTTTTTTCATAAGAAATCACGCTCCAACGAACAGAAGAGAATTTTTTCATGGCAAAAAACATTTTTTGGCCTCCGATGTGGCAAGCGTTAAGTCAGTGGAGCTGCTTGGATAACGCGATTAGTTTTATTTGGTTTATGGTTTTTTTCTTGTGGGGCAGGAAGATTTGGAACAGGAAAAAAAAATAAACTAAGAAAAAAAATTCATAATTTCAAATGATTTACTATGAAGAAATGTGAAAGAAAAACTGAAAATTGTAATTTTTGATAAATTCGATATTTATTTTTTGGAAAACCCCTAATTTTCAAATTTCTCGTTTTTCACAGTTTAAAAAACGAATAAAGGTTACATTAAAACTTACAAAACACTATAGATTCCAAGAAAAATACGCTTGAAGACCTTCCGAGAAAAAAATTATTTATGAGGCAAAAAAAATCGAATTTTGTTATACTTTTTCTCCTCAATATCTCAAAAATTGTTCACTTTCTCATTTTAAAGCTCTTCAAAACCTTAGAAAGTCCTATTTTAGACAAAATTTAGTACAGAGGAGCCTAAAAATGGAGAAAAACGAATGATCTCCTGACAGAGTTATTCCCCTCGTCGTCATTTTTGCTCGATGAACTCCAAGATACTTATTTTTTGAGCTTATTTTGATGTTTCCAAGTCGCCTGGAGGTCTTTCCGGACTTTTTCAATTTTCGGATCTAGCTGGCTGTTTTTTGAGGGGACAATTCTTCCGGTGGCTGCAGCTGTTTATTGGGGAGGAAGGTCGCTCCAATCTCAAGCTGAAAGGGAAAAGAATGAGGAAGTGCTCGGCGAAAGTTTAGGACAACTGAGGAAATTGGGAGTTTACGAGCCAAATTCGAGATGTTTCGATTGTCGTTTGCGACGTGAATTGATGGGTTCTTGAGAACATCGCTTTTTTCCTTCGAATTGTGGGGGTTGAAAACTGAAGTTTTATTCGAAATCTACTGGAAATACTCTGAGAAAATGTAGTTTTTTGAGCTTACTGGGAAAATTATTAGTAGCCACTATAGAGCCTCGCCAAGGACTACTTGGAGAGGACACTAAAGTGGCCACTAAACCCACCTCTATAGTGGCCACTCTTTCCCATTTTTAGTCCACTTTAGAGGTTCTCTATTTAGTGGCCACTTCAGTAGTTTTTCATCCATTATTCATTCCATTAACTCTGATAATTTAAAAACAAACAGATTGGACCACTTATGTTGATCCATTGACCGCTAAAGTGGCCACTTAAGTTTTTAGTGGCCTATTAGTAGCACTTAGACCTCTATAGTGGCCACTAATTTTAACCCCTTAAGTGGCCATTAATTTGACTACTATAGTGACCACTAAAACGTCAAAACCCTATAGTAGACGCTTTATATTTTCACAGCACAAGTATAACTGTAGTCAGAAAAAATAAGGAAAAACGACTTTCTGATCAAAACTTACTTGTATGTAGTTTGATCTCTCTGAAAAATTTTGGAGTTGTGATCACTGTTATTTTTAACACTCTGGTGGGATTTCAAAAATAAAATCCAGCTTCATTTTCAGATCAAAAAATCCATAAGTTGTTAGGAAAAAAAATTTCTGAGCGTATTGTATAAATAGCGGCAAAAACACGTCATTGCGCTTTTTTTCTAACTCAAATTTCGAATTACTCATATTTCTATCAAGTTTGTTGCTATTGTAAGATTGTGATGTAATTTTTGCGGAAATTTGTCATTTCTCATCGATTTTGAGGCTTCTGGAATAATAAAAATAGTATAGTTTTTCTATTTTTTTATAGACCCCAATTGAACTCTAAAAAAATTGAAAAAAACAGTATTTTTTTCGAATGGAAGCCAATTTTTTTCATTTTTCTTCAAATGATCAGATAAAAAAACCGATTTTTGCGTCATCCCTGAGGCTCAAAAAAACACATTTTTTTCAACATGAAAAAAATGGTGGCTTTTTAGAAAAGCTATTGGAGGAAGTGCATTGGATTTATCTTCAACCTTTCTTTTTTTCAAGATTTTTTGGGATTTCAAAGGCTCTTTTTTAATAATTAAACTAGGGCTGTCAATGAATTTGTGATAGGAAAATATCTGAGAAGGACAGAAAATGTTTCTTTGTGTTTCAGAAAATTTCCGACATGGAACCCTTTGAAATTGTATTAATTGCTCGCCGACGCCCTGGAAAATTCGATTTTGACACAGAACATGCGAAAAGTTTCGCGGAGGTCATGTGGAAGTTTAATTGAAAAAATAGAAAAATCCAGACGATTTGGAAGGGAAAAATGGAGCGAAAACGACAAAAATGACAGAAAACCTATGATTATCGTCCATTTGACAAAAAATGAAACTTCAAAAAACGGCAGATCGGAGGTTTTTCTTTGAAAAACATGCTGAATTATTCGCAGTGTCACATTTTTTAGATTAAAAAAGTTTTTTTCAACAAAATAAATGAATTTTAACTTCAAACAATCGAAAATGTATTGATTTTTTTAGAAGAAAAAGAGGTAATTTCAAAAAAAATATTCCAAAAATCACCAGATTTTTTCCTTCAAAAAATGAAGTTTGATACATTTTTTGCGTGGGTTGCGAGAATGAGAGAAAAATGCGGATAAAGTTTTCCTGGACGGCTGTAAGCTGAGAAGAAATTGGCACTATTTGAGTATAAACACACACATTTTTGTGTGTACACGTGCAAGGTTCTATTGGTTTTCTCTTTTTTCTGAACACTTTGGTAGAATGATCTTGAAACTTTGAGAAGAGTGGAAATCTTTTCCGGACAGTCTGACCTGTCTGCGCTCTCTCTTCCCTTACCTTTGGCGTCAGAGAGTCATGAAGAATGAAAGTGAAGCTGGAAAAAGCTGAGATTTTCAACTTTTTGAATAAAAATTAAAATGAAAAATGAAGATTTGAATAAAAAATTCAATTTTTAATTTTTTTTTTAACCTCAAAGAAGCTTCCCATAAATTCCTCAACTTTTAAAGGACTTTCCGAAAAAAGACATGAAAACTTGAGACGAAGCTAGACGGGGAAAAAGGTTTTGCGGCCTTGTAACACAAAACTTTGGCCTCAAATATCGTTTTGCAGTTTGCCTCCGATGTTGCCATACTAAATGAACACGATTGAGTCATTCAAAGGTTTCTTTTTCTGCAAAAAATGGTTTTTTTGGTGTTTCTGTGAGGGATTTCACCTAAAATCTTGAAAAATCTGATCCCTTGCAGTTTATTGAGGCAAAACTATAGTTTCTTTTTAAAAAAAAGTCTCACAAGGGAGATAACTTCATTTTGAGAATGGGAAGTTCTTGAAATTTGGCCTGAACTCTTTTTAAAGTACCAGAAAAAGTTCCTGAAATTTTGAGCGACCTTCTAGAGACATCAAAGCTCCAAAATGGCCCATTTTTACGAGTTTTGAAGGTTTTCTTTGACTTTGTAGTGTCCTTTTTCAAAAAAAATAGGAAAGTTTGAAGCTTAGGAATTTCAGAATCTTCCTCTGGAACTTCAAGTAGTGTTCTGGCCAATTTTCAGAAAATTACCAACCACTAACTGAAATGACCTTCCTTGTCAAAAAAAGAGAATTTTGGTCCATTAGAAGCTTTTTTGTTGTAGTTTGGACAGACTTGAGAGCTCTCCTAGCAAATCTAGGAATAAACATCCATTGTTTCATTCGGCCATTCATAAACTTCTATTGTTCATGTGTTCCTTGTGATTTTATTTCTTGTTTGGTTTTTTTCGGGATAAGCAGAGCAAAGTGAAAAGAAGGAGAATATAATACTTGAAAAATTTTGGGACGAATTTGGGTGAAAATTTATAACTTTATTTTTTTTTATTAGGATACTTTAACCACCTAGGAAAGAGCTAGGCACTTTATCAATAATTTTCTGAAAGCCTCCAAAAAGAAAACCCTGATTTTTTTCAGTATATTTAAAAAAAGGTTCCTTTTTAATCTTTTTCAGAAATACGGACTTTTTTTCAGCTTTTTCAGTCACTTTTTGAACTTTTTGATATCCATCTTTTTTGAACACAAATTCACCTCCTTAAAAGCCCATTTTCGAGAAAAAGTTCAAAAATTTGCTGAAAAATCTACTCAAAGATCTAATTCTCTAGGAACTGCTTTTTAGATCCTTTGTACCCTATCCATAAGATTAAAATCGCTCTAAACCCATTAAAAATAATTTTACAGCTTGGGGTTTTAAATTTTCCCACCAAACTTGTATCTTTTTCTGGCCGAAACCGGAACTCGTAGTCTTTTCCTTTGAACTTTCTGTGGGTGGATAAATTTTGAATGGAAGGAGAAGCGACGAAACGATAGGGCCGTGTCAAGGCGTGAAATAAGGAAGCAGGAAACTTGGCCGACGTCCCGGACAATGGGACGTTTTTTTCCGAGTTGAAGGAATTGAGTATTTCTAAAGTTCTTTTTTTTCCTTTCTAGGCGAAGGGCTCTTCTTGGGGATCAGTCTTTTTGAAATGGGGGAAAGTTTTTTTTTTCGTTAAATGGAAATTTGAGCTTCATCTCAATTACAACTTTATTGAAAAATTTAAAAAAATTGAGTAGAATTCCATCAAATCAACATTTTCAATGGAGAAATTTACTATTTTTTTGTCAGAAAAAAATAGGTTTTTTTGAAAAAGAAACGGGTTTTATTTATACCGAAATTTAACAATGTAGAAGAAAAATGACGAATAATTAATACTTTGAAAGGTTTTTCTGAAACTTCAGCTCTATTTTTTGAAATAACGGTTTCAAATCGAGAAATATAATTTCAAACTAGAGTGTTTCACAAAAGTTGGAGAAAAGTCTGCCGGCTTTCGTCTTGATCGACCCCAAAACTAGAGCCTTTTTGAGCTTTGATGTTCTCTCCAAAAATACGTCCAAGTCATATCTCCTCATAGATATTTTCGGACTCTTTTTGAGCTGAAACTTGAAAAGAATATGAGAAATTATTAATGTTCGCCTTTTGATGAGTTTCTGGTTCGCTATTTATGGCGGTCAGAATAACTCGAGGGAATTTTTAAAAAAATTGAAATTTTATTCAACAAAGAGTTACTGGCCACTTTAGAGGCTCGCCAAGGACTACTTAGAGAGGACACTAAAGTGGCCACTAAACCTACCTCTATAGTGGCCATTATTTTCCGTTCAAATAGAGAAACTCTAGAGGCCACTTCAGTAGTTTTTCATCCAGTGTTCCTTCCAGTAACTCTGATAATTTTAAAACAAACAAATTGGACCAGTTGTGTTGATCCATTGACCCCTAAAGTGGCCACTAAAATTTTTAGTGGTCTAATAGTAGCACTTAGACCTCTATAGTGGCCACTGATTTTCAACCCCTTAAGTGGCCACTAATTCGGCAACTATAGTGGCCACTAAAACGTCAAAACCCTATAGTGACCACTAAAACTTTTCCCAGTGCTTTTAATTTCAATTTCTATGAAACCATAGAGGGGCAAGTAAAGAACTTAGTCAGGCTGGGAGGCGAAAATTCCAGAAAATGAGGAATATAATCAAGTTTGAGCCTCCGGGAGGTATTTTCAACCCCAATAATACAAGTTTGAGCCTCAGGGAGATGGCATTCACTTAAATTTGGGAAAAATTGGGAGCAGGGCCTCTAAAAATGGTCTTCCCACGTATATATGAAACTATGTCATCATCATTTTCGTGTTATACCAAAATTACCTATTTTTCAGCTCCGACTGCCTGAACGCGTCAATGAAGACATCCAGGAAGACCCGACGGCGTCGCGTTCGATGTGGGATCGCGGAGTTCTGAATGGCGCCTCCCAGAAGGTACAGATTTTCTTCTTTCGCCTTTGTACTTTTTGGCGGGGCAAAAGTCAATGGGTCAAGTCCTATCTTGATATCAGTGATAGTCACTCAGACAGTCTACTTGACGGAATATTGCGGACTTTATAGCTGAAGCCCGGAGACCGTACTCCAGGTGGAAGTCTCGAAATTAGAGCGACCACAGAAAAGTGAAGGCTCTCCACAGAAAGACCAAAAAACAGCAGAATCACTGAAAGGACACCTTCAGGTGGACCTCGTGGCGAACTTCTACGTCGGCGATATGGTGACGAGCCTTCAGAAGACGAGTCTGGTGCCCGGGGCCAGCGAGGCCCTCGTCTACACGACCATCGGCGGCGCCATCGGATGCTTCGTCACCTTCTTGTCCAAGGATGTGGGTTTTTATTCTTTTCTCCCAGAATGACCTAACGAGGTCTGGGAAATCTTGAAAATCGTCCTGAACATTTTCTGTACTTGTTGAAGGTCCTGAAAGCCAAGGACTCAACGTCTGAAGTTTTTATTAAGTTTTGATGCCTCCAAGACTCCCAGGCTCTTCATCTGTTACCTCAAGGAGTAGTATGGCCGAATTTAGGTAATAACCAGTATGACCTTTGGGGGAGGGCTACTCACTTTGCACTTTGGAATTTTCAGAACCTTTCCAGAATACTTGTTGATGTACTTTAGGAAGATTCTGAAAGTCTACACCTCCAAAAAAATTATTTTATGATTTTATGGAAACGGCTTCTTGAAAATCAACGTAAAAATTATTTTCAAACGGTGGAATGTACCAATTTGAGTTTTACCGAGATTATTGAACTTCCTATAAATTTATATTCAACCAAAAAAATTGAATTTGACTGGACAGAATAATTTTGAAATTTACGCGGTCTCGAATTTTTTTCTATAGATCTTCTCGGCATTTTTCAAGTTTAGACGGAAATTTGCATCTAGTGACTTTATTGATCAATAATAGTGAAATTCAAATCCAGTTGCAGTGATCTTTTTATCTCTGTGGAGCGCAAAAGCTCTGGAACATCTTTTTAAATGAAATTTATTCTTTTTCTTCTTACGCCTTTGTACTGCTTGTGCACCAAATTCTTGATGCAAGGTCCTCTCCTGATATCAGTGATAATATTTGGCCTCTAGTTATATATATCCGTCCTTTTGTGTGACGGCTGGGGTTTGATGCCGTGGTACTAACAAAATTCTTTTAACCCCTTGGTTGGCTCGAGGCAGGGATCGAACTTGTGACCCTGTGGACCGTAGACAAGCACACAACCTGTTGCGCTACGGCGATCTCATAATCCTCATTTCAGGAGCTGGACTTCTTCACAAATCTCGAAATGCACGTGAGATCCGAGTTCCCGCCACTCTGCGGCAGGGACCATCTCACTTTCCGATCCTACTATGCTCCTTGCAAGGTGATTTCCTTTCAAAAACACAATATCAATTATAATTTCCCAATTTCAGAGCGTCATCGACGGCGAGATCTGCGAGCAGTTCAGCCTCATGCCCTCGGAAAAACAAAAGGCGGTCGCTGAGGAACTCGGCAAGTCCGTCAGCGAGGTGATTTTCCCAATAAAATAATATTTCTATTTTAAAATATTCCAGATCTCCAAAAAATTGGAAGACATTCGAACTCGATTCGCCTTCTAAACTATGTTTTATCTTTATTTTTGAAATTTCCATTATTTTTTCATTGTTTTAGTTGCCCTTGTTAGCTTCTCCGCTTTTTTTCCTACTGTTTTTGTTGAAAATAGTTTTTTAACCCTTCCCGATATTGTATCTCATTTGAAAAACGTTGTACTGTTAAATATTCTAATTCTAATTTATTCCAACTGTTCTCTGTTCTCCTCCTTCTCCTGTTGTTCCTCTTTACCATTTTCCAATCTTTGTGACGTGTCCGTGTCGTCCGAATGAATGTCTACAAACTCGAGAAAAAAGACTTTTTGCAACGAAACCAAAGAGTTCAGAGCGTGTCTGGTCGACTGATTTCGTTATCGCTCAACTTTTCAGGGGAAATTCGTCTGGTCGTCGCGGCGATTCGACGATATGGGAGATTCTCATCGGTTGCGACAAGAGCAGAGAACAAAAAAAGAAGGGCCGAGTTTCTTCTTCGAGATTAGATTCGCCGACGGAGATTGTTGCAGTGGCGATTGATGACGAAACAATCGACGATGACGATTATTTTTCCGATTTACAGTGAGATAAGATATGATCAAAGCTAAAAGGGAGGATTTTATGACCATAGTTTTGATCTTCCTGATTAAAACTTCTTAAGAACGGTTCAAAATAGGGAAAGTTTTTCACCCCACGGTTGAACTTTTGATGAAACTTTGTTGTACTTCAGGACCTTCTGATCGCACAACAAGAAAAAAAATCTCGCAATATATCTGAATTTCGATTTATGAAGCTTCAAAGTTTGCAAAATACGCAAATAATGACAAAAATCGCTTTTTCAAGCTTTTCAAGCCTCTTAACTAAAAGATCTATTGTGAAATTTTTTTTTCTTGTTTTGGAGGTTCTAAAGTACACTTTAGCAAATTTTCATCAAAAGTTCATCCCTAGTAAGTTCAAGAAAGTGGATTTTTTTTTCAAAACTCGTTTTCGAAAACTTCAAAAAATCTCATTTTCAAACGTTTCTTTTTCAACCAGTCTACACCAATAAGAATTTAGAAAAGTAACCTGAAAAATTGTTTTGAATTAAATTTACAATGTTTTAGTTAAGATTGGTTTGCAGATTTCTCAGAAAAATGAATTTATAAAATAGCTTCGTTCCTTTTTCGCAAGAATTCGAGGGCACATGGACTAATTGATTTTTAAAAAGTTTCAAGAATATAAGATTCCCGAACATGTCCTAATTCTGCACCTTTAAACACCTCAACAAAAAAAGGTTTGTCAAAAATATATTCATTTAATTTTTTTCTTTTTGACCTATAAAACAAGTCCAAAAAAGTTTCAAGTTTCATTTTATTGTTTTTGTAAGATTAGCGACTCAAAAAAACAAAATTCAACTCAAACTGAAAGTAATATAACTATTCTGAAACGTATCCTTAAATGTGTTTATAATCCAAAAATAAATAACAAATGACATTGCTGCAAACGGAAAATTTCGAAACTGAAAAGAAAAAACCTCGTAGAAGTACAGAAAATGGCGTGACATGGCTCTCTTTCCATTTCACGAGCGTTTTCTGTTTTATCAGGCGTTTCGCTCCCTTCGAATTGCCGCCAAGGACTTCGATCGATCGGCAAAAGTGGGCGGAGCCAAGGACTCGTCGTTTTCCACGTCAGCCGCCACCGCCTCGAACAGTATAAAAGGGCCGCGCCACGGCCATATCTTCGCCGTAGGAATACGGAACAATCTCCCTCGCGGGGGAAAGCGCGCCACGCGCTCAATCGTGGCACAGGTGAAGTTATCAAGCGCAAAACAGACGACACGTTACACTGCTATACACGATTTTACTTAATTCAGCGCTAGTTTTGAAAAATATTCTAAAATCCCTCAATCGAATAGCGCTCATACGGTTAGACGAATAATGAAACAGAGAAGAATTTTCAAGTTCCCAAGCAGTTTTTAATATTTAAACTTTAAAATAAAATCCTAAAAACAAATTTTTTCGCACTTCTACTATCTTCCTGTCTATGAGTTTATCCAATGTCCTCAGAAAGCATATTCATCAGGTTCAACTATTTGAAAAACTGCTCCAGGAAATATTACTTCTTTCTAAAAAAAAAACAATCTTCAAAATCGGATAATATCATCTCAATTCGAATTTATTGCCGAAAAACTTTCTTAATTAGCTATATACTTCGAATAGGGTTCTATAGAACCGTCAAAATACAAGAAATGGAAACAGAAATTAAAATTAAAATTTCCAAAATTTTCCTCGAAATTCCGTAAACAAGGCAAATGTGCTCCATTGGACGACGTGTACTGTAGGCTCAGTGGAGATGTACATTTTGTCCTTGGCTGCTCCTTTAAATTTTGAATTCACCCAAAAAGTTATCTTTATTTTCTGCCACCCTCCGTTGATTTTTGAACTTAATTTCATATTAAAACAACCAAGTGTGTTGTTCCGAAATTGATTCGTTGATTTCCTCCCATTCATCTCGTTCCCGTGAACTTTATTCGTCTTTATCAACTTAAAACTATTATGAAGGGTACTTCGCTATGGCTGCTTCTAAGCTCTCCTACAAGGTCGCCGACATCGGCCTCGCCGAATTCGGACGCAAGGTTTTTTTTGGACTTATTTCTCGATGTTATTTCAATTTATTTTCCATTGTGAATTTTTTTTAGCAGTTCATGATTTCAGGAAATCACCTTGGCTGAGAATGAGATGCCTGGCCTTATGGCGATGCGTAAGAAGTATGGCCCCACGCAGCCATTGAAGGGAGCTCGCATCGCTGGATGCCTCCACATGACCATCCAGACCGCCGTTCTCATCGAGACTCTTGTCGCTCTTGGAGCTGAGGTTTGTTAATTATTCTGAAGCTCACTTATTTTTTCGATAGAAAATTAGAGGAAAATTCAAAAAGGTTGATATCTTACAACTTTTATCAGTTATCTTCATCCATCTAAATTTTTAGAGAATTGAGAATAGATAGCTAAACGAGGCGCCGTTATTTCTAGACCAGGGGCGTGGCTTGCCTCACCGTAACCTTGTGCGGTGGCGCGCACATGCCTACTTTTCCTCAGTCATTTCCTTTACATTTCCTCATTTTTTTTCTCGTTTTCTTTTTTCATATTTCTTCTAAGTATTCTTCTTCGATTTCAAAATAACTCGTTCTATTATTATATTCTTAATTTTCGAAGATATGGTTCTTCTCAAGTATTTTCTTTGAAATCACTGAAAAAAAAATGTGGAGCAGCATTTGTTCATTGCTTCACAATTATTAGTTTTCTAATTGTTGGTGGAGAGAAAATTGACAATCAAATTCAAAAATTCAGCTATTTCAATCACATTTTTTTGGATTCTTCAAATTATTATACACTGCGCGTAACAAGTATAGATCTCGCAAGGCCTAAAAACACGGAAAACTGCACCAATTATTTTTATTCAAATTGACTGTGCTCCAATAAACATTTGCAGGTACACTAAGAAGAACTGCCGAGCTCGCTGGCGGTACATTGACGAATTCGTAAACATGTCACTATGTCTTCGCGCGGGTCTCGCATTTTTTTAGAAGCAGCCTCGCATTTATCTTGGCGCAACATCGCGATTTGAAAATATTTAAATATTTGCTAGTTCGTTAAAAAAGCGAGATAAATGCGAGATCAGCGCGGAGACGATATTTAAATATTTGCGTGATTGTCGGTGTACCGCTCCCGAACTAGGTTTTATATCACGCCCGAATAGACAGTTATCTTTAGTGTATCTTGAAAATAATATTTAACAGGGAATTTTCTTTAATTCAGATAGAATCGCTTAACAGCGTTAAGATTTTGCATGGAGATGAAGGTAAATGACGCGCATGACCAGAGGACCGAAGTTATTCGTTCAAATCCAGGAAAATGAAGCCGTCGTAACACCAATCTCAAAATAGATCGTGTTAACTGCAAAATCATCATATCTGCTTTCCTTCTGAAAATGAATTTAGGCTTTTAAATCGTTACATGCGGTAGCTACACTTCCCACAGCGGTCTATGCTTCGAGGAGATAATAAAAGCAAATAAACTATAAAACTTTCAATTCGACGAAAGAAGTAGTCGTCGACGATGTAGATTTCATCAAATAGTTGGAGTCCTCTTCCTGTGGACTTTGGACACACTCGCAAAGTGTTCAAAAGAAACTAGAAAAAAGGGCCTGAACTTGTCAAAATAGGACATTTTTCACGGAAATTAAGAGCTCACTTTTTATGACTTGAAAAAATCTTTATGGGAAGGCAGAAGAACCCCGAAAATAAAATTATTCGCAATGGCCTACACTCATTTAAACTAAAAACGATTTTCGACCTCAAGAAATTCGTCTACGATACTAAAGACAGAAGAACCATGTATTCGAAAACTAAAAATTTAATTAGATAATAGAAGAATTTATATTGAAATCGAAGGGGAATACTTAGAAGAAATATGAAAAAAGAAAACGAGAAAAAAAAATGAGGAAATGTAAAGGAAATGACTGAGGAAAAGTAGGCATGTGCGCGCCACCGCACAAGGTTACGGTGAGGCAAGCCACGCCTCTGGTCTAGAAATAACGGCGCCTCGATCAAAGCTTATTTCCGATGTTTTTTAAGCTGCTTTTTTTTTGAGATTTTTGAGATTCCGATTGCATGATTCCAGCTCATAATCTTCTTTTGAAGATAGTCATTAGCGGTTGAAGCTAGAAACTCCTCAAGCTCATGTAACATAGAGAAAGCTGGAAATCGAGGTTGTGAGATCCTTTTCAAGGCCATATGAACAATTCAAAAATTTTAAGTTTGATGTGATCTTTTGAAAAACGATAGAATCTGTAAATCTTGAATTTACACCCTCATGAAGTGAATCCAGTCCCTTTTTTTGACTGATGGCTTTTTTTGTTCAAACTTTTTTTAATTAAATTAAAAAAATATAAATTTTTTTCAGCTTATTTCGAAGCTTGGAATTATGAGACTTCCAGAACTCAGTTTTAAAAGGAAGTAGTATAGGAAGGAGGGATTATAATACCATTTTCGACATTTCAGTCATTTCAACACATTTTCATTCTCTGCAGTCAGAGAATTACCTCATTTACAACAATTTTTTCGTAAAAAGTGTGAAATGAGGCAATTTTTGGAGCACTAAAAAGTGCTTATTTTCAATAATTTTTCTGCATTTTCGATCAATTTTTTGCTTGGATGTTGATTTTATTTTCTATTTCTCATTTTCATGCTTAAATGCTCGAAAACACTTCCTCACTTTTTACAAAATTTATGGATGTCGATGGATGTCGATTTTATTCAAAAAGTGGTATCGTCGTTTTTTCAATAAAATTAATGTTCAATGAATGGTGAAGCTCAATAAAAATCTGCAACCTTTAACCAATCTTGATCTCTTAGAATTAGTAGACTCTTTGGGAATCAAGAACTTCCGTGGTGTATTTATGCGAAATACTTTACCTGTCAAATAAAATCAAACAATAAAAACCAAAGTTATCCTAAACGTTCTACCAAAACATTCAGATTATTCTTAATTAGGCACAAGTATTCATCGAGGTTTCTACTTGGTTTATAGGTAATACAATGCTTTTTAAAAAGTTCTTTTTGTTTGACGATTGCTGCATTTGCTCGTTCGAACGCATCCAGGAGATTCCACGATTTAATGTAGTCTTTTGCCGTCTGAATACGCAATTCTTTGCTTCCTTTCCAGCTTCTGTAGCCATCCAAATACTTGAGCACCGCGGCAGAATCAACAAAACCGTTAATCTAAAAAATTAATTAATTAGAAAAGTGATAATATAAAATCTTTCAATCATACCTGGAAATCAACGATGCTGAGTTTCCCTTTATCATCGACACCATAATTTTTTGAATGGAGATCCTTCACACACAATACACGTCGAAGCAAATCGCGCTGAGCGTACAGTTCGTTGCTAATCTCCAATCCTTCGGTGTCTGCTCGACGAAAGCCAACAACTAAAACATAAATATTTATATGAAGCTAAAAATTTGGAAAACTTACCTTCTTTAGTTCCGATGTATAGTCCCAAACCAGAGTAGTGTGTATTTGGCATGAAATGTACTTCCGGCCCCACTTGTATAATTTCGAACAGTTTGTAAATGAAAATTTCACGAAGATCTGCTTGCTGCCAATTAGAAAGGCCTATGTGCTCTTTCACATAATATTTTCCAAGTAAGCTTCCATTTCGCAAAACATTGCAGATCAAGCCACCCTAAAGAGAATATTATACAATTATAATTAATATAAAAACTTGCCTGAATACCGCTTTCATCTGGTGACTTCTTTTCACATTTGATAACGAGTCTTGGTAGTTCAGCATCGTCAACAAAAATTTTTGAGAAGTACGCATGGACCGCAAATTCAATATATCTATATTCCTGGTCCATATAACGCGAAAAATTTGCAGTGAATTGTCGGTATGGTTCAACGAAATTCGGGAAAGTGACCAAAAACTTTGCTTCCACTAATGGTTTTAGCTGTTGCATCGCAATATCCACATTCCGCTCGACGTCCTTGATTTGCTTTGTTGCCAATGCTTGCCGAGCAGCTTCAAAGAATGTGAAAAATGCTGTCCAGTTGTTGGCCATAGAATGCTTCTAAAATCAAGCAAAAAATTTCCCGATCAGTTTAAATATATAAGTTAAAAAAAGAGATTTTTAGTCAATTGTTAACCATTTAAAGTATTTATACATACACTGCTCCACATAATTATATATCCACCTGATATTTTTTTCGAAAAAAATCGAATATTTTTGAGAGTTTCTGAAAATCTTCTTGTTGTCAAAAGATGGCAATTTCGATCAGATTAACATAGCTATCAACAAAATTCCTATTGAAAAAAATAAATGTTTTTAAAAAAATTTCAATTTTTTTCAAAAACCGAATTTTTCCGTTCCACATAATTATATATCCACCTAAGACTTTAAACTTTTTTTGAACCAATTTTTTTCCGGTTTTTTTGTATCAGTTATCATTTTTCTCCTCATTTTTTTGTTTGAAAATAAGAAAAATAAGAGCAAAACGATTTTCGAAAAAGTGGGGGAACCTTGGATTTTATCACAAAACGGTCGCGGTGATGTTTTGTACTCCAGCTCCACAGTCATCAATGTGAGGGTTGAATTTTCATATGCAGGATTAACTCAGAAGTTTTGAAAAAGTTTATCACAAAAAAAGATTCCTAAATGGGCGTCAAATTTTGAAAAAAAATTTCAAAAACCGTGAGCGCCTTTGACAAAATTATCAGTTTTTTCAACTTGAACTCGCTTTTCTCAGTCACTGAGCGGAGAAATTCTTAATCTACAATGCAACAAGGCTGAGGAGGGAATCAGAAACAGTTTAACTCAGAAAAACCTGACAAAAAAGATCTCAAAGCTGAAAAAATTTCAGAGAAACAAGAGTCAAAAAAGGATATTTCGTGATTTCGATTGTGTTGACTTTCTGTTTAATTTTTTTCGCTGAAAAAGGATAATTATGGACTATTCAATGTTTTAAAACAAAAATATAACTGTAATCTTCAATCATGAGAAGAAAAAAAAATTTAAAATTCGAAGAAAAAAAAAGTTCAGATCCCTATGAATTTGACTTGAAATTCCCTGTTATTTACCGCATTCGGTCATTCTTCTTTGCTAGAAGCAGGTTTTTTTGATGAGACCGACTGTCCTTGAAGTAAAAAAACGATTTTATCTCAGAAAAAGTTTACAGAAATGGTCCGAAGACATTTTAAGTTTCCAATTTTTGGCAAAACTGCAAAAAATTCATAAATGTTATCGGAAAACTCCCTCCTTTCAGTGCAAAGAAATATTTTACTGAAGTTTTTTGAACTTAAATTGTTGCTCACAAGTACAAAGGTACTTATGGAATCAAAATATTCACAACATAATCGATTCAAGAGTAGCTGATGTAATGAAGAGCACCGCGACCGTTTTTCTGATTAAATCCAAGGTTCCTCAACTTCTTGGAAAACCTTTTTGCTCTTATTCTTCTTATTTTAAAACAAAAATGATGAGAAAATGATAACTGATAGAAAAAACCGGAAAAATTGGTTCAAAAAGTTTAAAGTTTTTAGGTGGATATATAATTATGTGGAACGGAAAAATTCGGTTTTTTTGAAAAAAATTGAAATTTTTAAAAAGTTTATTTTTTTCAATAGGAACTTTGTTGATAGCTATATTAATCTGATCGAAATTCCCATCTTTTTGACAACAAAAAAAGGTTTTTCAGAAACTCTCAAAATATTCGATTTTTTTCGAAAAAAATCTTAGGTGGATATATAATTATGTGGAGCAGTGTATATCCAATAAAAAAACATTTAATATAATTTTGGCTTAGTAATGCTAAATGAACAAAAATAATAACAAAAACACTTACGATCGCAATCTCGTCGTCGTCCTTCACACCAATTTGTTTTAATGTTGACTTTAGCGATATAATCTGCTTCCCGTTATGGTATAATTCTTGGTAATCTTGATGAATACACCAAAAGGAGTTGATCGCTTTGCTCAACTCCTTGATCGTCGTCTAAAATAAACATTCAAGTTAGTTAGAATATGATTGTTAAAAAACCTCATCCGCAAATGTTACTGGCTTTTGACGATGGGTTACCCCTTCTTGATCTTGAAGAACGAGGCGCAAACCTAATTCCATTGCTGTGGGACTGAAAAATAAAATAATAACAATGATTATCATAGCTGGAAAATCACGAAAACAATGCGAACTACAGACGAAAAAAGAACTCTTCCCTATTCCCAAAGGTTAATGCAAGAATGCGATGTTGGCAGATTCTCTCCTTCCCCTGCGTCTCTGGTCACAGACGCGTCTCTGCCTTCCACTCTAGCCTATCGCGTTTGCGTGTTCAACTGGGGCAAATGTGTGATTGCGCTCGGTCACAGTGAGAAAGAGAAAAGAAGGTCACACAAAGAGAAAGGGAACACTGCTGACCTTTATACGTCTCACCAAAGGATCTGAAAGACATTCACCTAGTGAAGGAGCTAAACGAACTAAAAATTATTAAAATTCTTCAAATTCGTTCTGATTTCTCCTAATCTTTCATTTTCAATCAATTGCGAATTTTCTCCTCTTCAAAATTTATAATTTATCAAACTGCTTTTCACCTCGTCGAAAAATTATCTTTGTGGCTTTTCAATCTAATGTCTAATTCTGCAGGTCACCTGGTCCTCGTGCAACATCTTCTCGACCCAGGACCACGCCGCCGCCGCCATCGCTGCCGCCGGCATTCCGGTCTACGCCTGGAAGGGAGAGACCGACGAGGAGTACGAATGGTGCATCGAGCAGACGATTGTCTTCCCCGATGGCCAGCCTCTCAACATGATCCTCGACGACGGAGGCGACCTCACCAACATCGTCCACGCCAAGTACCCACAATACATCGATGGAATCCGCGGACTCTCCGAGGAGACCACCACTGGGGTTCACAACCTCGCCAAGATGCTCCAGAAGGGAGAGCTCAAGGTACTAATTTTTTTCATTTGAATATTTCCGATATTTTATCGGTTTAATTTGACGTTGTTTCTTTCAAAAAAATGGAAACTATTTTTTTCTTCACTTCATAATTTTTCCTGACCAGTTTTTTTCACCTACGGTTTTTTTCTGGTTCTCAAAACGTACTCAAAATTAACGTGAGTTACATTTTTTTCAAATTCAGCTTTTTTGCGAATTCAGAGCTTTCTTTAAAGTAAGAGTGTTTTTTTATTTTTTTTCGGTCCATTTACAGTTATTTTCGTCCCTTTTTTTAAGCTGCTAATTATTAAAAAAACTTCGACGCCAAAAAAATTAGAATTTAAAATGTTTTTTTGGATTCAAAAAAATTGTTGACACGAGCTGAATAATTATATGCCCCTGATTACTAATATGTTTTTCAGATCCCGGCAATCAACGTCAACGACTCTGTGACCAAGAGCAAGTTCGACAACCTGTACGGAATCCGCGAATCGCTTCCTGATGGCATCAAGCGCGCCACCGACATCATGTTGGCCGGAAAGGTCGCTGTTGTCGCCGGCTACGGAGACGTCGGAAAGGGATCTGCCGCCTCGTTGAAGGCCTTTGGCTCCCGCGTCATCGTCACCGAAATCGACCCCATCAACGCCCTGCAGGCCGCCATGGAAGGCTACGAAGTGACGACGATGGAGGAGGCCGCCCCCAAGGCCAACATCATCGTCACCACCACCGGCTGCAAGGACATCGTCACCGGCAAGCACATGGAGGCCCTCCCCGACGACGCCATCGTCTGCAACGTCGGCCACTTCGACTGCGAGATCGACGTCAAGTGGATCAACGAGAACGCCGTCCACAAGGACACCATCAAGCCCCAGGTCGACCGCTACACGATGAAGAGCGGCCGTCACGTCATCATCCTCGCCGAAGGACGTCTCGTCAACCTCGGATGCGCCACTGGTCATCCCTCGTTCGTCATGTCCAACTCCTTCACCAACCAGGTTTGTTTTATTCACGAAAAAATAAATCTGTAATGAAAATGAGAAAAGGGAGGTTTTGGGGTATATCCACGCTGCCCAATTATGTGGAGAGAGCGATTTTTTTAACCATGAAAAAAATTTTACAACCTTAAAGCTCTTTTTTTAATTTTAAATTTTTCATTTTGACGCAGCTTCAGGACGGCCACAGAAAAAAAATATTTCCACCTGGAATAATAAAAATATAGATGAAAATGTACAAAACAAGTTTTAAAAAACAAAAGAAAATGAATTTTTCAGGTTCTCGCCCAGATCGAGCTCTACACCAAGTACGGAACGCCCGAGCAGTACAAGATCGGTCTTTTCGTCCTGCCCAAGTCGCTCGACGAAGAAGTCGCCACCCTCCACCTTGAGAAGCTCGGCGTCAAGCTCACCAAGCTCACTGAGGAACAGTCCAAGTACCTCGGGGTCCCTGTCACCGGTCCCTACAAGCCTGACCACTACAGATATTAATTTATCAACCTTCTTTTTTCTCTGCTCATAATTCCTTCTTGCACCTTTATGATCTTACTAGCCTTCCTTCTGTTAAGCATGTAACAGTATTATTTTTTTGAACTCCTTTCTTCCCACACTTGTTATTGCACATGGCTCTTTAGTTGTTGAGATTGTTGATGTGAACTCCTACGGTTAGATTGTCACGTTTGCATTTTTCCGTCTTCTTTGGTTGCGTTAATGAAAGGGTCTTCTTTTTTTGGGGTGTTCCACTTGGAAATCAGCGTGAAAAAATGATGGGATTTATTAAAATTTTTTGGGAAAACTTTTTAATCGGTATGACAATTTTCTTCTGAATTCGATCATTCATCATCTCTTATTGTAATCGTGCGGGAATGTACAGGCATAACAGTGATAGGATTTTTCGAAGGCGGTTTTTGGAAAACACCGCAAGTGATTGTACTAATTAGGGCTTTACGGGTGCTGGGAAGGCTCAAAACAGAAGATAGTGGTGTTAGAAAGGGCCCTAAGAACGTCAGCGCGTACCAAGTGTCGCCTATCGAGGATGGCACCGGGACATCTGAACATAAAATGATTAAATTCTCGCGTTTTGGTTATGAAATAGTCTATAGGTTTCTTTTATTAGAAAGCTGATAACAAGAAAAATCGATCGATATAATTATTTCCTATGCAATTTCAAAATGAACAGAGGTTTCCGCAAGAAAAGCACACCGATATGTGCCGCAGACAAGCACTTGATCCGACGCGCAACCTCATACAAAACCCTTTATCTGACGCGCAAGTATATTTTTAAGCAGAATTTCGAAAGCTTATATCTCGGCTCGCAGTGTGGCTACTTCTTATATGATTATATCAATCTAATCGTCTTAATGTCATCTTTCGAATGATATAGATCAACTTCCAGAACCTTCAGACTCGCTTCAGCTTGTAACTTGATTTTTTTTATAAGTTTTCAGGGATTAGGATATATCTTTGGATTCGTCTCAAGACGCTCTGTCGATGGGTTACTATATCCCATCCAAAAACTTCATTATGACCGTATTGTCATAGTTTTTTTTCTTTACTACTTCAGCAGTAATTTTTCATAGTGAAATTAACTTTATTAAATATCTATTTTTTTAGCAGTACTTAAGTAGTAATTTTCCCTTGACGAATACATCATATTTGAGCAGTACGTAATTTATTATTTCATCCACCTTACGAAGCTTTTTGACAACCAAGAAGTATGTTTCTTCATCAACTTCAAGATTGTCAAGAAGTAGCCGTGCTTCCTTTTTATTTTGTTTCATTTCTTTTTGACCCCCCTGGGGGTCTGGGCCGTGCCCTGCAGCAGTGCAACGCTGGGACGACCCTTGAGCGGTCGGAGCAAGCTCCGGATCCACTCTCGGTTGCAAAAATAAGTTAACCTATATTGTACTCATTCGAGCACATACCGTAGGTTAATACGATAAGAACAGATAGGTGAGCCAGCTACGATAGAGGGTTTCAGGTTTTTGAAGTCTGGCACCCTCCCTCGCTTGAGGGAGTAGATAGTGTGATAGGCCATAAGTCCTGGTTCTCGATCGAACCCCAAAAAAAGGTTGGACTAGGTCGCTTCCAGTAGCAATACCTCGCTTCAGGTTTTGTCCTGCCGCCGTCATTGACTGATATGACTGCAAACAGGCCCTCGGCTCGGCTACCACCTTGGCTCCACTCTCCTGGTCCGCAAAAGCTGACTGGATTCCTCCGAAGGCCAAAGGCGTCTGTGCTGTGTTAATGCACGATCCTTTGGCCGGAGTTGCCCACCTTAGCCTCGCGGCGCGTAGAATTTCTCCTACGTCTGTCCCCTGTATAACAGGTCTTTGACTAGTGTCTTAGTTCGTCTCTAGGGTATAGGTGCCCTGGAGGATTGATTTTGTTCCCCCAAAAGTTACTATTGGCCTAGAGCTCGGCTTCCGTTTCTGGAAAATTGGATTTTTCTTTTCCTTTTTTTTCCATCTGTATGGAAATTCATTCTTTTCTGGCTTCATCAGAAGCTGTGAAAAATAATTGGATTATGTTATACGGTCTTATGAGACTATTTTCACTTGTCCTTTGAGAAAGATTTGGTGCCTGTCGGCTGGTTACTTCTAAATGGATTCTTTGATAGTATCCTGGTAAGCCTGGTGGTTGAATCTTTTGCGGATTCTGGTAAGCCTGGTGGTTGAATCTTTTGAGGATTCTGGTAAGCCTGGTGGTTGAATCTTTTGAGGATTCTGGTAAGCCTGGTGGTTGAATCTTTTGAGGATTCTGGTTGCCTGGTGGCATGATTGGTGATCACTTTGATCTTAGCCAATAGGCCGAGAAGCGATACTGAACGATGGAAACGAGTCCTTCTTACGTTCCTGCGTGTACCGACGCCAACCGACTCACTCGTTTTGGCGAGAACCGCGATTTTGGGATGAGAGTGAGGCGAGCAGACGGCGGCGTGGCGTTCACTTTCTCCCTTATTTTTTGGTGGAAAAACGCTTTTTTTTTCTTTTTTTTTCTTTTGTGATTATCAAAAATGTGACGCTTGATATTTCTCAAATTAATTAGTTTTACTATACTTGAGCTGCTTTTTTTTTGACTCATCAGTTGTTTTTTTCTGTTTTTTTCTTCTTTACCAGTTTCATTATGAACGTTTTTACACGAATTTTGCCTTTAAAAAACTCCTTTTCGGAAATTTTTATCAAACGTTATATGTAGTTTAAAAAGCTTCAAGCTCAGTACTATTCTTCGACTTAGAAGAATTTTTATATCATTCCGAATATTTTCGTATTTTTCTTCTCCTTGTTTCTTTTTTCGTTTTCTACCTAAATAAATGGTTTTAACACATCGCTCCGTATATCAAAGAAATTTCAGAGAAGACTGACCAAAATAAAACTCGAGAGATCCGATTAGAAGAGGAAGCGAAACGGCCACCGGAACCACTGATTGAAGTAATAAACTTCTGGCCAATTGAACTCCTCTTGTTTGAGAGTTCGGGTTCACTAAAAATCAATTATTAAAGGTTTTCTGTATTTTTACCCATTTTTAGGGCAACTTTTCGTTTCGCTGTACTTTGAAACATTTTTTTTTTGAAATCGTTAGCTGAAAATAAATTTTTGAGGACCAGTTTATTGAGTTTCATTTTTAGAAAAGGGTTATTTGAAAGAAAAAAAACCAACCTTTCACAGCGTTTTTTTGTGAAGACCTCCAAATCGATTCTGAGGATTTTTTTTTTGATTCTAAAGTTATTGGGTACATGAAAACCTGAATGATTCTGCTCAAAAGTTGACACACATCGCATGATCGATAAGTTGACGAGGATCGCGGCTATGTTCATCCCTAAAGTGGTCACTATCTGAAAAAGACATCTTTCTTTGAAATAAATTCATTTTTCCAAACATTTGGCAAATTTTTAGTGGCCAATCTCCAAGTAGTAGCCCTTGAGGGACCTTTTAAGTGACCACTAAAGTTTTTTATAGAAAGCCTTACCCTGAGAGCTTCCATAGTGTTGCTGAAGCGAAGAATTTTACAAACGTCATTTCTGATATTTACACCGATCGGGAAGTTCATGAAACTGTAGCCGATCTGAAAAAATCAACAGTTATCAGAATTTTTTTTGGAGTTTTATTTTTTCTTAGACGAACTATGGAACTATAGAAGCCAAATTTCATACTTTTCCAGGTTTTTTTTTTCGAAATTTTTTTTTTGAAAATGAGTGTGAGGAAAAATTCCTCTGGAAAAAAATGAAGAAAAATGACTTTTTATATTTTTTTAATTTAGAAAGTTAAATTGTACCAAAACGAGAGTAACAATCACGTGGACCCAAAAAAACGTAATTTTGGCCGGGTTTCTCTTTTCTGACCACTGTTCTGTATCGGTAGAGCGAGATTGCCTGGAAAATATAGCCTTTGCAGAAGTTTTTTTAAAAAGTATAAATTTCTTCGTTAAATTTTTTTGTTTTTTTGAAAAAGTCACGGCTTTTTAAAAAAATATTCGAAGAGGCAGACAACTTTTTTTGATGAAGGTATCGAGGCGAAAAAAATGTTTTTTTGATTTCTGAAAAAGATCATCTGCTCCTTTAAAAAAACTCTGGTAAATATTTTTTTGAAAAGGTTTTTAATAATTTAAAAAAATTAGCTTTTTTTATTATAAAATAAGTCCTTTTTGAGAATGTTTCTTTGAATTTTTATATTTTTTTCGTTTCATATTCAAACAGAAATGTGATCATTATTTCAAAATTGAGAAAATCCAAAAAAAAGCCAAACTAAAGCATAATTTCGAAAGAGTGTCTTTTTTTATTGTAATAATAATTGAATCACGAAGATTGAACTCCGGAATTTGTATTATGTGTGTATGGAAATATATGGAAAAAAGCAGAATTTTGAGCCTCTATATCAAAAAAGTCGATTAGAAGACTATAATTCATGGGAAAAAAGGAAAAACCCACGAAAGGCAAGACTTGATAGCTGGAAGTCGTGGAACTGCAGAAGTTTTTCCAGAAAGAACACATCAATATGGTATACTGTGGTTCGACGCCGGCCTGTAGATGGAAAACCATCCAGGCCTGGAAACCCAGCAACGGAATGTTCTGCACCAAAGAGCCCACCGTCCCGAAAACTATCGTTGACTGAAAAAAAGTAATGGCTCAAAAGTATCTTGGTCTGTAAAAGGAGGCTTGACTTTTGACTTTTTTCATGGGCTTTATTGAAAAGTTCTAAGCAAGAGCATCAGAAAATACAGTTTGATAATTAAAATAAATTATTTTTAGTCTTATAACCCTTAAAGGCATAGGGGCAGTAAAAAACGGTGTTTCAGTTCAAAGCAGTACTTTGTAGAGTTTTTCATTACGAATCGAACGGTGAACTTGGAAATGTACAGAAGTTCCTAGTTTTGGAGAAAAAATAATTCAAAGTCGGAGAAAGGAAAGCTTGAGTTCCCGCCAAAAGGGCGCTTTGCAGTAAAGTTGCTCTACGGACAACAAGCTTGGCCAACTTCCGGATTTTCGCTTTTTTCTTCGTTTCTTTCAATTTTCAATTTTTTCTGTTGTCACCAAAGTTCTTTTCGTCACAAAAGCTTTCTATTCATGTATAATTTGCAAACTTTGATCGCAAAAATGCTTCTCTGGTAAAAAATGATGATTTTACACAGGTTTCGATTGGGACAGCGATATTTTGTGTTTTCTTTATTATCAATGTGTGATTTCTGTTTTTTAAATCAATTGTTTATAGTAGAAACCCTTGATTTGAAGCAGAAATCCGGTTATTTCTCACAAAATGCGAGTCTAATGAGACGTCCGCAAAATCGCGTGCACAGCTACTGTAATCAGTTGTCCGCATGCCGATCCAAAGCTTTTTTCAAAATTAATGGCGGGAAAGTAAAATCGCGTTTTTCTTCTAAAGTTTTCACATCTTTAATTGTTTTGAGTACACCATTCGATTCGCAAAGAAAAACTATATAAGATACTGCTTTTACCTGAAACCCCATTTTTTTACTGCCCCTATGCCTTTAAATTGAAAAAGCGGTATGAAACCGAGCCCATTAGAAAAAAATTAATTTTTTTCCTCAAGGCTCAAAAAAATTTTTCCTGTGAAGTTATTTTTTTAATAACATGACTATACTTTAAACTTAAAAAAACCTTCAAAAAAATTGAAAAAAATGATAGACTTTTTCGACTAAAACACGAAATTGAGAAAAATTCTCCTAAATCTGAACTTTTTGTTTTGAAAAAGCTACACTTTGGTTTGTAAACCTTCAAAAAAAAGTTAAAATATTGAAGCGTTCAAAATTTAAGCTTGACGAAAAATTTACCTTCTCGAATCTTTTTTCAACATTACACAAACACTTTGGATTAAAATTTATAAAAAACGATTTTTTTTAAAATTTTAATGATAGTTTGTTCATTAGAAATCAGACCAACATATCATCTCATAAAAATTTCCGTTCATTTGTTTTGGCATAATACTTTGGCCCCTGTCCTTATATTTCATTATCTTGTTAGAAAAGAACTTCAAAAAAGCTAGAATATTTAAGGAACGTGAGAAAATGAGCAAATTGTTGTCACTACAAAGCAAATATAAGACGGAAGTAGCATAGTCCAAAAAATTACCCGTGAGAAAAAAAAAGTCGCATAAAAATAATTTTCCGAGATATCACCTGATATAGTCAAGGTACATCGTAGAAAGTACACAAAATTCGAAAAAAAAAAAGTGGAAAAATTGGTACATGTAGGGGAAAAAAATAAAGTTCCTTAACTTTAAGAGGCCCCTATAGGGGTTTAGGGTTTGACTCATAAGCCACAAAAGCTTAAGCGGTCCCTTTAGTGGTATTTCAATTTTTTTCAATATTTAGAAATAAAAACGCCGCTAGCTTGCTCCCCTAGAGCGGCCACTAACTAAATCCCCAGAGTGGTCACTTTTGCAAGCTCACAGGGGAACCTTCAAGGGTTGATAAAGTTGCCACTCTAGGGACCACTCTGGCGTTCCTAAGGGGTTCAAAACTGGCGGCAACTAGGAAATTTAAGACAATTTTCAAGTTTTCTCAGGTGTAAAATTCCAAAATTTGAATTTTTTCTGCAAAATCTCACCTTGAGCGATCCCCAAATCTGCTTCTTGCTTCTCAAGAAAACACAAAGCAGGAAATTCAAGAAATACGAGCTGGCGTTGAGTTCAAACTCCCAGGTTATCCGGTCTCGGTACGAAAACGGGGTTACGGTAGGGTCAAGGAGTGAGAATGAGCCGGGTGACGTCATCGGGCTTATCTGAATTTCTGGCGATTGAAATTCAAAAATCGCAGGAGAAAAGTTTAAATTGATGAGCCGCGACGCGACCGCGAACGCGGATAGAAATGACGTCATAATTTTAAATTTTTAGTTTGACGGTGGGAAACTGATCAAAAAGAAGGGAAATATTAATTTTCACTGGGAATTTTTGTGGTTAAAGGAAGTATTAATAACATATATAATGGTGGATATTGGCCGCTAGAAAGGAGAGGCTCAAAAAAGGCGGCAGAAAGGCAGCAAAAAGGCCCCAAAAAGGCGGCAGAAAGGCAGCAAAAAGGCCCCAAAAAGGCCGCAGAAAGGCAGCAAAAAGGCCCCAAAAAGGCCGCAGAAAGACAGCAAAAAGGCCTCAAAAAAGGCCGCAGAAAGGCAGCAAAAAGGCCCCAAAAAGGCGGCAGAAAGGCAGCAAAAAGGCCCCAAAAAGGCCGCAGAAAGGCAGCAAAAAGGCCCCAAAAAGGCCGCAGAAAGACAGCAAAAAGGCCTAAAAAAGGCCGCAGAAAGGCAGCAAAAAGGCCCCAAAAAGGCGGCAGAAAGGCAGCAAAAAGGCCCCAAAAAGGCCGCAGAAAGGCAGCAAAAAGGCCCCAAAAAGCCCCAAAAAGCCCCAAAAAAGGCGGCAAAAAGAATCTCTTTATCAAGCCTTGCATTTTCTGGGATTTCAAAGGCTCGATAAATGGTGGAAAAAGGAAGAGACAGTAAAAACTGTGCATGAAGGCCGAGAAAATGGCGCAAAAAGGCGGCGAAAAGGGAGCCTTCCTCACCTTAAAAGGAACATTTCTGCCTTTTTCCACCCTTTCCGACTTTGCCTATGCTTGGAAAAATGAAATCGTTGTTTTTGAGCAATTCAAGTCGAAATGTCCGTACTTTGAGAACTTCCTGACATGGAAAACAATTACTCAGTTTTCAAAGAAAATGGTGATTATTCGAGGGTTTTATTGGGTTAAAATAAAAGATTTGATTTATTTCAAAGGGTGACTAAGCTGTTTTTTTCATAAAATTGAATTCGACTTTAAATCTCAAAAAAATTGAGAAAAAAGGCTTTATTTCCTTCATTATTGTCGAAAATTTTGAAAAATAAAAAAGAATTCGAAATTGTAATGGCGAAGGAAGTACAGCCAGAAGTACAAACTTTAACATGGTAAAATGGAATTTTTTTAAACCGAAAAAAAAGTTTGAAGCTTCGAAAAAAATCAAATTCTGTAACCTTAATGGGTTGAAAAATCAAAAAAATGCATGGAAAAAGTCAAACGCCGCTGGCTTGAGACGAAAAAAAATTCAAAAAAATATCTGTCCTTATTTTTTTCGTCCTAAGCCAGCAGTGAATAGAGTATACTTATAATTTGTATCCAAAAAAGTATTTCCTCAATTTTTGTCGATTATAGCGTCAAACCGTGAGAAAATTGTTTCAAAATGGCGGGTTCCATATAATTAATTAAAACGTATCTTGAGAAAATCTGGTCCGAAATTGAGATTTTTTCCTTCAATGTGTTAATCAAATTCAAAGATCCTAAAAGAAAGTTTGAAATTTATACATCTAGGAAGCTTCGAAAAATCGATGAAAAATCAAAAAAATATCTCAATCGAAAATCTGGTCGTATTTGGAATGGTTGAACGCGTTGCGGTCGCGCTGCGGCTCATTTTGGACTTTTGAATCTTTAGTAGGTCTTAAGACTTTCAGTTGTTTCTCGTCGAACGAAAAATCGAAAAAATCTGAGAATATCCATCAAAAAACTGGTCGCGTTTGAAATGGTTGGGCGAGAAGCGGTCGCGTTGCGGCTAAAGTTGGAAATTTGCATCTTTAGTCGGTCTTAAAATTTCAACGAAAGTCGTTTCTTGCCGGGTCAAAAATCGGAAAATCTGGTCGCATTTGGAATGGCTGAACGCGTTGCGGTCGCGCTGCGGCCCAAATCTGATTTTGGAGCTTTTTCAGATCTTAATATTATGAACGAAAGGTGCTCCTGGTCATGATAAAATCTTTGTAAAATCGAAAAATCGGGAAAATCATCCTTAAAGTTTCATTGAAAAACCTGGTCGCATTTGGAATGGCTGAACGCGTTGCGGTCGCGCTGCGGCTCAAGTTCCACTTTTTAATATTAAGGAAGTCTTCAACTTTCAACGGAAGTCGTTTCCGGTCGGGCGGAAAAAAAAACTCCCAATTCTTCCAAAAACTTCATGACTTCAATTGAAAAACAAGTGAAAGTGTGTCTGTGGGGAAATCAATTTCAATTCTGATTGAAATTAACAAATGACGGGAATTTCAGCTGAAACAAAGAATTCTCGCCGGATTTAATCTCGACCCAATTTTTATACCCGTACTTACACATAACATAAACCCGATGTAATTTGATTTTTTTCCATTTTTCTTTTTATGTGGAGAAAAAAATGACATTTTTTTGCAGCGAAAAATTGTATCAATTTTTTTATCGAAAGCCGTAGATCAAAAAAATGAGAAAAAAATGGGAACTTGATTATTTGGGGCCAGTTTTTTTGTATTTAAATGTAGTTTTCTATAGCAATTTATTGAAAATCTAAATAATTTATTTATACTATTTTTTTGAAACTGAACTGTAAAGATCCTCCATTCTGCCTTGCAAAAAAAAGTTTTATTTTTTTCAAAATTTCAAGTCTCATAAATTTTTTTGGCCTTTTTTTCCACATGCAACTTTATAAAAAAAGCTAAATTCATTAAAAAAATATTTGAATTTTTTTCACCTCTTTTGAATTCCGAGAACAGTACAAAATTATCCAATCTGTCTCGAAAAAAAAACTTGTTTTTTAAATTGAAGTCTCATAAATTTCCTTTCTTTTTCCACATGCAACTGAGCTTATGGAAAAAGTATGAAAGTATAAAAAATATAATTTTTTTCAAATTTTCAAAATGTTCATTTAAACTTTTTTATATTTTTGAAACCTGCTCCATTCTCTTTTAACATGGAACTTCATGAAAAATGTTAAATTTATCAAAATAGTCTATTTTACCTTTTTTCAACAGTATGACATCCCCGTGCTGTCTCGAAAAAAATGCATTTTTTTCGAAAAATTCTCGTCTCCTTTCACATGCAACTTCATTAAAAAAATTTATATTTATTAAAAAAATAAATTGCCAAAGCAAGCAAAGTCTAAAAATGCAAAAAAATTCCCGTAGATTGGTTGAAAAGCGAAAAGCATGAAAAAAAGCACAAAAAGGAAGAATTTTTTTCTGGGAGTGCAAGGCTACTGGGATTTCAAGGCAAACCGTGAAGGAAAAAAATGGGAAAAATATATGACTATTGGACAAGTTTCTAGCGGAATGTAACACAAAGGAAGGCGGGAAATGAGTGAAATTCAAATAATTTACAAAAAAATAACTTTTACAAATCTATAAAATTTCTGACAAAGAGAATCTAAAATAATTTTTAAAAAAAGATGGAAATTAAATAAATAAGAAAAAAATACCTTTTTGAATAAATTTTTTTACTGATTTCTGGGCGGAGGCAAGGCCCACAGAACGGCGCTTCGGTCGGCACTCGTTGACAAAAAAACGAAAAAAATCATAGGGATGCCATCTTAAATTGAATTTTACTATGAAAAACTATACATTAAATAATGAAAAAAATGTGATTTTTCCAATATGGAAAAACGATGAAAAAAACTCTAACAAAGCTGAATTTTTTTAAATATATTGTTCCAAAAATGAACAAAGAGAAAAAAATTTGATTTTTTTGAAGCCAAACCAATGGAAAAACTCTATAGGAACATAAAATTAAAAATGCAATGTTCCAAAAAAAAACAGACGGAAAAATAAAGGGATTTTCGAACTATAAAACATCTAAATGAAGCTTAAAATTCAATAAAAACGGCACTAAAAATATTTCAAGAAGATTTTTGAAGCTAAAAACAATGAAAAATCTTAATAAAATCGAAAAAACGGTTTAAAAAAGACAATTGTTTTTTTGAAACAAGAATTTTTGAAACCAAAATCTAAAAAACCTTAAATTTGTTTGAAAATATTTTCAAAAAATAAAAATAAAAAAATCTGATAATTTTGAGCAAATAATTGATGAAAAACCTTCATAAAACCCTTAAACTTAATCCAAATTGTTTTGAAAAAAAAAATTAAAAAATGTCTTTTCAAACCCAAAAACAACGAAAACCTATACAGGAACCTCAAATTAAAACTATAGAAGTTAACAAATTATTATATGCAGAAAACAATTAAAAATAAACTCTACCTGCACTGAATGACCTTGTCGGAATGTTCAGCGACCGGCAAGTACATCAGGGGCGCCATCAAGTCTCCGCGCATGTCCGTGATCACAACTCTGCAACTTTTTTGATTACCGTAACCCAGAAAAACAAAAATGGGTGATCCTATGACTTTTAGTGATTCTAAATCATCAAAACTCAAAAAAATTAAAGTTTCAAATTATACTGAATAGAAAAATAACGTTTCGATCGGTTTTTACTATGAAAATAGAAAATTGGAAAACGAAATTTTTCAAAAAAATTCTAAGTAAAAAAACGCAATCTAGCAGATCTTTTTTTGTTTCATAAAATTAAAACTCCGTTAAAATAGACTTGGAACAGCGTGGGCGGTTTTGAAAGTGCTCTGAAACCGTAACACAGTGAACCATTCCCATTGCGGCCAATTTTCGTCGTGAAAGAAAACCTTTTATCATAACTCGCTGTTAGGAGGTAATAAGCGGCGTTGCTGAATCTCACTGTTCGAACTTCATCGCCATGAGGTCTGAAATTCAAAAATTCACAAATAGATAGTTCAAACTTAAGGAATATTTGAAATTTCGCTCAAGAAAGTTCGAAACAATAAACTTCAAAATGAACCTATAAGTCTGAAGGACTCTGCCGCCTTGGATGTCGTACAACGCCACGGAGGCGTCTTCATGACCAGAAACGAGTAATTTCCCCGACGGATCGACACAAACTGACGTCACTGGTGCACCTGAACGAGAAAAACAAACTGAATAAACATGGCAAAAAGGAATCTTCCGTTGCCGGGAATCGAACCCGGGCCTTACGGGTGAGAGCCGTAAATCCTAACCACTAGACCACAACGGACGGTGAGAGAGGGCTGCAGGGGAGGCGCTCATATGCCCCTTGGCATGTTGTGTAAAACAGCGCGCTTTGAAGATAGGAAAAAAAACTTTTTAAAGGTACGGGAAAAATGAAAAACTCTTTTTGAACACTTTTTGCGTTGATTCATTTCAAGTTTGTGCGAAATTGATTTAAAAAAAAATGGAAAGTAAGACTTCTGGTCAAGAAAAATGATCAAGAACAAAAAAATTAAATTAAAAGATGGCTGAGACAGGAAATAAAACGAAAATAAAATTAAAAACTCACTGTGAGCTCGATTATTCGTCGGAGAAATGACGTTGATGGCCTGAGGCGATCGAATGTCCCAAAATCGGATGGTTTTGTCTTGAGAACAAGAGGCGAATTGAGTAGAAACACCGCCCCAAGTGTATAATCCAAGGATCGGGGCTGAAAATGATGGAATTCTTAAAGCTTTGAAAAAGATTTGGAGCATTTTAAAATGAATAGAGATTTTTCAAATAAAAAAAGCCTCATCTCTAGAAGTAATTTTTTTGAACTTGGTCTTGTATTACCGGGGGAAAAATCGACTCCTTTTTTTAATAAAGGTTTGAGTTTTTCTTGTCGCAAAAACACAAATGAATGAGTGAAAGAATAAATTCCAGGTTTTTTTCAAAAAAATTGATGTAAAAAGATCAAATCAAAAAAACTTATAAATTAGCCTTCTTTAATCTTAAAACCAACACCCCCCGCCTCGAATTTTTCAAACTTGAAAAAGTTTCTTTTTTTCCTATGAAACTGGAAGCTCAGAAATAATTTTATATGCTTCAGAAGCGGCGGATTTTTTTCTCAAAATTTCAAAAGCGCGACAAAAAAACTTTGGTCAGTTTCCAGGACATTTAAACTAAAATTTAATTTCTACGAATTCTGAAAGAAAAGTCAAATATTGAATAAAATTCGAAAAACAAGGCAGCAAAACCTGTGAAAATCCGATAAGGAAGTTAAATATAGAAAGGTAATTAAAGATCTCTTGCTCTATCAGTCAATAAATCAATCAATATATCGATATTAATGATCTTTAAAAATAGTTCATCCACATCCATTAACAACAAGAAAGTAAACATTAGATGAAAGATGCAGACAAATGATGGGAAAAAATACCGATTTTTCTTGTGGTTCCCTAAAAAAGACCCACCAGAATGACCTCTGAAGGCCTGGACCAGCTTTCCGGAGGCGCAGTCCGTCACATTCAGAAGGCAATTTCCGGCTCCTCCGCTGATGAGGAACGACGTCCGGTTGACCGAATCTTCCATGAAGATGACGTCACGGATCGTGCCGTCGTGGCAGCTCAGCTCCATCTCGGCGCCTTGAATAGTGTTTTTTTTCAGGAAGGTTTTCAAAAAAGGTTCATGCGACTTCTCTGCGCCCTCCTCGTCTCTCGGTGACCCTCTCATTTTGACGTACTATTTCTATGTTTCTCTGGCCTCGCCGGTGAGGGAACAGAGAGACGCAGACACTCGAAAGCTATAGCCAGATCCAAAACTTACCAATCCGACAAGCTTCTCCATTGAAAGCCATCAACCTCAGCGATTTGTCATTGGATCCGGTGGCAAGTAATTCTCCAGTTTGGTTGAAACCAAGGCAATATACCGATCTTAAATCTCAATTTGAAAAAAAAAACCCAAATCCATGGAAATTTTTTATATGTATATTAAAAATGTCAAAAAGTGCACTAATTTCAAGAAAATATCCCATCATAGGCCTCAGAGACTTCTAGCCGCAAAAAGAAGGGCTCAAAAAGTGGCCAACGAGCGCACGTCGTTTTGTGGTCGGATGCACCAATCTTTGAGTCATTCTCCGTGCGACCAATTCGATTATTCGAAAACCAAATTAATCGTATTCTGACAGCTTTTTCGTATCAAGCTTGAAGCGGGAAAATGAGGAATGATTTGACCATTTTGAACGGTTCGCAGCATTCCTAGGGACCGCTTTAGGGGCGTCAGTACGTTCAGGGACCTCTTTAGGGTCGTCAGCACTTCTAGGGGCCTTTTTAGGGGCGTCAGCACCCCTAGGGGCCACTTTAGAGACGTCAGCACCCCTAGAGGCCACTTTAGAGACGTCAGCACATCTAGGGGCCATTTTGGGGGCGTCAGCACTTCTAGGGACCACTTTAGGGACGTCAGTACTTCTGGGGACCACTTTAGGGACGTCAGCACTTCTGGGGACCACTTTAGGGACGTCAGCACTTCTGGGGACCACTTTAGGGACGTCAGCACTTCTGGGGACCATTTTAGGGGCGTCAGCGCTTCTGGGGACCACTTTAGGGACGTCAGCACTTCTGGGGGCCACTTTAGGGGCCTCAGAACTTCTAGGGGCCACTTTTGGGGCGTCAGCATTTCTAGGGACCGCTTTAGGGGCGTTAGCACCTATAGGGACCGCTTTAGGGGCGTTAGCACTTCAAGGGACCATTTAGGGACGTCAACACTTCTAGGGACCACTGTAGGGGCCTCAGAACTTCTAGGGACCACTTTAGGGGCGTCCGCACTTCTAGGGGCGACTTTTGAGGCGTCAGCATTTCTAGGGACCGCTTTAGGGGCGTTGGCACCTATAGGGACCACTTCAGGGGCGTCAACACTTCTAGGGACCACATAAGAGGCGTCAGCACTTCGAGGGACCACATTAGGGGCGCCAGAATTTCTAGGGACCTTTTTAGGGGCGTCAGCACTTCAAGGGACCACTTTAGGGGCGTCAGAATTTACAGAATCTCAAAAAAGTCTGGGGCGCTTCCGATTGCAGCACGAAATAGAAAAAAATAATAAAATGTAATGAATATTCGTCCAAAAAAAGGGAAAAGCCTTCAAAACATACCCCCTGTGTTGTTTCGGTCGTGATAGGAAGATTTCGACGTTTCGCGTTCCTTCATTTGGCCTGAAAAGGACTTTGCGATGTCGCGAAATGATTTCGAATACCTTATCGTCCTCAGATCGGGGTACCGACAAATATGAAGTTGTTTGGAGTTTGTTCCCAAGGCGAAGTATTTCCCAGAAGGATGGAACGAGGCGGCCCGAATCGCCTGAGCGTCTTCGTACCTTTAATAAGAAGAGGTGATATCCTAGAAGGTTCATTCATTCTTCAGCAGTCTGACCTGTCTGGCCTCTATTTTCTCTCATCGACATGAGATAGGAACATAAAAATAGCCCATAAACATCGGAGTCTTCGCACTTTTAAGTAAAGGAACCTGATATTTTAGAAGGTTCACTTAATTCTACAACAGTCTGACCTGTCTGCGCTCTATTTTCTCTTACCTGTTAGATCTTAGAGACTTGAAAATATCACATAAACTGCAGACTGCAGATCATTCAAACCTTGAAGTTGAGAAAGATGACATGAAAAATTACAAATTCACTTCATTCTTCAACACTCTAACCTATCTGGGCTCTCTTACCTCTCACCGACCAGGTCATAGGAACATGACACTCATTTACGCTGCGTAAGCGTTCATATACGGCCTTAGAATTCCCCCTTTCCCTTATAATGAACCGAAACGATTTTTTTAAAAAAATTTCGAAACTCCTAAAACTGAAAAAAAGGTACCTGCAGACGGGAACGAACTGGATGGGCATTCCTGTCGGCCGGTTGGGCATGGAGACTGGACGGGTTACTGTAGACGGGGGAATGGCTTGCGGCAGCATCGTGTGCGGCATCGGTGACGTCATCATCGAGTGGGGTCGGCCGCTTGAGACCGGGATTTGGGAGTGTTGGGCTGGAGGTTGGAACTGAGGTTGTAGAGGTGCTTGGGCGAGCGGGAGCTGGAAAACTTTTTTGCTTTTTTGAGCGTCTCGAAGCGAAAGCGAAAAAAAGGCTGTGGTTACGGTAGACTATTTTTGCTGTGTTGCGTGGAAAATTCTTGAAAATTGAGTGAAAAACCTGAGCGAAAATTCGAATTTCGCGCCAAAAATGGTATCGCGAGCATTTTCTTACTGTAGACTGTGGACTATCGCTTTTCAAATCCGCAAACTAGCTTGATCCAATGAAAAAAGGTCCTGACACGAAAAAAAGGGACAGCACAGACAGGCCACGCCCCCTAGAGTCCCAAGCTCGCCGTGAATCGACTATACCTGTCCATTCTGGAACATCGGCTGCATGACCCGATGATCTTGTGGGTATACGGTATTCTGTCTCCGATGCAGCTGGTTATCGCCTGAAACTCTTCATTTTCCACGCTATTTCTCCCACGAACTACCATAGTTCTGTTTAGTGGCGAATTGCTGGAAAAGGACGCTCTGGGTCATCAGATTCTCTTCATGTTTCTCTCCCGGTGTCGTCGCTTCTGGGACCGGCGCCAGGGAAGGAACCCTTTGGGTTGGACCAACTGAGGAGGATCCCATAGGGGGTAGAGACCTGAAAAGTTCCATAAATATTATATTCCAAGCAGATTGTCGAGTTTTCTTCTCAAATAAAAGACCTTTTTTTAAGTTTTTTTCAGTTAAGACAGTTTTTTGCGGCCTTTTTCTGCAGTTTTTATTGGAGTCTCGAAGCGAAAACGCAGAAAGAAGCTGTGGTTACGGTAGAATTTTTTCTCAGTGTTTTAAAAGTATAAATATACATTAACAATAATGAAACAACAATAAGATAATAAAAATGATCCATTATTTGATTGCCTTTTTCTTGCAGCGTTTTTTCGAGGGTCTCGAAGCGAAAACGAGAAAAAGGCTCTGGTTACGGTAGAAGAATTTTTTCTACACTTTAAAAGCGTGACGCGCGGAATACAATTTGGTTTTCTTTTTTTTCCCAGCCTTTTCCATAGTTTTTTTTTCCAGCCTTTTCCATAGTTTTTTTTTCAAAGGTCTCGAGGCGACAGCACGAAAAAAGCTATAGCTACGGTAGAAGTATTTTTTTCTGTGATTTAAAAGCGTGACGCGCTGAATAAATTCTCTAATTGTCTTTTTTAGATTGCTTTTTTTGCTTTTTTTTTCGAAGGGTCTCGAAGCGAAAGAAGCTCTTGTTACGGTAGAAATTTTGTCGGCTGTGTTTTTAAATTGTGATGTGCTGTATAATTTATTCGTTGTTTTTAGATAGCTTTTTTGCCCTTTATTTTGAAGGGTCTCGAAGCGGAAGCGCATAAAAAATTTCTGGTTACGGTAGATATTTTTTTCTTGGTTTGGAAAGCTTGACGCGCGGAATAAAGTTCGATTATTTTCCCAGCCATTTCTTTAGTTTCTATCGAGGGTCTCGAGGCGAAAGCGCGAAAAAAGCTGCGGTAACGGTAGAAGTTTTTTCCTGTGCTTTAAAAGCGTGACGCGCTGTATAACCTAATCATTTGTTGTTTTCAGACAGCTTTTTCGCCATTTTTTTTTTTTGAAGGGTATCGAAGCGAAAGCGCAAAAAAAGCTTACGGTAGCCTTTTTTCTGCTGTGTGACGCGCGGATCATATATTTTTTATTTTACAAGTATTGATTGAAAACCTGCGCGTCATCTCGTCGAGTTGCCTTCTCACTGGAGCGAAATCGTAGTTCACCATACTTTGAGCCATTGTCGAGGCGGGACCCATTATTTGGGGAGCTACCGATCTGAAATCTTCTTTTTTATTTTTTTTTGGTGGGCCTTTTATTGAGTTCTATTCATTTCTTCCTATTATTGGTCGGATCTTTAAGGGAAACGAAAAATAATCAGTTTTCAAAAGTTTAGGTGCAAAAATGGATGATTATACACGGCGTTTTTTTTTGACGACGCCACGCCCACTTTTTCTCCGTAAAGCGTCGTGTTTCGCGTGCATGCACTGCGCCGCTTTCGCGCAGAAAATTGCGTTTAAGAAGATAAATTTCGATTCGTCTCAAAAACTTCTGACAATACGGCGGCCTGCGCCTTTAATATTCCCTTTTATTTACGCTCTTAGAGCCGAAATCTCTGCCGTTCTCCTGACGTCATTTGGGAACGGTGGATATTTTGACTCCGCCCACCCTGTTTTTGGTTCCGCCTTTTCTTCCACTAACAAAAACACCGTGTATAACAAAAGCTACATATTTTGTCAATATCGATTGATTCTATCAAAATCAAGGTTTCAGGACAAAGGAACTGCAAAAAAATCAAAAAAATCATGAGTTTTTTTAACAACTTCATACGAATTTCGAACTTCATGTGATCCCAAAATAGCTATTTTTGTGCCCTTCCAAGCAAAACCGTTAAAAATCTATTGAAAAGCTTCTTTCCAAACTTCTTTTCTTCTGTACATTTTATCAATTATAATTTGTTTAAAACGTCTTTTTCTGCCTTTTCACGGTAATACTGCAAACGAACACGCTCATTTGAAGATTGGGAAGTTGGGAGTTGGGCGCGGGGAGGCGGAGCGAGTCGGGCCGACTGCTTTTGGCCAACGCGCTGTTCTCCAACATCTCGTCGATGAGCATACTCTGCGCCATTGTCTCGGCGCCGTCGGCGTCTCCGATGCCCAAGCAGAAGCCGGCGGCGGTCGATTGGGACATGGGCTGCGCTCGGGACACCAGGGGGAACGTACCTTGAAATGTGTATTTTTTTGTTGTTTTCAGTCAACTCAAAATCTACCATATTTGGGCCAAAAAAGGTTCAAATTAAAAATAACTCACTGGTAGCCATCCCGATCGCTGGAAGCATACTCATCGTCATCGATTGGCTCATTTTCTCCGCGAACTTCATCTTGGTTTTCGGGACCTGGATGAAACAGAAAACTTATTTAAACTTGAAGGATTATCACCATGTTGTGAGGAAATTGGCCGCCAGGTTTTATCGGCGTCGCCATAATGGTTTCCGTCCATTGAGCTTCCAATTTCGGTTTTCTGAATTCAAATTTCTACTCGGATTTTTTTTGAATCGTTCAAAGCATTTTAACGAGTATCAACTGATTCTTATCCATTTTCATGCGATTTTTCTCTTTTCGGGTACATTTTAGTCATATAAAATCAATATTTTGAGCTCTATCTCTTCAGAAAAAATCAAAATTCCAAATTTTACCAGTTCAAAAAAATTTATAGGGTCATTGATGAAAAAGCAAAAAGTCCAAAAAGTCTCCAAGTCCATTTTTTTAAAATTTAAAAAAATGTTAGAAATTTTTTTGTATGCTTTATTTTTCTCAATTTTTTTCAAGCCTTTTTTTGGCCTTTAGATAAATTTTTTTCCATAAAAATTAATTAGCCGCATTTTTTTCGAAAGCCCATTCACCATTATAAAAAAAATACTTTTTCCAAAAACCCCAAAAAAATTCCCGAAAATTTCTAAAAACCTTAATTTATGAATTTACTGTTAAGGAAAAAAATCCTTCGGATTTTTACCTAACTTTACCGTTTCCTTAATATAATATTAAATAATCACTTGATATGCTCGACCCTCAAATCGAGCTGTTTCTGTTTGAAAGGCGTGGCAAATTGTTCCTTGGTCACGACTTCCATCCAGGAAACCAGGGAGAGGTCGGTTGCAGAAAGCTTGGGCCGATGTGAGAGCAGGGAAGTCGGGCATGGGCCCAACTCGATTCCTGTCATTTTTCCAGTTATTTCTGATATTTTTTATACTGATGGCGGGAGAAAGAAATTTTCGAATTTTCGAATTACTGTACCTAGCAAAGTCTGCAATATTGCGTGTGCGTGTGTATGCATACTGCTTACTTATTCTGTGAACCTCTTCTGGTCCTTTCTGGGAACATTTCTAATGGCCACTTCAGGGTTTTGACGATTTAGTGGTCACTATAGTAGTCCCCCTTTAGTGGTCACTATAGTTGTCGAATTAGTGGCCACTTTAGGAGTTAAAATTTAGTGGCTTCTTTAGAAGTCTAAGGGGAGCTATTAGATCACTAAAATCACTTTAGTAGCCACTCAGACGCAGAATAGAAGTTTCTATAGAAGTGGTTTAGTGCCCCCTTAAGTGTCCTCTCCAAGTAGCCCTTGTGCAACTTCTTAAGTACCCACTAGAATTTCTTCCAGGCTTGTAGAAAGCGTAAACAGTACGCATACACGAGAGCGCATCATCACGGGCTCTGACAAATACAGTAACCCGAAACACTCAAAATTATTTCCTTCAACCCTCTAGTGTTACCTCGGACGTCGCCGATGGCCTGAGCCTGACAGTAGTCGACGCAGCCTTCGTAGAAGACCCCCTTGGCCAGGAGACCGACGAGTCGATCTCCCATCGAGTGACTTTCCTGAGGTCGGTCTCTTTCTTTGGGAGTTGGCGGCAGCAGATGGCCGACTATCGCGTTGACCTTGAAATTCAGTTTATCGAGGGTTATAAAACCAGGAAAAAATGAATTTTGATCAAAATTTCTGAAAAAAAGGGTGCGCTTCGAAAAAATCGAGGTATCCAAAAAAACCCAATTTTCAAATTAAAGGTTTAAAAAAAATGCTGAGGGCGATTATGAAGCGGGAAAAAAAAAAAAAAATGAAAAAAACAAAACTTTTTTTCAAACTCTATATATTTTAACCACAAGAACACTCAAAAACTTTTTGCAACCAGCTTGGGAACGCCTGAGTGGCCCCTATAGGGGCTATGGAAGAGCAGAAATTCTAGGGCTGAAATTTAGGTGGTTCAAAAGATTTTCCAATAATTCTCATTGGAAAATCTTTTGAAATCCTTTTTTCTAAATTATACTCCATTCTCAAAATTAATTGAACTTCAAAATTATTTTGATAAAATATGAGAAAGTTGAGAAACAGGGACCTGTTTTTCGGACCTCTTAGCCCCCTAAGTTTAAGTGGTTCCTATAGGGATCTTTCAACTTTGTTAAAAAAAAGTTTATTTATTCAATTTTTCGCATGGAAACGTTTCTTCGAAGAAAGTACAAAAACATTATCGATTAGCATGTCCCCTATAGGGGTCACTTTTGCAAGCTTCAGTGGCCCCTATAGGGGTTGATAAAGTGGTCTCTAGAGGGGAACCTCCGAAGTTCACAAAGTTGCACCCATAGGGACCACTCTGGAGTTCCTAAGAATGCAGTGCCAAAATTTTTTTTTCTCATTTTCCCCAATTTCTTCAAATTTTTGTCGATATAGAACCTGTAGATGAACAACCTTGTGGAAGCATTCGACCCTTGCCGAACTCGGGTTCCAGTTCTTGAAATCGGCGTGGTCCGACAATTTGGGAAGGGTGAGAAGGGCGCAAAGTTGTCGGTAGTCTTCGGGGGTCGGGCAAATGTGCTCCAAGTCCTTGAGGCATTCCACCAGCTCCTAGAACTTCTCAATTAGCTCTCAAAGTCGGAAGCGCGGAAAACAGGTGCAAAATGGCCGCTAAAAGGGTTCCGTTTTGCGGCCTTTATTGAGCCTTTTATTCTTGGTGGGCAAAAAGTCTCAAAAAAGGCTTTTCCGGGATGTTTGTTTCAATTTATCCATTTTTGGGCATTTTCTGCAAATCTTGACAAACTTCTCAATTTTCCTCCAAGTGGGATGGAATACAACATAAAAGGGATAAACTGAGAACTGAAAAATCTTGCAGTGAGAGAAAAAAGAGCACAGACAGGTTAGAAAATTCCTCGAGTATAACGAAAAGAGAGAGTAATGATGTATTTATACGAGCCAGCTGAAACTTATTTCTCAGAGGTTTGTTTTTTTACACTTGAAAAAAAGTTCATTCCAAAAAAATTTTTTTAAGGAGAAAAAAATGTTCTGAAGGTACTCTAAAAAAATCCTATATGAGTTGAAAGGAATTTTTTTCAGACTTTTAGGAAAAAAATTTTTTCTCGTGTACTCATTGTCAGTTTTTTTCCGGGATATTTGTTTCAAATTATCAATTTTTTTGGCATTTTTCTGCATGTTTTGATAAAAAAAATATTTTTTTCTCGTGTACCCATGATCAGATTTACCGGGATAGTTGTTTCAATTTATCTATTTTTTTGAGCATTTTTCTGCGCATTTCAATACAATTTTTGTTCGATTGATATGGACTACCAAAAAATTAATTAGATCTAAGACTTCGAAAAACATCCCGGTGAGAGAAAAAAAAAGCTCATTCTAGTTAAAATGACCTTTTTTGTCAAAATTTTCGATGCAAAATAAAAAGTCCTAATTTTTCTGCGCCTCTGAAAAATCCTGTATGAATCGAAAAAACATTTTTTTTTTTCGAAAAGTATTTTTTCTCGTGTACCCATGACCGCGAGAGTTGTTTCAATTAGTCCATTTTTGGGCATTTTCTGCACATTTTGACCAATTTTTCTCCAAGTGAGATGGAATACTACACAAAAAGGGATAAACTGAGAACTCAAAAATATCCCAGTGAGAGAAAAGAGAGCGCAGACAGGTTAGAAAATTCCTCGAGTATAACGAAAAGACAGAGTAATGATGTATTTATACGAGCCAGCTGAAACTTATTTCTCAGAGGTTTGTTTTTACACTTGAAAAAGTTCATTCCAAAAATTTTTAAGGAGAAAAATGTTCTGAAGGTACTCTAAAAAATCCTATATGAGTTGAAAGGAATTTTTTTTCAGACTTTTAGGAAAAAATTTTTTTTCTCGTGTACTCATTGTCAGTTTTTCCGGGATATTTGTTTCAAATTATCAATTTTTTTGGCATTTTCTGCATGTTTTGATAAAAAAATATTTTTTCTCGTGTACCCATGATCAGATTTACCGGGATAGTTGTTTCAATTTATCTATTTTTGAGCATTTTCTGCGCATTTCAATACAATTTTTTTTTGTTCGATTGATATGGACTACCAAAAAATTAATTAGATCTAAGACTTCGAAAAACATCCCGGTGAGAGAAAAAAAGCTCATTCTAGTTAAAATGACCTTTTTTGTCAAAATTTTCGATGCAAAATAAAAAAAGTCCTAATTTTTTTCTGCGCCTCTGAAAAAAATCCTGTATGAATCGAAAAAAACATTTTTTTCGAAAAGTATTTTTTTCTCGTGTACCCATGACCGGGAGAGTTGTTTCAATTAGTCCATTTTTTTGGGCATTTTTCTGCACATTTTGACCAATTTTTTTCTCCAAGTGAGATGGAATACTACACAAAAAGGGATAAACTGAGAACTCAAAAAAATATCCCAGTGAGAGAAAAAGAGAGCGCAGACAGGTTAGAAAATTCCTCGAGTATAACGAAAAGAGAGAGTAATGATGTATTTATACGAGCCAGCTGAAACTTATTTCTCAGAGGTTTGTTTTTACACTTGAAAAGTTCATTTCAAAAATTTTTAAGGAGAAACATGTTCTGTAGGTACTTTAAAAAATCCTATGTGAGTTAAAAGAAATTCTTTTTCAAATTTTCAAAAAAAAATATTTTTTTTTGTGTGCCCATGATCAGATTTACCGGGAGAATTGTTTCAATTTATCCATTTTGGGCATTTTCTGCAGCTCAAAAATCTTGTAGTGAGAGAAAAGAGGGCGCAGATAGGTCAGAAAAGATCTTGCATTTAACGAAAAGACAGAGTAATAATTTATTCACTGATGAATCGGGAGGTGGATACAAGTAGGTACCGGGTAGCAACTCGAGTCAATCGGCGAATGGTAATCGGTGGTCATTTGTATGCGACCGGGTACAATCTCTATGGTACCTGGATAGTACCTGATCGGTATTTGGATGCTACCGGGTAGGTACCTGAAATTCGCGATTGCTACTGTGTGGCACATCGGTCGTTTATTTAGCATCAGTGTTTTTTTACACCTTCCCGAGCCTTCCGGGGTTTTATTGGATAAAGCTGAAACGATCCGGGAAGCAATTCCAGACTTTCCGAACGAAATCGCGAATGTCAGGTAGCTACTTGCATCGACCTCCGACCCAGGTACCATAGAGATAGTAGTACCCGGTAGCATAAAAACGACCACCGATTTCCACACACTTGACTTTTTCCAAAAATTGCTTTCCGACAGCTACTCGCAGAGGTGGAAGAAATGAGGGGCCCTCCAGGGCGCAACATGCCCGCCTCAGCCATCAGGCCTCTGAGAAGAAATGAGCCGCGTCATTGTGTGTCGATGGCGTATAATACCACGTTGCAAAAGTAGGGCGAAAATGGTCATTTTTGTTCATTTTTCATTAAATCGTGGATTTCGCAATTTTTTCAATAATTTTTTTAATGTTTCAGTGGATATGATGTCCAGTTGAATTTTTTTATGTGAATTACGGTTATATTTGTTCTTTTCCTTAGGCGAAATGTCCCAGATGTATGGTTACGAACCCGCTGACTAGTGAGAGAATATATTTCCGTTGCCACCAAATTGGAAATTCAAAAAACCTTGTTCTAAAGCTTCGAAAACAACGATTTTACAGATTTTAGAAGATTCCAATTTTTGCGCGTTCTTTTCCTTCCAATGGCGTTTTTTGCCATCTCGGTTTTGGCCCCGGGCGCCCTAGGCAGCGACTTATGAAGAAATGACCATGGCGGCCTACGTCGGTTTAGAAATGTAAACGTTTGAAAACGCTTAGGGGCGCCATTTCTCCACCTCTGGCTACTCGTATCGGCTTCCCGATTCACCTTTGTTTATACGAGCCAGCTGAAACTCATTTCTCAAAGGTTTCTTTAAAAGAGAGAAAACAAGAAGTTGACGGCTAATTGAAAGCCTTGCAAAATTTTTAAGCAAAAATTTGAAATTATTGTAGAGGCTTTTTTCGATTTTTACTCTTATTTGGACAATAATTGATCACTTTTCTAGGTTTCTAAGAACCCAGAGTTGTTAGAAAAACTTAAAAACTTATAAAATTTGGATCGGAACATCTAAATTGAATGCAGTCTTCTTTTTTTCTATATATTAACTTCTAAATTGAATAATTCAACTGTTTTGAGAAAACTGATGATTATTTTAATTTCTTGAAAAATCTGAGCTTTTTTTTTAAATTATAAAGGAGCACCTCAACAGCAAAGTCATTATCGTGTAGAGGCCCCGGTTCCAATTTGACGCAGAGAAGTTCGAAGAACTTGTACTTGGTGATGTTGTACCTGAAATTCCAAAATTTTCACGGGAATTTTGGAAATCAAACGATTTTCTGAAGCTTTATTGAGAAGGTCTACAAAATTGCCTTTTTTATTAAAATGTTCAAAAAAATCTTGATCCCTATAGGGACCACTTAAGCTTAAGGGGGTCAGACCCTAAACCCCTATAGAGACCACTTTTTCGGCCCCTATAGCACTATTTTCGCTCTTAACCCCTCTAGGGACCGCTCTGGGAATCCTAATTTTCCCTAAAACAAAAAAATATTTGTGTAAATTTAATGAGAAGCTGTACAAAATCGCTCTTTTCATTGAAATATTCAGCAAAATTTTGAAGAACAGCTTCCTGCTTCTCAACTTTCTGATATTGCATCGAAATGATGTTAAAATTTGTTAGGATCTACTTGACGACGTTCAAAAAGGATACCAAAAGCTAATTCAGGACTCTTAGGAATTTCAGTGATCCCTATAGCGATTAGATGGAAAAAAAGCCCCTATAGAATCCGACAAAAGGGTCCCAATAAGGGTAAAATCAAGGGGGCCCCTATAGGGGTTTAGGGTCTAACCCATCGGCCCCTAAAGCTCGAGTGGTCCCTATAGGGGTCGTTCAATTTTATTCAAAAAAGGTTTATTTTTCCGTATTTCGCATAGAGCTCTTCAAAATTATCGACCAGCATGTCCATAGGGGTCACTAACAAAATAACTTGCAAGCTTTAGTGGCCCCTATAGGGTTTGGAATGTGGTCCCTAGAGGGCTCCTTTCTAGGCCCCCTATGGTTGCCTCTATAGTTTTTGTTATGAAAATTTAATCCTCAATGAATAAAATAATTTGAAGAAAAATCTCAAATTTTCGATTTTTTTTTCTCATTTCTCACGGCCTTTTTGTTAGTGGAAGGAAATGCAAACCCAAAAATAAAGTGGGCGTTCCCACGTGACGTCATGGGAGAGCGTAAATAACAGGTATATTAAAGGCGCAGGCGGCCGTAATGCCAGAGGTTTTCGAGACGAACAAAATTTTCTGCACGAGAGCGGCGCAGTGTATGCACACGACACACCACATTTTACGGAGAAAAAGTGGGCGGGGCGTTTCCCACCATTTTCCACGGAATTTTTTCTTTTTCGAAATGAAATTTAGGAGCAAAACCTGAAGTCGGTGAAATCGAAGTCCTTGACGGACTTGAGCGGCTCGACAAAGTCCAAGGCGTTGTCCCATTGGCCGTCGAGGATCAGTTGCCGCAGAAAAAGGAGATCGTCCGAGTATTCCCCGTTGATTACGCCGGTTTCCCGTTCCAGCGATAACTTTAATTGGGAACATTTTTTTTGTGTAATTTTTAAGATTATAATAGGGAGCTCTGTGACTATTACGAAAGTTAGGCCGTCTCTTCCATTTGTGAAATACGACCTTCTCGGAATTTATTTTTAACTGTTTTTTTTTGGCTGCAAAGAATTTGTTCTCTTAAAGGGCATTCTGGAAAAGTCGGTCGGTTTGGAAAACTAGGCCACGCCTCAAGTTTGCTCCATGGAGCATTTCGAATTTCAAACTTTTTTTTTGAATTTTTCTTCGTTTTTTAAAATTTTCTTGAAGGTTTTCGCTTTTTTTCTTTTAACTCTATCCTTCTCATGAGAAAAATACGATGATTAATATATTAAAAAAAAATGAACTGATTTAATTTTTTAAAATTGATCAATTTTCTGGGTCCAAAACAACTGCATATAACAAAATGAGCGAAAAATCTCGAAAAATGAAAAAAATGAGATCATGTGTAAACTACACAAAAAAAGGCAAGAAACAAAAATTAAATCCAAAAAAATTATCGAGAAAACCGATAAAAAAAATAAGGAAAGGTTCAGTTCGAAGTGAGGAGCATGTATCTTATTTCCGAAAAAACTGATGAAAGAAGAAAAATTCAGAAAAGTGTTCCATGGAGCAAAATTGCGGCGCGGCCTAGTTTTCCAAACCGACCGACTTTTCCAGCATTCAGGAATATTATAAAGGGCTTTTCTAATGCAATTACGAAAATTAGGACGGTAATTTATTTGGAAAGTTAGGCCGTATTTCGCATTTGTGAAATGCGACCATCTTTTCAACTTTTTTTTTTCTGTACAAATCTCTTAAAAAACAGTTTTACGAAAAAATATTTTAAACCGAGTTTTTTTTTTTGAACTCAAAAATTTGCTAAAGGATGAACTATCACGGAAAAATGGTTTAAAAAAGTTTTATTGAAATTTGGAAACCGCAATGTCCTGAGATACCATATAAATAATGCAAAAGTACGTTTTTTTGAACTTTTTCAGAAATAACTGGTTGAAAAATGTGATGTAGAACATTTTTCAAAATGAAAAAAATTATAACAAAACTTATAAATTAACCTGAATATCAATCAAAGTGTGGTAGAAACAAAGTAAAAAAATGAAAAAGAATCAAAAAAAGCCAACTTATCTTGAAGGCCGTATTTCACAAATGCCAAGTGCGGCCTAACTTCCCAAAAAATCATCGTTCAACCGTCCTATTTTTCCAAGGTCCCCTAATCATTCCAAAATAAGAAATAATTGCTTTTCTCGTCGCATTTGGAATGGCTTATTCAGCTGAAAATGACTCTTGAAGTCGAAAAATCAGAAATTTACAAAAACCAACTGAGAACTTTACAATCAAAAAAAAAAAGTTCAAAACACCTTCTCTCCATTTACCTGGGTAATATTGAGGCCTCGGAGCTCGAGAAACTCCAAAACGGCCCTCACGACTTCTTTCTCCTTCAACGTCATCTGAACGGCCAACGGCTTTACCGACGAAGCCGGTGACGTCATCGTCATTTTTTCCCTATGACGTCATCGAAATCTTTTGAGGCATCTGGAAAAATTAATTTTAATTTAAAGACTGTGTAGAGCTTGTTCATGCTGAAATGAATTTTATGATAAAAAAAAGAAATTTATTAGAAAAATATTGATAAAAAGAAAAATGAGCTTCAATAAACTTAAAAATGATCTACACGACAGTTAAGATGGAAAAAAGCAAAAAGTGTGTACTTACAAAAAAAAAACTGAACCAAAAAAATCCTCAACTAAAAATTTCAATGCCAAATGATTCTCCAAACTTCGAAATAACCGTCAGAAAGTGAAAAAAAAAAATTAAATTTAAAAGGGTCAGAAAAAATTTTGAATTTCGCGAAAACTATCTTGAACACGGTAGAAAGAAAAATGTAAATCCCCGAAATTTAAAATAAAAAAAAAAGAATTTTTCGAGGTTAAAACACACCAAGTTGCAGAACGACGCAATTTTACACTCATACGCGCAAAAACAAATTCAAAAGAAAGGGTACTGTACCTGTAGAGATTCCAAAGCCAGGATTATGTACTTTTTGCTTTTTAAAAAAAGAATCCAAGAAGGGACCACAAAATGAGAAAAATTCTAAGGTGGAACAGGGATTTTTTGGTTTTTTTTTAAGCGAAAATTGGTTTTATCTGTGTTATTTGGTTGGAAAAAGACCAATTTTTGTTCGATTTCTTTTTTTTCTCGTATCGAAAAATTTTTAAGCCATTAAATAATACAAAAATTACTGGAAAAATTCTCTCAAATCGGTTGGATTTTTAGGGATTTTTTTAAAGCTTCGAATTTTTGCAGTCAAGTTTGCACAGCTTTATAACAAACAAATCTCCGTCAAATGAGCTTTTTTTCTGAGGGAAAAAAACTTGTATTGATATTCCGACCATTGGAATCTCCTGCAAAAGCTCGAAAGGAAATAGAAAAATTTTGAGAAAAAAAGGAAGATATAAACCATTTTTTTGAAAATTCAACCTTTTTTGAACTTCAAACGAGGGAATTTTTTTGTAAGAACTCAGAAAGTCATGGAATTATTTTTTTGAAAAAAAGATATCGATTTTTTTAAAGCATTTCCAATAACCTTTTCACTTCTTCCAAGCCCAAAAAGGGAAAAAAAAACACGATTTCGCAACATTTTTCGGCGGGGATCAGGTATATTTCGAATTATATTGGATCAAACTTCAGTTTCAGTTTGAAATTAAATAAGAAAAAGTTTTTGAACCGATGCCAATAAACTTTTCAGCTCTAACAAGCCCAAAAAAGGAAAAAAAAGGTCTCGTAACGAAAAAGGCTCAATTTTTGGTGGGAAAAAAAGGAATTTATTTGACCTTTATTGTTCAAAATTTGCTTTTATCTCAAAATTTAAACCGAAAATGTTTTTTCAACCAATGCCAATGAACTAGTTGCTTCTTCCAAGCTGAATAAAACCGAAAAAATCAGATTTGCAACAAAAAAAGGTCATTTTTTGAGGGGAATGAGGAGTATTTCGAATAATTTTTGCTCAAAATTTCGTTTTATCTCAAAATTGAAACCAAAAATACGTTTTTTAACCTTTGCCAAAGAACTAGTTGCTTCTTCCAAGCTGAAAAAAACGAAAAAAATCAGATTTGCAACGAAAAAAGCTCAATTTTCGGCGGGAATGAGGCGTATTTTGAATCATTTTTGCTCAATTTTTGCTTATATCTCCAAATCGAAACCGAAAAACGAACTAAGAAATAAGGAATCAAGGACCGGAAGTCAAGAACGAAGGGAAATCGAGAGCCGAAATGAAAGGAGCAGATGGCCATGAATGGAGCGCCACGGCGGCTTTCGGGCCGACACGTCTCTCGGCTATCGATTTTCCACTCGTTTCCAGTTTCATCCCGGCTTTTTAGGTTGAACATTTGTCAATTACTCAGTGGTACTTTGGAAATAGAATAATTAATGTTGAAGGAAAAATAAAAATCCAAAAAATAAGTCCACAGAAAAATCATCTTTTTTTGGGGTTTAGATCTTCAAATACCTTAAACTTACGGATTTTTGAAAAACAGGTGAATTTTTTTCAGGTAAAGGTGAAAATAGAAAAAAAATAAGCAATTTCACAGTACATTAAACTTTCCAGGTTGAAAATTCGCAATATTCAAAAATTTGATACCGTTGAAATTTTTTTCTATCAACCCTGGCGGTACCTTGGAAACAGATGAATTTTTTTCAAAATACGGTAAAAATCGAGAAAAAACAAGGTACAGCTAATTTAGGGTTTTGGATGAAATTTTGCGAGGTTTAGATATTTTTAAAAAGTTCCAATCAACCATCGGTTCATGGGGAAAAAAATTTGATTATATTGTCCAATAATAGATAAAAAAACGTAATAATAAGTAGCCCTACAGTAAATTAAGCTTGTCAGGTTGAAAATATCAAGATTAAAAATTTGATACTCTTGAAATTTTTCTATCAATCCCAGTGGTACCTTGGAAACAGATGAATTTTACTCCAAATGAAAATCGAAAAAAAAAGCCTGAAGCCTTTTCTTAGCCTTCCAAGTTTCGATTTTTCAAGGCTTTCAAATAATCATCGGTACTTTGAAAACAGGTGAATAATTATTGATTTAAAAAAATTAATATATAGAAAAAAACAAGACTGCTGTCAATATAGCTTTTTAGATCCAATTTAAAAAGATTTAAAATTTTTTTGAAATTTTTTTGAAATTTTTTTCTATCAACCCTTGGTACCTAAAAAAACATAAAGAAATAGTCAAATATTGCTTAAATAAGCATAAAAATTGAGAAAAAAAAGCCTCTACAATAATTTCAAATTTTTGCTTAAAAACTTTGCAAGGCTTTCAATTACCCGTCAGTACGCAGAGAAAAAAAAGAACTATCGTTTAATTAGAAATGAAAATCGAGCAAAAATTCCAGAGTTAATCCAAAGCTAAATCAAGGTTTCGAAACAGGAATCCATCATACAAAAATATTTTTAAGATCAAAAAAAACTTGAAAAAAGTTTTGGAAGAAAATAATGCTTGGATAACACAAAACAGAAGAAGAATAATAAATTTTTTTCATTATGAATAAATTTCTCAGATTCAAAGAGTGACAGTTATGAGTTTAAAAACATGGAAAATATTAAAAAAAAAAGCTCGAAATTCAATAATTTTTGGTGTAAACCCCTGATTTTTTAAAAAGTCTCAATGTCGAAATCAGATATAAACCATCTTATCTGCAAATTTATCTTTTTTTTAAACTTTGAATGGACGAAACAGTAATAGTATAGATGGTTTCGTATTAAAAGCAAAGCACGAAACAGTGATTTCAGGAAAAAGCCAAGAATCATTACTCGAACGGAAAAGAGGCATTTTTTACACCTGGAGGGCGGCAAGAGGAACAGGAAAAAGCAGCGTTGAAACAACATTTGTCATTTTCCTGTTTTTCTTCCAGGTTCCGCCTCGCTTTTATTAACTCTTCAGCTTAACTTGCTTTTCAGGTTCAAATTATTTTTTTCTTCAGATTTCTCAAGGCTTTCAAGTACCTTAAAAACAGGTGATTTTTTTCAAAAAAAGTAGAGAATTTAAAAAAGATAACAATTCGAAAAACAATCAAAAAATATAACATTCACTGAAAACGGTATTTGCGAAAAAAAAAACCTCAAAAACCTTGAAAAAGGCTTTTCGCTCCGAGACCTTTTCAAAATTTACTCATGCTCCTTTAAACATTTCGGAAAGGATTTTGAGAAGTCAAAAAAATATCCAGATACTTAGATTTTTGACGCTCAGATAACAGAAATCAAGATAATTTTGAGAAAAAAATCTCTGAAAATTCTTTATTTTTCAAGTTCTGGAATACAACTAGATTCAAGTTTGGCGAATTTTTTTCAAGAAAGAAAAAAAGGAAAATTGGAATAAAAAAAGTCGGTGTGAAATCCGAGAAGTAGCGTCTTGAGCAAATAGGAAGTTTTTCCAGATTTTTCCTGGAATACTCAAATTTTTTTCTTAAAGATGATGCGAGATGAGTATTTTTATAACTAATAATTAGAGCTACATTTTCAAAAAATCTCGTCTTTTTTTCTCTCTTCTCCCATGAATGTACACTCCTTCGTCGATCGAGTTAGGACCGTTTTTAAAAAAATTCATTAAACTTAAAAAAATTTTTTTGAAAAAAACCGAAAAAGTGAAGTAAAAGCGCATTTTTTTCAAGGTTTTTTCACTGACTTTCAAAAAAAGTTACAGAAATTTCTTTTTTCCCAAAATTATTTTTTTAAATTGAAAATTCAAAAAAACCTTTCAAACCTTGGCAAGAAATCGAAAGAATTTTTGAGGTATTCTTATATTTTTTTCGAAAAAAACAGCTTCCAAGTTCAAAATTTCGATTAGAAGCAAGAAATCGGCCCCTTTCATTAGAAAAATCCAGCTCGAAAAAAAGGTAAAAAAAGTTTATTTTTTTAAAATTGGATTTCATTATTTAATAAAATTTCTAATTCTTTTGACTGTATGGCGAGAAATGGAGGTAATATTGAACTTTTCTATTTTTTTGGAAAAAAACTGCTTATAAGCTCAGAAATTGGACTAGAAGCAAGAAATAAACGTAAAAAAATCAGAAAAATTCCGTTCGAAGAAATTTCAAATTTATTTGAATTCACTTTAAAAACATAACTTTTTTTTCAATAACCTTTGAAAAATTTCATAATTCGGAAATATTGCAAATTTTGTGACTTAATGGCGGGAAATCGATAGATTATTCAACTTTTCATAATTTTTTTTTGAGAAAACCACTTTCCAGTTCAAAATTTTGACGAAAAGGGAGCAATAAATATAAAAAATCAGAAAAATAAATTGAATAAATTTCAAAATTCAATTTTACACATAGGAACTGTGACTAAAATCGAGAAGGCAAAGCAAAACCCTTTAGGGACCCCTTCAAAGCTTCCCTCAAAGACCAATTGAATGAAAATAGAAACAGAAAAGTTTGCCAACGCAAAAAATACCCTCGCAACGACTTTTTTGGGTTCTCTGGCATTCTCTTCAAATCGTATTATGTCTAAACTTTCTATGGTGCAATTATCTCACATCGAAAATGTCGAAATCGCGGTTTTCGCCGAGGTCAACTGAACTTTTTGAATTGAATTTACAGTTTCAAGAGTAAAATCGCAATAAAAAGGGAAAAAAATGAGTTTTTAAGAGGAAAAGCTGGATCTGAAGAGACTCTTGAATCTACTCGGAACATCTTCAAAAAGAAACATTGCGGAAGCTGAGGAGCTGTTACGGAATGCATGGAAATGGCTGGAGAAGCCCAAAAATGTCGGAAAAAAACAGGCAAAGAAAGAAAAAATTTTTTTATTGATAAAAATATGCTATGACTGTACTTAAAGTTAGAATTGATTTAAAAAATTCGTCGGAAAAAATAAATCTGATAAAATGAAAGCCACGAATATCGTACAAAGACATAGAAAAAAGAAAAAGTTATTTTTTTTTACTGATAAAAAAATATACTTCGTAGAATTTTTGAATTAAAAATAATTTGAAAAAAAAGTCGTCTAAAAATTGAATTTGATGAAAAAAAGGCTCTTTCTGTAGTCAGGAACGTCAGAATAACACATGAAAAGAAGAAATAATTATGTTTTTCCTGAAAAAAAATATGATAAGATTGAGCTTTAAAGTAAAAATTAATCAAGAAAAAAAACGATTAAATCTGATGAAATGAAAGCCAAAAAAAATTGGAAAAAAAAACATGAAAAAAAAAGAAAAAATCATGCTTTTTCTGATAAAAATATGATAAGATTGTACTTCATTAAATTTATTCGAAAAAAAAAGTCTAAAAGATAAAATCGGATGAAAAAAAGGCTACTTCTGAAGCCGAAAAAAAGTCGAAAAATGAAAAAAAGAAAAAAAATCACATCTTTCCTGATAAAAAAAAATGACAAAACTGGACTTAAATTTAGAATTAATTTAAAAAAATACGTTCGAAAAAAAATATCTGATAAAAATAAAAAGCGAAAAAAATATCGGATAAAAAAATAGAAAATAGAGAAAAGAAAAACTTATTTTTTTAGTGATAAAAAAAATCCGATGAACTTTAAATTAAAATAATTTGAAAAAGACGTCTAAAAAAAATTAAATCTGATGAAAAAAAGGCTACTTCTGAAGACAAAAATGTCGGAAAAACCGGAAAAAAAGAAAAAAAATGATTTTTTCCTGGCAAAATTATGCTGAGATTGAACTTTGAGACACAGTAAATAAAAAAAACGTCTGAAGGTATAAATCTGGAAACAGAAAGGTCATTTCTGATTAACGCCTCCGTCTCGTCAAAATGACGCGCAAACCTGCTGATAACAAGGTTTTTATTCTTATCTGCACCTTTTTTTTGACAATCCTAGGCCTCTCAGTGATCCCTAGAGGGACGTAGCGCCTCCTCAGGGTTCTTTTGGAGACCAGCTTTTCATTTTTATTTTCTATAAAACATCCGAGTTTTTTTTCACAATATAGCCGATCCACGGCTTGCTTGGGACTCTAGGGGGCGTGGCCTGTCTGCGCTCTCCACGAGCCAGGCACTCTCTCGTGCCTTATCGTGCCAGGACCCATTTTTCGATGGCTCAAGCCAGTCGTGAATCTGCTGCTATATATTTAAGAAGTTTCAAACGCCTATCATTGAAAATGTTTTAAAAAGCTGAAACGGGAAAGTTCCCTAGTTCTATTTAATTATTTCCGATTCCATCGAAGATTTTCTCATATAAGGTTTATAAAACAGAAACTTTCCAACTAAAATAGCATTTTTTTCTTGAAAATTTATTTATTTTAATCAAAATCAAAAATATCTTCTGATAGATGAGCAAAAAAGGCTCAGAAACTGATTTTAACAAAAATTTTCACCTAAAAAAGCAGTTTTCAAGCTTTTCGCTCCATTATGTCGATGTCACAAAATTTTCTCATTTCGAGAAAAATTCCAGACGCACATTGAACTGGACAGAACGGCCGACGATGAGGACGGCTGTCTGATGGAGGAAGAAAAAAGCAAAATTTGCTCATTAAAGACGATCAAAGCACTTAAGGTACCACTTTCCTGTGAAAGGTGAAGTTCTGGTCCGAAACTCCAGCAAAAAACAACTTGAAACAAAAATGATTATCTTCCAAACGCCGGAGGGTACTGAGACCAATGGGAAACTTACGGAAAAAGCTTGAAAACTAATTTTTTTTTTTCTCGTTTTTCTCGTTTTCCTTATGATACGGAGAGCTACAGCAGTCGTTTTAGAAAGTAAAAATTTGAAGATAATCAGTTTTTGAGCCTTTTTCCGTTCATTTTTTCCCAGTACCCCAGATATAGTCGACCCTTTTGAAAGGCGAGATGGGGAGATTGGCAAGGATGACGCGTTGCGTACGCGACGCGGCTATTTGGCGGGAAACTTGAATTTAAACGAAAGCCAAATTTTTCAGGCGTTTCTTATTTTTCATGGTTTTTCTGTAATTTTCAACTTGTTATAGGCTTACAAAGACTTGTTTGAGCGATTAAAATATAAAAAAATAATGAAAAACATACTATTTTTTTCTACACTTTTTTTCGATGGCCTCCCTGAAGTTCATCAGTTTGAACGTTATTTTTTTCGTGACATATTCAAAAATTCATCATTTTTTTCTAATAAAAAAATTGGCAAAAAATTGCCCCAAGAAGGATTCGAACCTGCATCATAGATTTCATTACACTAGGCCGCTAGCCACTACACCACGCCGCCTGCTGGCAGCAGAGGTTAGCCGCCGCGACACATTCCCTCCTCCTATCCAATGCGTTTTTCGCGTGCAAACTTCGAGATGTCATAACTCGACTAGAACGCAAAAGGCACGCTTTTTTCAACTTTATTGAAATCAGGGTGTCCTAAAGTACCTATATACCAAGTTTTATCAAATTCTCAACCCACCACCTTTTCCACTCCCCGGGGGAAATGGAGCGCCACAACTCTTTCTCTGACATAAACTATTTCGTCGTTTTCTCTCAGCTAGATAACGACGAAATATTGTGTCAGAGCAAGATTTGTGGCGCCTTTTTGGCGCTTCATGTCAGAGCTCAAGTTTACCGCCAAACAGCCGCGTCGCGTACGCAACGCGTCACTCTTGCCAATCCACCAAACTCGCCTTTCAAGTCAGTAAAGAACAGACTATAATTCCTATTTTTCAAGTACTCATACCTGAAACTACCTACCCCAGAACTTCGGACCAGATCTGCAATTTTACCTCAGGAAATTCATTTCGGAATAAAATGGCAATTTCACAGGACGCCGACCAACTTGCTTCGAAAAGCTTGGCCGAACGAAAAAAGAAAAACAAAATCAAGGAGTCGTTCGTTTTTTCCTTCCTTACTGTTCATTGGATCAATAGTTTTTGGTATAGGAAAATCACATTATTTTTTTCTGTCAAAAACTATATACTTTTTCTACAAGTTTCGCTTGCAGACCTTCTTTTTGTAGACTCTCGAAGCGAAAACCCAAAAGCTTTGGTTACGGTAGCTACTTTTGTGTTGTGTTTTAAAACCGTGACCATCTCAGAATACTTTCTAGGAAGTTAAAGGAATGGTCCTGTTTTTTTAAGAAAAAAAGATCTTTGAAACTTTCAGAGAATCTCCTAAAGTACCGATTCCAAAAGCGCCAGTGCCTGAAGAAGGACACGCCAAGTTTGAAAAGGTGATCAGAAAATTTAATTGATCTTAACTTCTGTAGTAGGTAGTCCTGTGTAAGAGAGTGTAAGACATCCAAAAAACCGCTATCCAAATTCGCTGGTCCGCAATTTGCCGTCGCGTGTAGGCGACGTGTATACAGACAACGTTTCCTTTCGCGTCATTGTTTGGAATTATTATTTTTTTCGTTTTTTTCTATCAAAGTTTATTAATATTGAAGTATAGATTGAACGATAGCTCGAATAATTTTCGCGCCATCTTTCATCGATTTTTTTTGTCCAATTATCGAAAAGGCGCGAGCAGAGACGGCGTCTGCACACACGTCGCTTACACCCGACGGCAAATTGCAGACTAGCGCTATTGGAATCGGCGCCTCCCTACACTCATGTAACACCACGGCGTTTTTGTTAGTGAAAGAAAATGCAAGAAAAATGAAGGGGGGTGGTCCCATGTGACGTCATAAGAAAGACGCGTAAAAAACAGGGAATATTAACGGCGCATGTTCAATGGGTCATGAGACGAATCCCGCCCCTTCTTCTCCGTAAAGTTTTGTGTGTCGTGTGCATGCACTGCGCCGCCTTCGTGCAGAAAATTGAGTTTGTGTAGTGAAAACCTATGGCGCCTGCGCCTTTAATAGTGTTTTTATAATACATTTTTTATTCAAAGAAGCTGTCTCCAAAAGTTTCTATTCATTTTCCACTCAGAAAAAAGAAAATCTTCTAGGAATTGCTGAATCTACCGTGCTACCACGGATTCCTGCCCCGGGAGGACTTGGTGACGTTGTTGCGACAGCCGGGCGATTATATTTTGCGCTCAACTTTGGGCAACCTGAGGCCGTCGCGGCAAGCCAAAAATTCGAGGACAACAACGGCTGGTTTTTCTTTTTGAAAATGTGTAAGCAATCATCAAAAATTTCTTGGAAAATTTCCAAGGAATCATCTTTTCTTTCCTTCAATCCGTCAACCGTGACTTAAAAATTATCGCGTGTCTGCGTCTCTCCGTTCCCTCACCGGCGAGGTCAGAGAAACATGAAAACAGCATGTCAACATGAGAGGGTCGCCGAGAGACGAGGAGGGTGCAGAGAAACAAAGACTTGGCAAAATTGGAGTTTTCTCTGCGCCCTCTTTTCCGTGTACACTCTCTCTTTCTAGACCTCTCCGGTTGGGAAAAAGAGAGCGCAGACAGGTCAGACTGTTCCAAGCTGCGCTGGATGGAGTATAACCGCTAAAATTTCTAGCAAAATTGAATTTTTGAGTTTTTTTTTTTCTTGAATCTTCCAAAATGACGTGAAAACGTTCCTCTTCTCTCATATGAATAGGGACCGCAAAGCCACGCCCCTTTTCGCGATAGAAAAAGTGGCTCTTTTTTTGGTTTTTCAACTTTAATTTTGCTGTAGTTGCAAAAATATGTGGAACTGGATAATAAATTTTGACACCCATGTACAGAAAAAGCTTCCTCTTTCGTTTTAAAAAAATATTTCACGCTTTTTTTGATGCGTTCGCGCGGAATGTCGTACAAAAAAACGTGAATGGAACTAAAAAAATTTTGTCAATTTTTTTGCTTTTTTTCATGTGTTTTTCAGGTCGAACGCACTCTTTCTTTTTTTAAATAATGATTTTGATTCAAGTAACGGTAATTTTAAAACAATAAAATAAAAAATTCGTCTTTGCCAAAAATTTTAGGGAGTGCCGAAAGTCATAATTCAAAATATCGTTAATAAGCGAATATAATCGAGTTTTTGTTTTTTCAAAATTTAGACCATGGGCTTACTTAAATTTTTCTCCACAGCATATGTGCTTGAAAAAGTTGTTTAATACGCAAAAATGTTCTTGAAACTAGAGGATAAAATTAGCGGCGTTTATCACACCGAAAGCGGTCGAACGCAGGTTTTTTAAACGATTATATAAATTTATTAGTAAGAAATCTTTCAATTAAAATAATAAAATAAAAAAATTCGTCTTTGCCAAAAAAATTTACGGGGCCGTTTTTAATGCAGCGATCGTTAAACGAGGCAAAAAAAGCACTAAAAAAACAGTTTTTTTCAAAGTGAATTTCTACGGAAAGTTTGAGTAAAGATTTGCGATCATATTCTGATAAAAAAACAGCTTAATTACTTCAAGTTTTTTTCTTTTTGAAATGGCAATCTGTGCAATTCAAACGGCTCAAGGATATGGCGGATGGAAGCTCCCCTCACTAGACCTAACAGCTTGGCGCAGCGCGTGCGCTGCGAATTTTCTTTTTGAGGTCGCGAGTTCGATGCCCGCAAGCGCCAGTTTTTTGTTTTCTGGAAAATACCGACTTTTTCGGCAAACTAGCAAATTTGCATTATTTTAGCACTCTATTATGATTTGTCACATCATAATAGACCAGTATCAAAACTTGTTCTGGAAGAAAAATCGAGAAAAATGTCAAAAATGGATAATACCAAAATTTCAGTACTAAAAAAATCGTGCGCGGCGCGCCACATTTTTCGTCATAACTTTTTTCATCCTTAATCTTTTTCGAAAAACTAAACGGTTCTGAGTTTTGAATCGAAACAGCTATCAAACCATACAAAGCTCAATGCTGAAAAAAATTTTTTGAAAATTCGTCTGCGGTCCCTACATATGAATATTCAAAAAACTGGCAAAACTATCCATTGTTTATCTATTAAAAATAAATAACATTTCTTAATTTTCAGCAAACAACGGTGGACGCAAGTGTGGAGCTTCCAGCAGTATTAACTACGCATTCGGATGTTTTTTTTTCCTTTTTGAAAATTTTACTATTTTGCTTATTTCAGAAAGCTACAAAGCAAAAAGAAAACTAAAACGCCGGAAATAATTGTTTCTGTTTTTGACATGTACGTTTTTTGCCTTTTATTAGACTATAAACCAAAAAAATGGTTGGACGCGTCGCGGTCGCGGTGCGGTTTTTGGCGGGAATTAGGAATTTGAACGCGAGCCGCCTTTTTTGACTTTTTTTTTCGATATTATTAATATTTTTTCTCCATGATACGGGCAATCGAGTTCGAAAAATGCTATGAAAGGGCACTTTCAATTTTTTTTTTCCCGCCAAAAATCGCTTTGAAACAGCCAATTAATCTTACCATGTTTCCACATCTATACAAATCCAACAGAATCAGCTATAACACAGGCATAAGTCGCTTCAAGTCGGGCGCAGCTATAAGATAACAACCAAGATCTTCTGAACATGCGGTTTAACGAACTTTTCCTTTGAAAATCGATAAACTAATAATTTTTCTACTTCGTGACTGAAATAAAAATAAAAATAGTTTTACTTTTTCAGTTCAAGAAAAAGAAAACGCCGATGACGACAGTTACCAGGTGAGCTTCCCTTTTTGTTTTCGGAAAAAGGGAATTTTTCCAATTCCAAAAGTTACTGTGTGTAAAAGTCCGCATTCCGAGGCGTGTTCGCACACTTCTTGCCTGGCTTTATTTAATTTTTATTAAAACGTCATCGGGATGGATTATAATGACAGAACACAGTTAAAATACATCAAAAATCCATTCAAATTCTGTATAAAGATGAAATTAACAAACGGAGAAGGAAGACAACAAAAGTGCAAACACAAAAGAGAAATAATGCGGACTTTTTCCTACAGTAACCTTTCAGAAATGGAAAAAACCGCTTTTGTCGCACTTGCCCTTCTTAGGGGCGTCAGAGTGGTCCCTATAGGGGTTAGGGGCGAGAATATCTCCTATAGGAGACAAAAAAGCGCTCCCTATAGGGGTTAAATTCAGGTGGCCCCTATAGGGGTTCAAGGTCTGGCTCCTAAACATGTAACGCTTAAGTTATCACTATAGGGGTAAAACTTAGGTGTTCCTTATAGGAGTTCAGGATCTGACTGTTAAGCCTCTAAGCTTGAGGGATCCCTATAGGGGTTGAGGGTCTGATATTCAAGCCTCTAAAGCTTAAGAGATCCCTACAGGGGTCTTAAAATTTTTGGGATGACTTGAAAATTGAACGCTAAATTATTCGCATGGAAATGCTTCTTAAGGTTCATAAAAAAAAACCGACTTTTATTTTCCATATAGGAGCTTCCTTTACAAGCTTTAGTAACCCCTATAGTGGAGGTAAAGTGGTCCCTAAAGGGCCCCTGTAGAGACCACTCCAGCGTTCCAAACTTCACCAAAAACCATCTATTTTTTTAATTTTGAAGGCACGAATACGGAGCATAAAAATTTGGAGGAAAAAGAACACGTGCACGATCGACGGCATCAAGTTCGAGACGATCAATGAGCTGTTGACTTTTCACAAAATCACACCGATCGTCATCCGCAAAGTGGGCATTTTTTGATGGGATTCGAAAAAGGACCCCTTTTTGAGGAAATTTAAATGAGATTTTTTGAGAGGAATCGAAAAGGACCCCTTTTTTCAAGGAAATGACAGTGAGAAAAAGTTCAAATTAAGATTATCTTGAAAAATTGAGTCTCCAAGACGAAATAAAGTTCAAAATATGGACTTTTTGAACTTATCACGGGTCTAAAAAGAAGATTTCTAGCTTTTTCTTTCTATTTTGAAAACGAGGAGTTTAAGGTTCATTTTTAAGAACTTTTTGGCTGAAGTCGAAAAATTTTGAAACAAAAATTTGAATTCCGTGTTTTTTTTTGCTCCGGAGCTTAAAATTGGGTTTCTGAAACAGATTTTACCTGAACTCTTCATTTTTACTGTTTCCTTTTTTTTGACTTTTTTTTTCTGAGATTCATTAAAATCGAAACTTGCTTTTGTCACTATCACCACCAGAATCGTCAACTTTCAATGACCCTGGATTTCAGCAAGCCGTGAAACTGAAAACACCGATAAAATTGGCATCATGGGAGTTTACACACAAGCAGGTGGAACTCTCAGCAAAAATACTTGGGGGCGGAGCTTTCGGCGAGGTGGGTACGATGCTCCAATTGACGCTTTGGGTAGGAAGAGTTGGGAGAGGTTTTCACAATATTTCAAATACTTTTTTTCAAGTTTAAGGTTGAAAAAAGGAGAAAAAGTAGAAAAAACGAACAGTGAATGTTTTAACGTTCTTTGTCACACTAGATGAAGGGCTCGAAAAAAAGAAAAAAAGCTGGAAAAAATCCCGAAAATTTCCCTGACCTTGATAACGCGAATCGGACGTGTCTGGGCATTCCTAGTGACCACTCTAGTAGCCTCAGAACTCTTAAGTGATCCCTAGAATCGCTCAGAAACTTCCAGAGCGCGTCCGGTTTTCGTTACCGAGAGCCGAGTGGCTTTAAAGAAAATCAATAAAATGTTCAGGTACGACTGGGAACACTGGATTTGAAATCGGACGGGAATTTGATCCGTGTCGCTATAAAAACGGTATATTTTTTTTTCTGATAGAATATCCAGAACTAGGGGAAGGATGAAAAGTCTTCTGAAGGTTAAAAAAGGCTCCAAAGTTTCCAATTTTTCACGATATGTTAATCGTTTTCGCGTTCATTACTCTCTTGAAAAAAATTTTTCGACTCTTTTTCAAAAATTCTCACTTCCTGGACAAGAAAAATCATAGGAAAAAGCTTTGAAAAAAATTTTTTTGTCAGTTACTTTTTTTGCCAGTGAACATAAAACATTTTGAGTTACAAAAAGGATACAAAAAGCTATTTTTCAAAAAATTCTGCTTATTTAATGTTGATTCCACTTCTCGGCCATATTTCACATAAGTTCACTTTTTCCGATTTCTACCTTTCCAATGCTTCAAAACGACATAAACAAGTCCCAAAAAAGTCCATTTTCAGTTAAAAATCACATCGACGGAGCAAAAATCGCAGAACAAGGCCCTGATGGCCGAGGCGAGACTTTCCCGAGTTCTAATCCATCCGAACGTCTTGCGGACCTACGGCGTCGCCATCCGACAGGAGCCCGTCTACCTCATTTCGGAGCTCTGTCCTGGTTCGTCATCAACTCCTTCTCCATTCAAATCCATATTCCAGGCGGATCCTTGTACAGCGTTCTGAGGGACCCAAAGCAGAAGCACACGACGGCCCAGAAGGTCGCCTGGTGCGTCGGGTCGGCCCGGGGCGTCGAGTACCTCCACGCCAACAAGTACATTCATCGCGATTTGGCCGTCCGGAATGTTCTTCTGTCGGAGGATAGGACTGTGAGTGGGTGTGATTGAAGTATAACTGAAGGGGGCTTGGGTCAGTTGGGACTCCCCGCAGCTGGGACTTTGATCACGTTCTAGTGAAGACTTGGGTCAGTTGGGACTTTCCGAAGTTGGGACTTTGATCAAGTCCTAGTGGAGGCTTGGGTCAGTTGGGACTTCCCGAAGTTGGTACTTTGAGGACGTTTTAGTGGAGGCTTGGATCAGTGGGGACTTTGATCACGTTCTAGTCGAGACTTGGGTCAGTTGGGGCTTTGATCACGGTCTAGTAAAGGCTTGGGTCAGTTGGGACTTCCCGAAGATAGGACTTTAATCACGTTCTAGTGGAGGCTTGGGTCAGTTGGGACTTTGATCACGTTCTAATGGAGACTTAAGTCAGTTGGGACTTAGATAAAGTTCTAGTGGAGGCTTGGGTCAGTTGGGACTTCCCGCAGTTGGGACTTTGATCAGGTTACTAGAAATTGGTTCTAAACCCTAATATGTCGACTTTTTGGCTAATCGAACATAGTTGAATCAAAGTATGGCTTCTAGAGGGGCTCTGAAGGCTCCAATCTAGGGACCACCTTAGCTCCCCCTATAGGGTGTACTTAAACTTGCAAAAGTGGCCACTTTAAGCATTTTAATGAGTGGTCACTCTAGGGGAATACGCTAGTGGTCCCGAAAAGGTCCAAGGAAAACTATTCCGTCGATTTCAGGCCAAGATTTCCGATTTTGGAATGGCTCGGCAAGGCGACAACTACGTTCTGAAGTACGTCACGAAGACCCCAGTCAAGTGAGGACTTTTTGGAATTTCTGAGAGAATCTGGGAATTTTTGAGGTACCTAGCGCCGGAGACGTTGAAAACGTTCGTCTTTTCGCCAAAATCCGACGTTTTCACGTTTGGAATCTTGATTTGGGAGGTTTTTCACGACGCCGCCGAGCCGCACGCCGGTCTCACTACACAACAAGTTATAGCGATGGTTGGTTGGAAATATATTAAAATATTTAGATTTTTTTACCAAATACTAACAACTTGAGAAAAAGTTCAGTCAGTAACTTGAGAGGCTAGTGATAAGAACTTACAAAAAAATTTATTTTTTTCTTTTCAAAATTCAATTTTTTTGCATATCACAAAAAAACTTGAGTTATCGACAAATTTTTGGTCAACTTTTTCAACTAAAAATGGTCAAACGGAAAGTCCTGAGGAAAAATTTTTCTATTTTTGGACCTAGTTCTTCTAAAGTCTAAAAGCATTCAAACTGCCCTTTTTATAGTCACTGAAGTTCAAAGAGCATAATAGAGTGATTATATAAATTAAAGAAAGTAACAATTTTCTTGAAAAGTGGTGTTTATTCAAAAAATATTTCATTTGAAAATATCCACCCACCCGAAATCCCCAATTTTCAGTCGAAGAAAGGCGTCTTCCTGACGTGCAACGAGAAAACTCCGGAGCCGATTCGTCGGCTGATCAGCCAAAGGATTTTCACCGTCTGTCCCGAAAATCGATGCAACATCACCGAGGTCTGAACCAGTGAAAGTAGAGACCGTATGGTGAAAAGTTGAAAAGATATTCTCCGCTCCAAATAGCCTGTTCAGATTTTGAATACCAGCTCTGTATTTTTTGATCGTTTTTGTTCGCGCGAGTCTTGGGCCTTGGGTACTCGCATGCTGAGCAGGTGTCTCAGCGGGTGTACCCGTATTAAACCCGTGTTTCTGAGGTTATTTTAGTCTCAGTTGGGCTAAAACGGGGGAACAACGGGTGTAAGAAAAATATGTAACCCAGCTGGGCTAAAGCGGGGTCTCAGTTGGGCTAAAAAGTGCCAAAAGTTCTATCAGCTGGGCTTATACGGGTTTAATACGGGGGCAACCGCGGAGACCCCGTGTTAGCACGGCTGGGTTACCCTGCTCAGCATTCGAGCATTCTGAGAAAAATGGCAGAAATTTTCCAGTCCTCACTAAAAAATTTCAAAAAAAAAAATTTTTTTTTGAAGGTAATACAACGGCTAGAGAAGGTCAACGAGCCGGAGCCGAAAGAAGTTGGCAAAAAATGAGTTTTCGACAAAAAATACGCATCTAATTCTTCAATTTCAACGTTCTTTTTACTCGCTAATGAAGACGTTTTTGGATTTTTTTTTTCATTTTGAACTTTCAAAAAAACATTTGGATATGGATTAGGAATAAAAAGACAAGGTGGTATTTATTTTAAAAACAAACTACATTTTAGGCAAAAATGTGATTATTATCGTTAAAAAAAGTTCTCGTTGTTTCGTTAATTTTTTTACATTGGAAATTTGAAAAAAGGGAACAATTTCCTACGATTTAAAGAAAGTTGTCTTACACAAATTTTTCTATAACTCTTGAGTGAAACAAAAAAATTACAAGGTAAAAAAATCGATAAATTCTGATCTTACCAAGTATAAAATGGAAAAAAAGGCAACAAAAAAACAAAAAAAGTAGAAAAAAATTAATAATAGGAAAACTTCATTTTCACAACAAGATAGCAATGATAACAGGGAGATCTGAAAAACTTTGAAAAAGGCTTGCTGAGATTTTTTTAAAGGCGCACAACAATTTTATAAACAGACTTCGAGGCGAAGAACCGTTTCAATTTTTTTCAAATAATGCTTCTGCTCCTTTAAAAAAACATCACCAAAAATTTTTTTGAAACAAACTTGCAAATTTGAAAAATGTAAAATTAACAATAAATTACAATCACTGGAAACAATTCAAAACGAGTGAATAAAAAAGAATTATTCGTCGATTGCATCAATATTTCCAGGCAAGGACTCATAATCAACGCCTAGCCGGGATTTTTTCATTTCTGGCCCCTGAAAAATCTTATCGATAAAAATCCAAGGCACTTTTCTCTTCTTAAACTTTGAAATTTTTGATGATTAAAAATGATTTTCATATAGCTCCATTGAGTTTTCAAAACCTTACTTGAAATTGCACAAAAATTACGTGTTTTTGGATCATTTTGGAACAAACTGAAAGTTCGAAAACCCGACATTTTATTGTGTAACAGTTTACCAACAAAACCTCTAAATTAGGGTCTGGAACCTCCGTTTCATCGTCCAATAGAATTTCATCTCTTTCAATAACCCCGTTTCCTCGATCAATTATGAAATCTGCGTCTCCGAAATCTTCGATTCCGACCTGAAAATTAAGAAATCATGAATTTTTCGCTAAAAAAAGGAGAGGGGAGATAAGTTATACACCCTTTTCTGGCATAAACTTATCTGGAAAAAAACATTTGGTGCAAAATTAGATAAACAATCTCGAAAGAGTAATCCACTATCAAAATTTAGAAAAAAAAAATCAGTAAAGTAAAGTTCAAAATTTTCAAGTTTTTTGGGTTCTGATCAATAAATTTGAAAAATTGGACATAATCGCGTGACTTTTCAAGAGGAAAATTTCAAAGTTCAGAAAATATAATCCATTTGAAATCAATGGCTAGCTATAGTCTGTTCAGATTTTAAATGTCAAGTCGTCGCTCAAGCTCCGCCCCTAATGGTTCGATAAACCAATCAGAGAGCGAGCCATCCACAGAGTGTTTTTCGAATGACGTCATTCTACTTGACATTCAAAATCTGAGCAGACTATATGAACAAGACTTCAACCTGATCGAAACTTCCAAAAACTTTTTTGAACTAATATCAGCAAGTTCACTATTGAAAAACGAACATCGAGCGCAGTTTCCATTTGAGAAATCCCATTCGACGAGGTCGGATCTATATAATACGGTGTACCGACTCCACCCGACTTTGAGTCAATGAGCATCTTGTTGAGGTCTTTGATGCCCAGCCAGCGGCAGAAATTCTCCGACTGGGGATTTCTGGAAAAAAGGCTGTATTTATGACACGTTCAAGGGCTTCTTATAACGCTGCTAAGAAAACTTAAGTGGGTTCTTCAATCTAAATGACCATGTTTCTTCAAAATTTATTCATTTAGTTCAAAACTGAATGTCAAGTCGTCGCTCAAGCTCCGCCCCTAATTGCGCGATAAACCAATCAGAGAGCGAGCCATCTACATAGTATTTTTGAATGACGTCATTGTAACTGACTTTCAAAATCTGACGATATGAACAGAATATAGAAAAAAATCAGCAAGGGTGACGCGTTGCGTACGCGGCGCGGCTTTGGCGGGAAAATAAGTTTCAAATTTTTTTCCTTTTTTGTGATCCTTCCATTCTCTATGATGACGAAATTTCAATTGGAAAAAAATAAAAAAAAAAATAAATTTTTTTTTCCTTGACACCATCTTACGACAAAAGCCGCCTACGCAACAGTTTAGCAAAAATCCGTTTCTCAAGGGCCATAACATGAGCAACACCTCCCCTACCTGTAGAACAAACTGGGCGGAGCGTCGCGGTTCGCCGGCTCATCCTGAGTCAAAAGAGGCGGAGCCGTGTGTTTGAACGCCTCGGGAAGAATTGTGAGATCTCCTAGGGCTTGAATCGCCGCCAATTCCTCGGCGGTCGGCCGGAAATCGTGTCTTTCGTCGGAATTTGAAGAGGAGGAAGGCATGTAGATGTTCTACAAGGTGAACTGATGAAAAATAGCGAAAAGATGAATTTTTTTTTGCAAGGTAGCTAAAAGTTCGCTAAAAACTGGCTGAAGCAATTTTGATGGAATACTTTAAAAATCGTAAAAATATTTGATGTGACCGAAAGCCCTCAGTTCACAAGAGAAAAGATCGAATCTTCAAAATGATGAAAAAAAACTATTTTTAAAAAGATAAGGATGAAATATTCCAAGTGATTTGGACAGTTCTCTCGGAATTTGAAGCTTCTTTTCAAGAAAAAACTTTTTTCATAAAATTCAAGTGATTCCGGATTTTCTTATGCTGCATAAATCCAAGGGGATTTTGATTGATTTTCAGTTAAGATTTCAAAAAAACCCTTCCAGGGAAAATTTTTTCAAAAGGGGTGATTGGAAGGGTTTCTCTTACTGGTAAGCTCTTCTGATATCTCCTAATTTTTTTAGATAGTTTCTCAATGATCTGCTAACCAGTTAGAAGAATTTTTCCACGAGGCTTTATATATCCAATAAATTTTTTTAATATTTTTAAACGTTAATGAAAAATTTCGGCGACTTCGCCAAAAAATTAAAAAAATACAATAATTCAAGAGAAAGTTTCCATTTTTTCAAAATGTTTTCTTTTTTTTTCTGCTCCAATGAAGTTAGAAACTTCAGAGTGGTCCCTATAAGGACAACCTTAAGGGCGCTCTCTAGGGACCGCTTCACCAACCCATATAGGGGCCACTAAAGCACCTTTTTCGGCCTCTATAGGGGCTGTTTTCCCCCTAACCACTATATGGACCACTGTGGAATTCCTAAGAATATTACATTTTTTGACATCGACGTGAAGGAGTCGGTGCTCTTCAGAACGGCGAGCCATTCCGGGTCGTGAGACAGGGAAAAATCTGCATCTTCTTCGACATCCAGCTCGAGGACCTTAAAATACTCATTGGTGATTTTTTTGGAGTCTTTAGAAGTGTAAAATTTAACGTCAAAGAATCCAAAAACCTGGACAAATTGACGTCGAGGTAAGGGCTTATCTAGGGCGATGAATCTGGTCGGTTGGGGCGCATCTGCTCCGACAAACTGAAATGATTAATTATCTTCAAGTCTGTTCTGACACTGAACCCCTATAGGAAACACTTAATATTTAGCTTTATATGGAGCAATCCTTCTCTGAACTGCTTGGAGCAAGTCTTGAAAATCCCTTTCTACTGACAGCGAACAAATTTTTTCCCTTTAAGCAGTTTTTTGTACTTTCTACTTGCTCATTGATCTTTTTTTCGATTTCCCAGATATGGTCATAGAAAATCTGATCCAATCTGTGTTAGGTGATCTCAAAAAATCAATAAAAAACAAAAAAAGCTAAAAGGTATCAAGAAAAATCACGCAGAAAACAGGAAAAAAAAAATCGAAAATTCATTTTTTGTATTTTTCACTTGGAAATAGCCTTCCTAGAGGATCTGATTGTGAAAAAAATTTTATCTCTACCAAATTCTGGATATTTTATAGCGTAAGTCAACTACTACAAATTGAAAAAACCAAGACCAAAATTTTAAGAAAAATCGACAATTTGATACAAAACCTTCCCTTTTTTTCCTGCTGGAAGTGCTCGAATCTGTTCAATTTCCGTTTTTCTCTAATAGAACCCAATAAAATTACTTTGTGGGGCACCAAGGCCGGGAAAGCGACGTGCAAGTGGGCCGAAAGCCAGTAACGAGGGCGGATGTCCTGAAATATTCAGCTTTTTTTTCCATAGACACGCCAGACTGGTCCCTAGAGTGGCAACTTTAGGGGTTCTTGAAGGTCTCTGTGTAATACCGCACAAGCTCCTCTTATAGACGGCTTTAGCTCAAAAAATTGGTCCCCCCCCCAAGAAAGCATTCTTGTGTCCCTATAGGTCTTTCAAGTCGTAACAAAAAAATCAAAGGCCACTAAAGAAGCCACTTAAACTTTAAAGGCTTACGGTTCAGACTCCCTATAGGGACCACATTTAGCCCAATATGGGCACTTGAGCTCACAGAAGTGGCCACTCTAGGGGAGCATTCCTGTGTCCTAAACGTTCTTTCAAATCATAAGAAAAACTTAAAAGACCACTATAGGGACCACTTAAGCATTCAAGGCTTAAGGTTCAGACTCTCAACCCCTATAGGGATCACATAAATTTTAGCCCTATAAGGTCCTTAAAGTTCAAAAAAGTGGCCACTCTAGGGGAGCGCACTAGTGTCCTATACGTCATTTCAAATCATAAGAAAAACTTGAAGACCACTATAGGGACTAATTAAGCTTTGGGGGCTTAGGGTTCAGACTCTGAGCCCCTATAAAAAACACATGAATTTTAGCCCTGTAAGGTCCTTAAAGTTCGAAAAAGTGGCCACTCTAGGGGAGCATTCCTATGTCATACGTCTTTCAAGCCATAACAGAAAAAAACCACTGTAGGGACCACTTAAATTTATGCCTTATAGGGACCACTTGAGCTTTAGAGTTCACACTCTTAATCGCTATAGGGATCACATGAAGTTTAGCCCTGTAAGGTCCTTTAAGTTCAAAAAAGTGGCCACTCTAGGGGAGCATGCTAGTGTCCTATACGTCATTTCAAATTATAAGAAAAACTTAAAAGACCGCTATAGGGACCACCCAAGTTTAAGCCCGTTAGGGAGCCTTACTCTGTCCACTTAAGAGACTACTTTCCTAACTCCTCTAGGGACCACTCTGGCCTTCTTCAGTTCTTTCAAAACTTACATAGAGCAACTGCATAGTTCCCGGATTGCCCAATTTCCCGAGTTTTATATCTTCTCTGAAAATCAGATTACTTTTATGAAGTGTTTGAGAATCTTACTCGAAATACGGCTTAACCCTGAGAAGTCTCTTAACGTCGCCAAAATCCGTGATTCCAGAAGGCCAATCATGCGTCACCATGATGTCTAGGGGGTTCTGGAACAACTTTTTTTTGTTTTTACTCTCAATTTTTCGGGGGTGGGATAACATAAAACAAAAAAATACAAGATTCTTATTTTGAGGAAAAAAATCTATTCTAAATTTCCCCAAAAAAAAGCGAAAATTTTTTTTTCGTACAAATAGATAGAAAAAACGAGAAACATTGGGCGAAAGTATATTGTCTTTTTTTCGGGAATTTTTGCACTGGAAAGACCAGATCTTGGGAAATTTTTGTTTAAAATGATAAAATTTTTGGAGAAGAGTCAACTATTTTTCCGGTAAATTATCGAAAAAAAGGTACACTAACTTTTCAAAAAAAGCCATTGAAAAGTGGAAAAGTCAAAAATTGAGCCCAGCGTCTTGTTTCAAAAAAAGTATTATTCTCAAAACTTTTTTTCGCCTTTGTTCATTTTTTTCGGCTAGAAATTATTAAAAATCGAGATCAGAACTCAAGTTTACATCCGGTAACCTTTCCCCGGAGCCAATGAAAAAAACTTTTTTTCCCTTCAAAAATTTTTTTGAGTGAACCTTTTTTTCTTAAAAGACGACGAGCATATTTGAAACTATTTTTTTGGAAAAACGAAAAAAACAGAAAACAAAAAAATCATTAAATTAAGCCACCAAGCAATCCATCATCGATAATTTCTACAATTTTTCTTTATATTTTTTTCTGAAACCGACCGATAATTTATCGTCGTCGGCAGATCGGAGCTGCTTGAGCCTCCAGACGTCCAGATTCCGGACATGATAGATGGAAGTCACTTCGAAGTTCTCGAAAGGAGGACGTTCATAATGGCCACGGAGGTACTCCCGTTGGTTATAGATCCCAGACAAGCCGCCGATTCGCAGACCCGCGAATCTTAAAAAATTCGATTAAGTCAGTGAAATGATCGAACCAAAAATTTACATCGTTGAAAATTTTATCAATGATTTTTCCAAAATGTTTCCTTCCCAGTATTCTTATTATCAGCGATTTTTTTAACCATAACCAAAAAAATCCAAAAAAATTAGACATTATAAAATTTGAAACATTTTTGATAATTATAGCCAACTAGATCTGATCAAAAATCAACAGTTTGACTTTGAAATTTCCGAAGCAAGATTAAAATTTGGACGAAATACCGATGAAACTTATCAAAGCTTCTCAAAACTCGGAATGAAGGTAATTTTCTCTGGCGGATGAGATTTTTTTCGAAATTACTCGAGTTTCAAGAAAAATGAGTTAGATACATAATTTTGAATGATTTCAACCTCACAACACTGGCAAATCCCATAAAGTAGATTTTCGGCGCGACCCAGCCTCCGTTGGGAAGTTCGGCCAAGTACCCGGACGCTTCGTGGTTTCCGCCAACGAACATCGTAAGAACGGGCGTTTCCTACAGAAAGGACAATTTTTTTTTGATATTATACCTTTTTCGTTAACAAATAGTTTCAAAATTGAAAGTATTATTACCAATTTTTTCAACTGAATCAACCTTCATTTTTAAAAAATCATTTTTTAAGTAGTGGGCTTCAAAAAATATTTTTTATACGCGGTTTCTATTTTTAATGTCAAGTACAATGACGTCATCTAAGAACGCTCAATGAATGGCTCGCTCTCTGATTGGTTCATTGCGTCTTTATGGGCAGAGCTTGAAATAAAATCTGATCAGACTATAAACAAAACTATCAAATATCGAACTTTGACGAGAACTTTTTCAAATAAAATTTTTGAATATTGAAAAATATTGACTTGAAATTTCTGAAACTTTCACCCAAAGTTCAATTTTTTAACCAAATAATGAAATTTGAAAAATTAGATTTTGACGACTAAAGTAGCTATGCGGATAAAACAATAATATAACAAAGCGAAAAAAATGGAGCTTGACCATAGATTTGGGAAGTGAGAAAAAAAGAACTTGAAATTCAACAAAGCAAAATTTTAAATTTATCCAAACCAAATCAATTTCAACGCTGGAAACTTGAATTACGAAAAAAAAGCCTGAAACCAACCTTTTCCCCGGAATAATATTTGTAGAAAGTCTGGAGATTTCGGTACTTTTGATTGACATGCATGTGATGGAGGTCTCCATAGTTTCGGACCGACTGGAAAAAACTTCCATTTAAATTTCGAGAAAAATTTTGATTCTATTCGCTTTGAAACATACGAAAAACCACCATAAAGGTACTTTGAAGGCCTTATTTTACAAAAAAAAAAACCCCTCCTAGAGTTAAAAAAATAATTTTTCTGTCTTTGAACTGTAAATTACCCTCTTTTTCAAGCTTTTGAAATAAAAACTGCTAGTAAAATTGTTAATGGTCACTTTAGGGTTCTGACGTTTTAGGGGCCAATATAGCAGTAAAATTAGTGGCCTCTTGAGGGATTAAAAATTAGTGGCCACTATAGAGGTCTAAGAAAATTATCAGAGTTACTGGAAGGAATACTGGATGAAAAACTACTCAAGTGGCCACTATAGAGGTGGGTTTAGTGGACACTTTAGTGTCCTCTTCAAGTAGTCCTTGGCGAGCCTCTATAGTGGTCACTAAAAATTTTCCCAGTATATTTAAAAATACAGGAAAAAAAAAATGAAAAATCTAAATTTGAAGGACCTGAAAATCGCCGCAACAGATGAGAAGATCAAACTTGAAGCCGCGCTCTTTTTCGATTTCCGCCAGGACATCGTAAATCTTGTCGAGTTCTCCGTGGGCACAGCCCGCCACGGCGATTCGTGCCTTTCTTCGGGATTCTCCTTCTTGAAAAATCCAAAATGGAAAAGGTCCCAAAAAGGGAGATTTTTGAGAAGGTAAAGCCAAATAACTGCTAGCTTGGCCCTGTCTGCCCTCTCCTCCAACCAGACACCATCTTTTTTTATCGTGTCAAGACCCATTTTTCGATGACTCCAACCACCCGTGAATCAGCCATAAACTCCTGGCGGCTGCATCGATAGTTAAAAAAACGGTTTCAGATTTTTAAAAAAACCTTCAAAAAAAGCTTCTAGCGACCTATTTTTGGCTTTTTTTGAAGACTCCCCCTTTTGAAGATTTTTGAGTATTGAAAAAAATTAAAAAAATCTTTCTCGAGCTTATTTTTCTGCCATTAAGCAATTAGAATGTGGAAGATGGAGGAAAAAAATTAAATTCTTGAAAAAAAGGCACTGGAAAAAAAGTCAAATCACCTATTTTTTTGAAGTGTTAAAATGTGTAGGAAGAATGAAAATAAACTTTTTTTGGAAAAAAAAAAATTAAAAGTCGAGATTACAATATTCCAAAAAAAAATTCAACAGACTCTCAAAAGTGGTGATTTTTGAACACTTTTTCAATAAAAAATTGAGAAGATAGTGCAAAAATTGCTTGAAAAATTTCTGACTTCATTTTTTGATCTGAAAAGAACTTCATGAACGCATAATATTTGAATATTTGAATATGTTTTTTTAATAAACGATATTCATTTTGATTCTTTCCCTTGGAAAAACCTAAGTCATAAAAAAAGACCAGAAAACTTTCCGTTGTCCAATATTTCATACATCTTTTTTTGATTCAAATTTACCAATAACCGGCGCCGGAGGTTCATTTTCCGTGGCAACTTGTTCACTTCCACAGCATTTTTTTCTTCCGGAACGGGTTCTGATTCTGACATCTTTGAAAACGGAAATAAAAATGAATAATTCAAGAAAAAAAAACATAAAATATGTTTAATGAAATTGACCATTTTTCCCTTCACAAAGATGATTGAAAAAAAGAAAAAAACTTTATTTACATTTTGTACATAAACTTCGTGAGATAAAAAAAAGTATGGTTTTTGTGAGATCAAGGCGGAAAGTCAAGAAAATGAGCAAGATTCAACTGAAACGTGTAGCCCATACATTTTGAATGCACGAATGGGGAAAAATGAGAAATTTGAACTGAAAAATACCTGAATAAAACATTTCTTTGAGATCAAGGCAATAAGTGAGCAAAAAAAATGACAGAGTATTCTTGTGAGATCAAGGCGGAAAGTCAACAAAATGAGCAAGGTTCAACTAAAACGTGTAGCCCTGTTTACATACATTTTGAATGCATGAATGGGAAAAAGTGAGCAAAATGAGAAATTTGGACTGAAAAATACCGGGATAAAACATTTCTTTGAGATCAGGGTAATAAGAGAGAAAAAGAAGCATTGTAGTTCGGAAATCTTGATTTCATTCGATCAGAATATAAACTAGCGAAGATTGGCAAGTCATATATTGGTTTTTTTTGTACATAATTCACGAGGGAATTATTTTAGGTGGCTGGCTAAGGAAAATTAAAATCGCTGTAGTGTAAAATAAGACCTTCCCATTCAGGAATACAAATAAAATTATTCGTAGCAGATCTTGTTTTCGAGGGAAAGTTGAAGATAGTGAATCTAGAAGTACTTGAGAGACAAAAATCGAAAAAACTTATTTCCTATCCTCATTCCAAAAAATCCAAAAATAACAGTTTCTTCCGCCTCCCGAAACGCTATTTTTTGAACAAGTTAAATAACTTTTTTTGATTTTTAGCTTCCAAATACATATAGCTTCACTATTCTCAACTTTTCTGCGATGAAAAAAAAATCTTCTCTTTCAAAAGTATTTCTCTTGAAAAATTCCACATTTAAGAGTCGAATTTCACCTTGACTCATTTTAAAAACCAAAAGTTCGTTCACCAATTTTCGCTAGTTGATTTCGAAACCCGGAGTGGAAATTAATTGAAAGAATGGCTTCGCGGAGAGGACTTTGGCGGGAAAACCGAATTCAAAGAAACGTGAGTCGATATACATTGAAATACAAAGTCTGAGAACAAAAACTCTTTTAGGGACGTTGGGCGAAGTTTTTATAATTGACGAATTCTCCTGGGTGATCCGGGCAACAATAATAAATAAAACGAAAACCCGCTTCGATGAGGCAATTTATCGGGCTAACGTAATACGGTGTACCGACTTTTCGCGGATTGGAGTCGATGTGCATCTTGTTGAGGTCTTTGATGCCCAGCCAGCGGCAGAAGTTTTCCGATTGGGGATTCCTGCAAAAAAGGAAATCACTGCCTGAGAAGGGCAAGCGAGTCGTTTTTTTTTATTCGTACAAAATTATTTATAGGCTATTCCGCGCAAGCTTGTCACGACTTTCGTTTCCCTCCGAGATATATTGCAGTTCTCTCGTAAGATGAGCAATAGCCTCGCTACCTGTAGATCAAAATGGGCCAAGGGTGGCGATTCGCCGGTTCATTCCGAGTCAAAAGAGGCGGAGCCGTCTTTTTGAACGCTTCGGGCGAAATTCGGAGATTTCCAAGGGCTCGAATCGCCGCCAATTCCTCGGTCGTCGGCCGAAAATTGCGTCTTTTGTTGGAATTCGGAGAGGGAGGACGAATGTAGATGTTCTAAAGAAAAAACATCCAAGAAGATTTTTCAATAGCTAACTTGTAAATCGTTATTGAAAAGTTGTGATGAGCAGAATAATAAATTTTCGGGATACTTTTTTGTTAGTTGTTATTTATTATAAACGATCAAAAATCTGACCAACTTTTTGATCATTTTTATAAAAAGAGCAAACGTTTTTTTCGCAAGCTAAAAAAACATTTTTTTATAAATTTTATTTTTCTGGTTTTTAAAACTTACCTCACATAGAGTTTTAACGGATAAAATCAAACCGATTTTTGCAAGTGAAAAAAAATTATTGTTCAATTTCGAAACTGTAACGGTTTTTGTATTTTAGACTGCTTCGGACTAGGATAAATACAATATATTTGTAACGCGAAAGGTTCAAAAAGCTCATTGGGAAAAACTTTTCTGAATTTGAAGCGGTTTCTAAAGTCATCTAGACCGCTCGGAGGACTGATATCAGTTCTCGCAGCCAACGTATGATCCAAGAGAACCCAGAGGCTTCAGAGTGGTTCCTACATAGTCTTCAGCTACCTGGAAGGTGTATGCTAGTCGATTTTTGTTATGAACTTCATGAGGAGGAACATTTCCATGTGAAAAATTATTAAATTAACGTTATTGGATTGAAGAACCCTTAGCGACCGCTTAAGCTTCACTTAAAACCCTATAGAGGTCACGTGAATTCTACTCCTACAGGAACCATTTTGTGACCTATTGCGTCTTTTTTTTAACCGCTATACGGCTCTAACCTTTCTGGAAGTGGACATGAAAACGTCCGTGCTTTTCAAGATGGCAAGCCATTCTGGATCGTAGGAGAGCGAAAAATCTGCATCATCTTCAACATCCAACTCGAGAACCTTTGAGACATGATCATTATAATTTTTGAGGTCAAAAGAGCCAAAAACATGAATTGCTTTCTGTGGGAGAAGTGGCTTATCCAAAGATGCGAGAGCTTCAAACTTGGTCGGCTGGGGCGCATTTGCTCCGTCGAACTGAGGATTCTTGCCAGCAGCGGTCTTCAATACAGTCAATGAACATGATTCTTTACTTCCCGAAAAATTTAATGTTTTGAGCAAATTAACTCTTACTAAATGATCTCAAAGGCATAAGGGCAATGAAAAATTTTGAATATCAACGCCTTTTTTTTTAGAGATTTTTATTTTGTGTCGAACGGTTTATTCAAATCTTGTACAGTTTCAAGTAAATTTTTGGGATTTTGATGGAAATTCCTACCAGTGCTGCTATGGGGCGCCCCGCCCCGCTGGTTAGAAAAGTTAAAATAAAGTTTAAGTGAAAAAAATCCGCATAGTAACGACTAATAAAAGGAGTATAATGGTCGAAGAAAATGAAAATTCATTTATATCACTGGATAACATTGGAGAAATCTTCTAACAGTGTGACCGCTTTGCGGGTCGCCCCGGCCTGGTCAGCAGCTCTGATTCCTACAACGTTTAGTTTTTTTTTTTGTGAGCTTATATAAACTTCTGAGAAATAGTTGTCCCAGATACGCCTTTAATAAATAGATTTTCTCGGAGCTGCTGAAGAGACGGGTCGCCCCGGGACTAACCATGCGCCCTAGGGAGACCCGACCCGCGATTTTTTCCTACTTCTTCACCCTTTATCAACTTGTTTACTCAGTTTTGATTTTACGTTTCGGACGACTGCTTCAAATCGCGGGTCCCCCCGGGGCGCCTTCTGCTTTTTCAAAACTCTCGGAGGATTTTAAATTCACCTTATGGGGAACCGTAGCAACGAAATTGACGTGCATGTGAGCCGAGAACCAATAACGAGGACGAATGTTCTGAAAAATGTCCCTCTTTTCAACAATTTGCACCAAAATCTCAGAAAAAGAAAACAAGTTTTTAGTTATACTTTTGTCATTTTCAGGCAATTTTCAAGCCTGTTGCAGGTTTTTTTTTGCTAAGAGTGGAAAATAGCTTTCAAAAGTTTTCTTTCGAGTCTAAATCACATAGTTTTCTGCTCATTCTACAAAAAGTTTACTAACCAACAACAATTCCATAGTTTTTGTATTCCCCAGTCGTCCTCGATCTATGTCGCGCCTTAAAATAGTCTGATAAGGGAAATTTCCTCAGCTTTTTTTTTCCGAATTTCATGAAACTTGGCTCATTCTGATTTTCGTAAAAAAAAAGAAAAATTTCTCGCATTAGTTTTTCAAGTTGGAACACTTCAAAAGCTTCAAATATCGCTTTTTGGTCAAAATTTGGGTAATTTGCGAAATTTGAAGCTTCATAAATCGAAAAAAGATCTATAATGTTTGTTCTTTTTCTGAAGTCAGAGTGGACTTTAACCATGAAAAATATAATCAAGGTCTAAAAAATCTCCCGTTACGTAGAAATAATCTTTTAATTGGAAAATCTTACTTGAAGTCGGGTCTCATCTTGATAAGTTCCTTGACATCGCCATAATTCGTGATTCCAGCCGGCCAATCATGCGTCAACATGATATCAAGAGGATTCTGGAACATTTTTCTCGATATTACGAATATTTTTCCGAAAAAATTTCAGTAACGCAATTGACAACACGTCTATAGCCGATTCACGGATAGCTTGGGACTTCAGGGGGCGTGGCATGTCTGCCCTCTCCTCCAAGACTCTTTTTTCATCGTGCCAGGACCCTTTATGAGGGCTCAAGTCACCCGTGAATCAACTATAACTAAAGAACTTACAATTTGAAAACTTCTATTAACCTTAAATCTTGAGAAGATAATATTTTACAAAATTTGGTCCTCCATTTTTATAGTTTATCCTTTTCGATTTGACGTCTGAACCTTCTCGTTTTGCACACTATTTTACTAATAATTTGAAGGCGCGCTTAATCTAATAACAGCCTCTGAAGTTTCGTGATAAACCGATGATTTGTCGTCGTCGGCGGGGCGGAGCTGATTGAGCCTCCAGACGTCCAGCCACCGGACATTGTAGACCGAGACAACTTGATGATCCTGGAATGGCGGCTGCTCGTAGCGGCCTCGGTAGTACTGCTTCTCTTGGTAAATGCCAGAAAGGCCCCCGATCCGTATTCCAGCGAATCTTAACAGTTTAAAGAACTAGACCGCAAAAAATCTGTTTTATTTTTGAATTTTATCCTGTCCTGCCTTCAATACATGGGCAGACACTTCTGACTCAGGCAAATCCTGAAAAGGTGTTAGGAAAAATTAAATTAAAATTAAAATTTTTCTACAAGCTTTTACTCAAATTCTAGTTTATTACCTATTAAAAACTTCAGATAAAGCCTAAATTTGAAAAAAAAAAATTGAAAAAGTGCCGTTCTAGAATTTTTTTCTGTAGAAGATGTTTTTTTCTCACCTGACAACACCCGCATGGCCCAAGAAGTAGATGTTCGGGGCCACGAATCCTCCGTTGGGAATTTCCGCCAAAAAAGCTGAGGCTTCGTGGTTGCCCCCAACGAAAACAGTTAAGATGGGGGCGACCTACAACAAAATACCTTATTTTAGAAACTCGGAGGAAATGAGGTGCTATAACAACAGATTTTGAAAAATTCAGATTTGGAAATGAAAAACAAGCAAGAATGGATAATTCAATATGAGGATTTTTTCTTTTTTATTTTCCTTTTGATGGAAGAAATGAGGCTGAAATTTCCACAAATCCGTCAGGTATGAGACCCCGATGCAAAGAAGAACCTTCTCTCCCGAATAGTATTGATAGAAGTCCTGAAGGCCTCTATCTTTTCGCGGATTCACGTGCATGGACAACCGATCTCCATGGTGCCGTGCAGACTAGAGAAACATTCGGATAAAACTTGAAGAGAAAAAAAAAAGAACATTGAGTTTATTCATTGATGCAGTGATTCTTTTGCATTATCAAATAGAATGTCCAATCGACCTTGTAATTTTTTTTGAAAAAAGACTCAAAATGTTTCTAAAAAGCTTATTTTTTTCTTAAAAACAAAAAAAGCATTTTTTTGGCTTTTTAACCATTTATAAGCTCAAATTTTTGACGTCTTTTTTTCGACTAAAAACGATCTATTTACAAAAAAACACTTTTTGAAACAGTTTTTTTATTCCGCGAAAAAAATCTTCAAAGTTCATTTAAAACGTTTCCCGTAGTGATTACACTGGAAACTTCGCTATTTTTTTCGCAATTTTTTTGTATATAAGCAATTGGAAACCAAAATAAATAAATAAAATGAAAATTATAGAAAGAACCTGAAAGTCTCCACAGCACATTAGGAGATCGAATTTAATTTTTCTTTTCCTTTCGAGATCCGCTAGGAGTGAATAAGCAGCATCCATAAACCCGTGCCCGCATCCCAAAATCGCAATTCTCGCCGTCTTCTTTTTTCTATTTTCTGAGAGGAGAAATTTACTAGAGATGAAAAAAAAAAGCTATTTCTAAATCTTGAAAAAAAAGGTAACTCGAAAATATTGACAAAATTGGATATTTGCAAAACCCATATCGAATAAAAAATTAAAAATTTTTTCTTTAAGAACAGGTTTGTGCGAGGGCCGGCCCTTCAGCCTCTCGGCCCTTCCGGTTACTTTTTAAGCCCGGTCCGGCCTGGCCCAAAAAGCGCAATTTTATTTCTAGTCGAATATCAAGTTTTTAACGACAAAAATCACGTTTTCGCATTTAGAGTTCAACAAAAACTATGATTTTTAAAAGTAAAAAAAATTTTCGCTGACAATTTTTTTGCAACAAAATTTCAATTTTTTTGAGCCCGGCCAGGCCTTAGCCCATGCAGGTTTTTTTTTTTAAAAAAAATAGGCCCAAAGCTCTTTCTGAGACCTATTTTTTGTCATATTTTTAGCCATTTTTTAGGGCGTCTCGTAGCGAACGCGCGAAAAAAAAAATGTAGGTATAGTCTGTTCAGATTTTTAATGTCAAGGGCAATGACGTCATTCAAAAACACTCTGTGGGTGGCTCGCTCTCTGATTGGTTTATTGCACCATTATGGGCGGAGCTTGAGCCATGCCTTGACATTCAAAATCTGAACAGACTATATATGATAGAAGTTCGGAGAAAAAAATTAGCAAAAAAATTTCAGTTTGAAACTATTGACCGTATTGAAGCGAAACTTTTTTCGAAAATAATTTTTTTTTTGGAAAAAAACGAACCAAACATTCTCCAAAACAAATTTGGAAAAAGTAACTTGAGAACATTTCACTTTTTTTCCTGCCGAAAATCGTTCTACCGTATATTTCGCTCTGAAATTTGCGTTTTGTCCTTTTTACCGAAGCGTCTTGAAGCGAAATCGAGGAAAAAAGAAATCCGTGCTAAAGGTAGCTTTTTTCTACTATTTCAAAACATACGTGACCGTTTCGCGCAAAATACAAAGTTTTGTCAATTTTTGCGAGTTCTGCAGCCCCTCCTTTTCCCAGTCCAACATTTTCCCCAAAAACCAGGACCTTCTCAAAAAAGTCATGAAAAAAAAGGGAAAAAAGACAAAGAAAATATTTTTTGAGACATAGAAGACGTGTGCTCCTTTAGAAAAGGGCAGCAAAAGTTTCAACAAAAAAATCTCACCTTTCTCATTCTCTTCGGGTCCTTTTTCTGCAGCATTGTCTTCCTTCTTATTTCCTCGGCACATCTGAAACCGAAATTAGAACTATAGTCTGTTCGGATTTTGAAAGCCGAGCAGCTAACTTCGCCCTCACTGATACGATGAATACGAGCGGGAAAATTTTTAGTGGCCACTATAGTATTCAAGTTAGTGACCACTTAAGGGGTTAGAAATTAGTGGCCACTATAGAGGTCTAAGTGCTACTACTAAACCACTGAAAATTTTAGTGGCCACTTTAGGAGACAATGGATCAACAAACTGGTCCAATCTATTTTTTTTTTGAAATTATCAGAGTTACTGGAAGGAATATTGGATGAGAAAATTACGGAAGTGGCCACTAAAACGGAAAATAGTGGCCACTTTAGTGCTCTCCAAGTAGTTCTGGCGAGCCTCTATAGTGGCCATTAAAAATTTTCCCAGGAAGCAACATTTTTTAAAGGATCATCGAGATGAAAGTTCAACGCGAAAGATACTGTACCCTTGGGGGCGGAGTTAACTGCTTGACATTTAAAATCTGAACAATACAACAAACAAAGTATAATGGACGTAACGTGACATCTTTTTCAAAATAAAATAATTGGAAAATAAGGAAATTTATCGACATAACAAGTTCAGAGATCAAAATGAAGGGGAAATTGATTGAATTATTTGCGCCAATAGTCGATTTTTTGCATTTCGACGAGGGGGACAAACTGATCGGCGAAATCGCGAAGCCGTTTCGCTTCCTGAAATCGCAAATTTAATTTAAATCAGGTTGAAACACTTGAAAAATTATTAAATTTCTACTAAATCATTCTCAAAAATTTTTTTTTGGAAAACTACAAAAAAATCTTTTTTCAAGTTGCCAAAAAAACTCTCTAACGGCTTTCTAGCCCCTCATTCCTTAAGTTTTTCTTAGTATTTTTTTCAGAATTTTAAGTACTTAATTTGCTGATCTCTGAAAAAGAGAGCAATTTCATATAAAAAAATGAGGGGTTTTTTTCATTCCGTGTGAATTTTTCCGAAAAAAATCGCTACATCCGGAAATTCTGCAGAAACTAAAAAAATCTTTCACTTTATCTTCCTAGAAAAAAACAAAAAAAACGAAACCTGAGTGTATTCAGCCGATTCGGGCAACGAAATGCTCATTTCGACCAAAACGGAATCGGAAAGCTTCCTGATCATCGTCGAATCATAATGGCCCGGCTGAAATGAATAAATTGAAGCTTCAGAGAAATTTCAAGCGGAGTCCGAAAATTCCGACTATTTAAATAATTTTTTTTTTCACATATTTTTAAAGATCAGAATGGAAAAAGGATCAAATAAAGGTTGAGCAGAAGAAAAACAATTATTGGGAGAGGGCTAACCCTGAAGAATTGAGAGGTGCAAGAAGATTTCATGAAAAGCTTGAATCGAAAGGTTTTCAGTTTATTCCGAACAGAGATGCACGGAAGTAAAAATTGAGAATGCGGAATGCGGAACGAAATTTTTCACTGCGGAATACGAAACGCTAAAAAGCGCGGAACGCAGAATTAGTTAGATCGGGACCAGGCTTGTGCGTCAGGCCGGGCGGCCTGGCCCAGGCCGGCTTGACCCGGGCTTTGGGCTTTTTTTTCCAGGAAAAAACCCGCGTGGGCTCGGGCCGGGCCCGGCGTCAAAAAAAAAATTTAAAACTTCATTTGAATAATTTTCGCCGAAATTTGACTTTTACTTCTGAGATCATCGGTTTTGTTAAACTTTCTACTTTAGACGCCGCTATTTAGTAACCAGGGACTTTGCCTCAACTACAGTACACCTGTGCGGTTGAGCACTTTTGCCCTCATATTCCACGTTTTTTTACACCCAATTTTTTTCTCCTTTGTGTTTTTAATTTTTTTAATGTTAAATATATTAATTAATATATTTAACAATTCACTGATAGTTTTTTGCAATATTCATGTTTTTTTAGTAGGAACTAAAAAAATGCTCTCGGAAATCTTCGGGCAAGTTCAAATTTTTTTCCCGACTTTTTTTCTCGATAAACTCTTCGTTTTCAATCTTCCTATATAAAGTAGGCAAGTTGTTCATGATTAAAACACAAATAAATAGGAAAAAATTTAAATAGATGTCTTATAAACCGAAAAATATAAGGAAAAAAAGTCGGAAAAGGATTCGGCGGAAAGGTGGCCGTCGGAAAGTTCCCTAGCGATACGAAAAAATCGGAAAAGTCGCCTTTTGAAATTTCGCTGGCTTTTTTTTTTTTCATACCATGGTACCATCAAAAAAACACAAAGGAGAAAAAATTGGGTGTAAAAAATGTGGAATATGAGGCAAAAGTGCTCAACCGCACAGGTGTACTGTAGTTGAGGCAAAGTCCCTGGTTACTAAATAGCGGCGTCTTTAAACTTTAAGTGAAAAAATGAGCAAAAACATAATTTGTGTCGTAAAAAAACTTGATATCCGACTAGAAAAAAATTGCGCGCTTCGAGCCAGGCGGGCAATTTTTTCTTGAGGCCCCTCTAAGGCCGGGCCGGGCTTACGAAATGGTCGGGGGCCGGGAGGGTGACGGGCCGGCCCTCGCACAAGCCTGATCGAGACCAGGGAACCACAGTCTCGCACTCGACGCATTTCCCTTCATTATCGTTGATCTTCGTAAAAAATTTGTCATAATGTCCTCTTTTACGAGACATTCTGAAAGCATTCCCGAACATTTCCGAACGAATCATATGAAGATGAGCTAAAAAAAAACAGAAAGAAAAGGTAAGAATCACGAAAGCAGATTAAAAAAAATAAACAAAATTAAATACGGACATTGATTTTTTTTTTATAGTATGAGCAATTTCCGGGTGGGCGGCTTGTGCGCTCTAGCGCTAAAGGAACGGTTTTTTTTAACGGGTAATGCTATTTTGAATGCAATTTTTTTCTTGCATTGCAGTAGAATCGAAAAACGCGGAATGAATTTGATTTCTGCGGAATGCGGAACTAAATTAATTTTTGCGGAACGCAGATTTCCGTTTTTTTTTTCAAATTAAACGTATTCCTAACCCTTTCGGAGCGTTGCAAATGACTCGTGACAATTTTGATTTTCCCGTTGGTCCAGACGCTTCCCTTCGTGATGTACTCATAGTCCATTCGAAGGCCTGAAATATATCAATCAACTTATTTCGAATCCTTCAAAATTTCTTTCCGTCATAAAAAAAATTTCTTTTTGTCATAAATATTCAGACTTTGAGAATATTTGACTGATGCGAAATTTTTTTATTTCACGTAATCTTTTTTATTGTGCAAACTTTTTTTCGGAGAACCTCGAGACTTTAAAAACACTTAATCCCTTTTCAGCATTTCATCAGGGAAATTTTGACGAGACTATACGTTTAAATTACAACAAATTATCCATTTTAGTGCGAAATATCTCAAAAACACACCCAAAGTCTTCGCGAAAACCATCATATCATGCGAATAGCACACCGAATCGATCACTTTCCGGACAATAACCGGGCATTTTTCATCCGGTTCAGGAACTAAAATTTAAAAAATCGAAGAAATTCCCTTTAAAAAAAACCTCCAATATATCTTAAAAGCCACTGGTTGTTGTGGTAAGCGTCGGAGCGAAACCGACGTCGTAACCTTAAAAATTAAAAATAAATTTGATCTCGCTAATTAAATTTTAAAAAAAAGCCGAAAAAGGAAGAAAGATAGTTTACTTTTTAGAAGGACACCTAAAGAAATGAATATATTGAAAAGTAAATATTTAAATTCTCCGGAAGTTCTCTAGCAATATGAAAAAAGTGAACATTTGCAGTTTGAAATATAAAGAATTTTTCATTCGTAACTCAGAATAATGCCTTGGAAAAACTAAAAAAAAAAATTTAAAACCAAAATTCCCCTCAAATCTAAATATTTCTCTTACAAATCCCACCTTATAGTCACGTCTGGCGTCGGGTTTCCTGTCCTCAAACTGAAGGACATTTCGTGTTCGTTGTATTCTTCGTTTCCTGGATCACATAATCCCGCCAAACGCCTTTCGAGGTCCTCAAAAACCAATCCAATTCAATTGCACATAAATTTTAACTACCAACCGGCAGAAACTCAGAAAAAACGGATCCATACAAAATGCACTCTTGAGTTTGATAAGTCGTTGAAGGGATCGAGGCCTGTAGTTCTCGAATAAAAACGAAAGCAAAAATGTCCCAACCTTCGATTTTGGTGCATTCTCTGATTCTCGGTCAGCCATACCTCAAAAAAAATAAAACTATATTTGAAAAAAAATAAGAATAAATAATATAGAAACGCGATTTGAAAACGAACAGATTCGTATTTATATTTCCGACTGAAGTTTGCGCCACTTGCCAATTACTGCGCCCGTTATGCAAAAACTCCGGGGACTTTCTTTTGCGAATTTCAAAATCTATCGAAATGCGCTTTTTGTTTGAAAAAGTACAATCGAAAGGCACAAAAAAAGAGTACCGGTTTTTTTGAAAGAAAGAAATCAAAACGATGATTATAAAATATAAACTTTATAACGACGAAAAATCAGGTTGAATGCGGAATGATATTGTAAGGAATATAAAAAGGAGTATGAAAGCTTGATTTAAGTGGAATTTGAACATTCGAAAGTGAAGAAAAAAAGGAAAACAATGAAAATTTTTTATTGTACAAATATGTACAATGCTTCAAATAGACTGAAAAACTACAAAAAAGTTTTGACCAAAGTTTTTATTGAGCAAACGAAGAATAAATGGAAGAAAATCCGTGGATTCTGCTTGGATGGTCAGAAAAGGCTGCAAACTCCTCAATAAAAGCGAGTATATTTTTAAAAAAGGAACCTTTTCTTTTTCCTTTCAACCTTGGGAGTAACGATATCGGTACAATAAACGCTGACACAAGGCGGTGATTTTCGCATTGGCTGCAAAAATTACAAATTTAAAGTGTATAGTCAGTGATTTAAATAAAAATTGAGGTATATATGAAACAAGTTCTACTTGAAAAATCACAAAAAAGCCTATTTTTAAAGGAAAATAATGCCGTATTCAAAGTAATTCCGCGTAACTGAAAATATATGTCAAAGGAATAAAAAATATTGAAAAATTTGGAGACACAGAGATAATTTTAAATTTCGGCGATTTCAAAATTGACGCGTACATATGAATTCGGACAATAGGCCAAAAAAATTTGAAATTCTGAGGGCGCAGAAAAAATGAGTCCTACAACGATATATCGAAAGATATTCATTTTACTGTAACTTTTACGCGCGAACTCAAAATTTAGGAGTTAATGCCGTGTTCAAAGTAATTTCCGCGAAATGCAAAATGGTCTCTGACCCTCCAAAATTTAGTTATCTTTCTCTTTCTCTGACGGCTATTTTGAATTTCGCGGAATTACTTTGAACACGGCATAATCGAGAAATTTCCACTAAAATTTCAAATTCGCGCGTAAAACTCACCGTAAAAATGCAAACCTTCTCGCATGCTGAACAGGGTAACCCCGCCGTGCTAACACGGGGTCTCCGCGGGTGCCCCCGTATTAAACCCGTATAAGCCCAGCTGATAGAACTTTTGGCACTTTTTAGCCCAACTGAGACCCCGCTTTAGCCCAGCTGGGTTACCTATTTTTCTTACACCCGTTGTTCCCCCGTTTTAGCCCAACTGAGACTAAAATAACCTCAGAAACACGGGTTTAATACGGGTACACCCGTTGAGACACCTGCTCAGCATGCGAGTTGCGATATATCGTTGTAGGACTCATATATACTCGCATGCTGAGCAGGGTAACCCCGCCGTGCTAACACGGGGTCTCCGCGGGTGCCCCCGTATTAAACCCGTATAAGCCCAGCTGATAGAACTTTTGGCACTTTTTAGCCCAACTGAGACCCCGCTTTAGCCCAGCTGGGTTACCTATTTTTTTCTTACACCCGTTGTTCCCCCGTTTTTAGCCCAACTGAGACTAAAAATAACCTCAGAAACACGGGTTTAATACGGATACACCCGTTGAGACACCTGCTCAGCATGCGAGTGGGACTACTGTAACTTTTACGCGCGAACTCAAAATTTCGGAATGATTTGCGCAATTTTCTTCGCAATTTTCCTACGCGCGAATTTGCATTTTCTACGAAAAAAAAAAGTTCAAATCCGCGCGTAAAACTCATTGTAAAAAAACTCAAAAATTAATATCTTGCGATATATCGTTGTAGGACTCATTTCGCCTACGCCCTCTCGGAATTCCAATTTTGCCTATTTCTCAAAATAATTTTAAACGAATAACGCGTCCATTTTAAAATCGCTGAAACTACTTTGAACACGGCATCAAGTCGAAGGAAAAACAAGAAATTTAGGCACAAAATGAATTTCAAAGCAATGGTGCTCTATGGACAAAATTCGTCGTCATTTCCCGTTTCCTTTGGTTCTTTTTTCCAACTTTTTTCCTGTTACGTCATGATCTATGCAGCCTTCTCGAAACCTTTTCTTTGTAAAAAAAATTAGATTACGGTACGCAACTTTGTTTCCTTGCCGCTAAATTAATCAAAAAAAAAACCTTTTTTTTTTAAATATTGGTTTCCTAGCGTTATAAGACCATTTACGCATGTCAGTTATTTTTTTTCCAAAGAAAAAACGTCTACCTTTGAAGCGAATCTCGCTTTGAAACCTTTGGTTTTTGTAGAATTTCGAATCGAAAGCTCAAAAAATCTGTGTTTACGGTAGCCTTTTTCGCTGTGTTTTAATAACGTGACCGTCTCGGGCTGAACAAGTCACATTTTTCTCATGAAAACGGAATTCAGTGCAATGAAAAGCTTCAAAGAACGCATATTTTCTGGTCTAATGCCCTAAAAAAGGAATTTCTGAAACAACGGACCCTTCCTGCGGGCGGTGTGCGGGCTTTCGGCAGAGGTTCCGTTTTTTGTAGAGTTTCAAGTTTTTGTTGAGCTTCCAGCGAAGCTGCCTCGATTAGTTTGACAACCTCAATCATTTTCTCTAACCTTTCTTTCTCTAAATATGATTGAGAGGAACCTCCGGCATGGCTATCCGATTTTCCTTGACGAAAATCTTCTTCACCACGTTCTTGACACTTTCCGGAGAGGATTCGGGCAATTTCAAAAACCTTCCCGTACAAACCTGCGCAAATTTATTTTATTTTGAAGCTGTGAAAAATGAATACAAACGTTCACTTTAACATCGGAATTCGAAAGTCCTTCCCAAGGTTCGGCTCCATCCGTAAAAACTTCGTAAATCATTACACCATAGCTGAAAAAAAAAATACAAGGTTGACCTAAAAATAAAAAAATGGATCCAAAGTTGAAAATATTTGATCGCATTTGGAATGGCTAAACGCGTCGCGGCCGCGTTGCGGTCAGAATAAGATCTACTGTCTTGTAGTTAAAACTTTCTATGTTGAGCTCCGATAATCTCTTAGGAACGCCATAGTGGTCCCTACAGAGATTAGGGTAAAAAAAAAGCCAAAAAAGTGCCAACTATAGGGGTAAAATTTAGATGGTTCTTATTTTGGTTGTCGAATAGCTTGTCCCTAAAGGGGCCGCTAATTAAGATCCCTACAAGGGCCACTTTACAAGCTTTAGTGGCCCCAAGAGGGAGAGGTATAACGATTTCGATGGGAAACTTCAAGGCCCTCTAAAATGCTCCTAAAGGGACCGCTCTGGAGTTTCTAAGCTTTTGGTATCTAGCGCATTTCGAAACTTGAGCCGTTCCTCGTGCGAACATACTAATTCAAGCTAAAAAACTTCGAATAACCTATAAACATCGGTAGAATACGTAAAAGAAAGGGTGACGATGGTTTCGGGGGCCAGCCACTTGATTGCCACTTTGCAGGCCGACTTGAAAAAAAATTCCATTTTCCAGATTTTTTTGTACAAAATTCACCTTTGGCTTATAGTGTGGACCAGATCTCGAAAGTCCAAAATCGCTTATTTTTGCCTTAAGTTATAATAAATTCTTGAAAAATAACAGGAAAAATCTCACCAATTTATCATTACTCGCGTAAAGTAGATTTCGTGCTGCGATATCCCTTAAAAAAATGTTCCAAAATTCGAAAATCGGAAAAAAATCCAACCTATGGATACAGCCATTGGCGTGCAGATATTCAAGCCCTTGAGCGGCTCCCGAGCACATTTTTATCTTCAAAAATTAATTTATTTCTTCAAAAGAGTTATTCCTACTTTCTCTTGAACAGTAACATTCCCCTTGTTCTTGATCAAATAACTTGACAAGGAGCCGCCTGAATGAGAAACTTTGAAAATCGCTTTAGGAGAGAAAAAAAATTGACTCAATTTGAAAATACGAGGTCGCATTTGGAATGGCTCAAAGCGTTGCGGATGGAAAAAAAGGCTACAGTGTTCACAACTTCCGTTTGCTTCACGCACAAGTCGCCTAGAGTCGGGATTGGCTTAATCAACCGCTACGCAGCCGCCACGCGTCGAGCCATTCCAAGTGCGACCACGATGGTTTGCAAATCCGCAAAATTTGACACAAGCTAGTTGGAAAATAGAGAAAAACGCCTGAAAAGCCAAAATCCGTTCGTAATGATCTGAAAAAGTCTAGTTTCTCTGCGCGCTCTCTTTTTTTTCTGACTTCAGCGGTGAGAGAGAAGAGAGCGCAGAGAGGTTAGACTGTTTCTAAACACTGCTGGGAACATTTTTAGTGGCCACTATAGAGGCTCGCCAAGGATTACTTGGAAAGTACACTAAAGTGGCCACTAAATCCACCTCTACAGTGGCCACTATTTTCCGTTTTAGTGGCCACTTCAGTAGTTTTTCATTCAGTACTCCTTCCAGTAACCGTGATAATTCTAAAACAAACAGATTGGACCAGTTTTAGTTGATCCATTAACCCGTAAAGTGGCCACTAAAACTTTTAGTGGTCTAGTAGTAGCACTTAGACCTCTATAGTGGCCACTAACTTTTAACCCATCAAGTGGCCATTAATATGACTACTATAGTGGCCCCTAAAAACTTTCCCAGTGACGAATAAAGTTTATCAAAATTTTCACTTCATTTATGCTTTTTCATTTGAAACAGAATTAAAACTTCGATGAAGCTATCCAATAGTCAGAACCCAAAAACCTTTGACAAGTTCTAGAAGGATGTAGATTGGCTGTTCATTCACAGCCACGCCGTGCATTCGGACAACGTTTTTGTGTGTGAAATTGCGCATGAATCTCGCCTCGTTCATCATTTCCTTGATTTTCTGCTTGTTCAGCACAGCTGCTCCTTTTGTCTGGATCACAAAAAAGGTCGTCAGAAGTTTCAGAGGAAGAGGGGCGAACCACTTTGACGGCGACATCGTAGACCGACCCAGCACTAGTTTTCAATTTTCCAGCGTGAACTTCTCCAAAAGCTCCCGCGCCCAAAATGTTTCCTAACTGGAATATTATTTTGAATCAACTTTATATGTTCATTTTGAAATGGGGAGGTTTTTATTAACAATGTCATCTTGAAGAGCTTCTCATTTTTCGTGAAAGCGATAACATGAAAATTTAAAACACTCTGAAAAAGTACTTTAAATTTTACAAAAGTTGCTATTTTTGATGAAAAATCACTTCAAAGTATAGTTGATTCACGGCTTATTAGAGCCATCGAAAAAAGGGTCCTGACACGATAACTAAAGGGTTAGTGTCTGGTTTAAGGAGAGCGCAGACAGGCCACGCCTCTTAGCGTCCCAAGCTAACCATGAATCGGCTATAGGAGGGAAAAAAAAAGTTAGGATTCTCAGGAACTAAGCATCTTGTGGCAAAGTTGCTCTATGGACAAAACTTTTTTTTTCTCATTTTTTTCTGTTTTGCTCAGAAAAAAATCTTCATTGTTCACATGTTTTTGGAATGTATCGGGCAAAAAATGGATTACGGTAGGCGAAATTGTGTAAATTAATGTGCCTTCCCTGTCTTGGCGCGAACTTGAAATATAAAAAAACAGGTTTTTTTCGAAAATCGAAAAAGATATTTTTTTGGTAATGCGATGAGAAACTCTAAAATATGAATTATCTTTAACTCATCGAAAAATAATCATGATTTTTTAAAAACGACCCTTGAAAATTAAAAGAAGAGAAAATTCACCGTCACTTCATTGTGCAAAAATTCCCAGGACTGAAGTGGAATGGGGCATTTAAGCAAGAAACTGATCTAAAATCTTTAAACTTGAGAAAAAATTAAAGGCGAAGTCGGAAAGGGTGGAAAAAGGTTCCATAGAAATGTTCCTTTCAAGGTGAGAAAGGTTCCTTTTTTGCTGCCTTTTTGCGCCATTTCATCGGCCCTCATTCACCATTTTTGATGCATCTCCCTTTCTCCACCATTTCTTGACCCTTTAAAATCCTAGAAAAAATGGAAGACTTGATAAAGGGACCCTTTTTGCGGCCTTTCTACGGCCTTTCTGCGGCTTTTCTTGAGCCTCTCCCCTTTAAAGGCATAGGGGCAGTAAAAAACGGTGTTCTAGTTCAAAGCGGTTATTTATAAAGCTTTTCATTGCGAATCGAAAGATGAACTTGGAAACTTACAGAACTTCCTAGTTTTGGAGAAAAATAATTCGAAGTTGGAGAAAGGAACGTTTGAGTTCCCGCAAGAAGGGCGCTTTGCAGTAAAGTTGCTCAATGGACAACAGGCTTCGCCATCTTCCGGATTTTCGCTTTTTTCTCCGTTTCTTTTAATTTTCAATTTTTTTTTCTGTTGTCACCGAAGTTCTTTTCGTCACAAAAGCTTTCTATTCATGTATAATTTGCCAAATTTGATCGCAAAAATGCTTTTCTGGTGAAAAATGATGATTTAACACAGGTTTCGATTGGGATAGCGATATATTGTGTTTTCTTTATTATCAGTGTGTGTTTTCTGTTTGACTAAATGTTTTTTTCAGAAAAGAAACCCTTAATTTGAAGCAGATATCCGGTTATTTCTCACAAAATGCGAGTCTAATGAGACGTCCGCAACATCGCGTGCACGGCTACTGTAAACATTTGTCTGCATACCGATCCAAAGCATTTTTAAAATTAAAGGCGGGAAAGTAAAATCGCGTTTTTCTTCTAAAGTTGTCACATCTTTAATTGTTTTGAGTACACCGTTCGATTCGCAAAGAAAAACTATATAAGATACTGCTTTCACCTCAAACCCCATTTTTACTGCCCCTATGCCTTTAAGCGGTCATTCCAACTTTGCCCGAGTACTTTCTTCAAAATTACCGAGTTGACATGTCCCATATTGGCTTTGTAGTAATCGATAAGTTCTCCGATCGTTTCAAACGATCTCGTTTTCTCCACATAGAAATGCAAGCCATGGCGCTTGACGATAACGTTCCGATAGATCTTCAATTATCCATTTTTCTTTTTAGAAAAAAAACTTATGAGAGACTTGTTTAGTACGAGCAGAACTGTTCATCTTCCCGTTGACTTCGATCTTTCCTTCGCTTTTTCCATCTTTATCTTTGTTTTCCTTGTTATCCACCGGCACCAATGATAGAATCACTTCACGTCGAATTTTTCCGTTTGCCTCGTCGATCTCAAATTTAAAAATAAACCGTTTTCCGAAAAATAAAGTTTTTCAAACTATTTTTTTTCTGATTTTTTAACTCAATTTGGAATTTTGAATGACAAAGACTTCATTGTGAACTTAAAAAGTCTCTCTTCTTTGCGCTCTCTTGTGTTTATGTGCTCTTTCCGTTGATCTCTGCTAGAGCCGTTCAGAGAAAAGAGAGCGCAGACAAGGCAGAAACGTTCAAGTCGTGGCGAATGAACTTTAAAGAACTTTCCAAGACGAAAATTTCAATTTTTTTCGAATACAGATTCATGTAGAAAAAAATAACTTCAACATCATCGCAATATTTTTTTCCCCGTAAATCTATTTTTTTCGTCCAAAAGGCGCGGGAGGCGGGGGGGCTAACGTCCTTCCAATTTTTTTATTTTTCGGAAAGAATAGCTGTATGCATTGTGGAGAATCGCCTTTAGAAAATTTTTCAGCGCGCCGGAGCAGAACCTACTTACGCGCAGTGGTATGAGGAGGTAGGACAGTGAAATTCGTGAAAAATAACCGGAAAAAAAACACTTCTCAATGGCAAAAAAGCGGTGTTTTGAAGCATTCAGTTCCTTTTTTTGGTATTTACCGTAGTGAAAGATCGAAAAAACAAAATTTATCAATTTTTTTGATTTCGAAACTGGCAACCCTGTTAAATCATAGGAAAAAGTCGGAAAGGGTGGAAAAAAAGGCTCCATAGAAATGCTCCTTTTTGCTGCCTTTTTGCGCCATTTTCTCAGCCCTTATGCACCATTTTTGCTGCCTCTCCCTTTTTTCACCATTTCTCGAGCCTTTAAAACCCAGAAAAATGGAAGGCTCGGTAAAGGGACTTTTTTTGCGCCCTTTTTGGGGCCTTTTTTGAGCCTCCCCCTTTTAGCGGCCATTATCCGCCATTCCAACTTTGCCCGAGATTCACCATTCTCAAATAATTTCACAGTTATTACATTTTTGTAAGTCTGAAAGAGTTGACCACCTCACTGACGCGGAGCAAATAATCACCGGACACCTTCAGAACGTATTTCAAGTCTTCGCGAGGCAAAAAACCATGATAAAAATAAAATTCCCGTAGCCTCTAAATCCCTTTTTTGATATTTCTCTAAAAATATGAAAACTTTTTCGAGCTCTCCGAAAGGTTCCTCCGCCGCCGGCAGTCGGTGCATTATCGAGAGGCTCTTCTAAAAAAACTTATTTTTTTCAAAAAAATATGAAAAAAATTCAACCTCCGGATCCTCTTTCTTCATCGCGAGCGACGTCGACTGAACTTGCTAAAAATGACCAGAACTTGGAAAAATTTTTCACGTTTTTTTAACTTATTTCGATTCCTAACGTTTTACTATTTCAATTGAAATTGTAACTATCCCACATAACATACTGGCTTCTCGCGGAAGTTTTTGAACCGATAAAATTAATTTTTTTGTCTTAATATGAGCTCTTCAGGGTTCATAAAACTCTACCTTAACTATTTTTAATACAAAGTAAGTGTTCTGGTGATGGGAATAAGATTTTTTGTAACAAAAAATCTTGGATTATGCGCTTGTGAAAACCGGTTCAGGTCGGTTGCAGTTGTCCGACTGACCTGGAATTGCTTTTAAAGCCTTTTTTTAATTATTTCATCCTCGTTAACTATTAAATTTTGATCTGACCACTAGAAAGAAAAACTAATTCAGAAAGGCTCCCTGTTTTTAGAAGTGAAATAGCCAGGAAAAAAAATGAGTCTAGGAGAAATTTCAAAATTTTGATCAAGAAATCATAAAATGTAGAGATAATTGTTAATTTTCAAGTGCTGAGTCTTTTTCAAGCAGTTGTCCGTCAGATCAACAATATTTTCTCCGAAAAGTTTTTTACAAATGTCATATCAGTGTCAAAAATCATTTAACTAGAAAAACAATATAATTGAAAAGTTAACGTGATCATTTTGAAGAAAATCAAGTTATTGCTCAGAAAAATCGTCGCCATGAGCTACTACGGTGATTATCTTCTTTTTCCATCTCCGAAAAAAATTCAAAGTTCATTCAGGGTTATTTTTGAAAAAGTTTTCTGTTCCAAACTAATTTATATTTTAAATATTTCACAGCCTAACTCTTGTACATTTCGGAGCCCTAAAATGAGAAAACTTTTGCAGACGAAAAGCTGATTGGAAAGGAATGCGAAATTCCAAAAAAGTACCGTTTGGTAGAAACGACGAATGCACCTGAACCGAGCTATGACCAGTAATATTCGTTTCTTTCACTTTAAATAAGTTTCAAAATCGATAGTGATTTTTCATAGTGATATAGTCTATGTTCCATGACCTGAAATTTCACGGAACGACATTCCGCTGTTCCGCTGCGTGCGTTCGCGAAGCGTCTTTCGAATATAGGTCACGCTTTCACTTGATTGTTAGTGCTGTTGGAGCACATGAAAGGAGAATACCTTAATAAAAAAAAAATTTAAAAGCGCGACCAAGGCTCTCAAAGGCGCGCAGCGGCACAGCGGAATGTCGTTCCGTGAAATTCCAAATCGCGGTACACAGGCTATAAAGAAAAAGGGAATTGGCATTTTGATAGCCTTCAGAGAGAGCTCAAAATTAAAAATTTTGAGTTTGCGGGTAATATTCGTCATCTTGTTTTAAAATCCAATTTTTCTAACGGCCCATGAAATGCCGATTTCGCGAAATTATCATTTAAAAAACCGCCGATATTACTAAACACGGTACGATCCTCTTTTCTAATGGTTTATCTCAGATTGGGGTCCCGCATTAGAAATTTGATCGTGGAAGACGTCGGCTGGGTCAGCGACAACGCTAGCGATGTCTCGGAACTGTTGAGCAGTGGATCCGTGGAACCTTTCTTCCTCTTTTCATATGTAAGATTCTTCCTGCTTCGAGATTTTCGGCATTTCGTAATGACTTTTACTTCAATTTTTCCTACAAAAGAACTTTTTCAATTAAACTTGGCTCAATTTTGTTTTAGAGACCGATTCTAAAACAAGTAGTTCCTGACGTATCAGACAGAAATCCTAAATTTCTTTTTAATAAATAATTACGTTTTTTCTCAGCCCGTCGTTATGGTCGCTTACGTTTTTTTGCTGCTGTTGGCAATTGGAATGACCATCGCCTTTTATTTCACGCCAGATAAGGAAAGTTTGAGGGAATCAAAGGCGAGTCTGATCTTTACGGATATTATTTTTTGTGATGAAAAACGAAAAAGCGTTGATTAAATTCTGTTGAGAGGTTACCTATAGATCTTTCATTCTTGTCCCTTCAAATTTTGAGTATCATATTAACGCTCAAAGACAATAAGAAACTATTTTTCCACTTAAATGACAAATTACGATCTTTGAAGCCTTCTTGGTTCGAATTTTTTTATCAGATTCTCGATATTTTCCTTTTGAAACTTTCTTGTAGAGAGATTTTCCCACTGTTCAGGAGTATTAACTTGAATATTTCAGAAACAAACAAGTGATTCTAGTGGGAAAGTGGCCGCTGCGATGATTGGACTGTGTCTCCTGCTCGTTTTAACTGGAAACGGTCTTTTCATCTTTGCCAATTTAACCCTGATTACTACATCAACGGAAGTGTCCAGTATGATGTACGATATGGAAAAAGGTGCTTCTCATCGTTATTTCCTTATAAGAGACGTTTTTTGGGAAATTTTTAAAAAACTTCCCGAAGGCCTCGGTTATGATTCTATGTAGACTTTCTGTACTTCCATTTTTTAGGGTAGTAACTTTGCATTTTACTCAGAATTACGTCTGAAACTCATATTTCGTAACTTTGAGTATTTATAGCTTTTAAACTTTAAGTTTTGCGCAAGGCTACAAAGGATTTTTCTCTAGCGACATTTTGAAATAAGTTTCAGATTATTTCAGACTTCGCCCGAAAGGGAAATTTACCAGTTATAAAATAGTCTAAAGAAGTTTTCCAAAGTTTTGGGCAGTTTTCAGGAACGGAAAACCATCTTCATGGCTACCTTTCAAATATCGTTTGCGTCTTGGATAGACCGTTCCAGCGAGTTATGAATGAGTCCACCCCGGAACTTTACAACACAAAGATATTAGAGAAAAATGAAGCCGAGATTCAACCGATTCTTGAATCCATTATTCGTCTGATCAAATATGACGTTTTAGTTCGTATTCACCCTTTAATGGTTTTTCCCGTCCCACACTTTGTCATTGAAATTTCGTCAATTTCAGAGTCGTTTTTGTGGAGCATTTTCTTATGAGATTGGTGGAGCTATTGAAAATTTGAAAACTTCCAAGGTTCGTGGAAGATTGATGTCAATTTTTTTTTTCCTAATGGGGTGAGGGGAGGTGAGCGAGGCGTCAAAGTTTCTGAACTTACAAAAAAAAAGTAAGTGCGCGCTTCAGATAAAAGGACTGCGACGTTACATCTACCTATCGTTGCAAATTAAACTGAGTATTCAACGAACTCCCCATTTGACTGCTTACTTGAGATTTCAAATTTCGCGGCAAAATTTTTTTGACGTCTCCTCACCCCGTTTGGGAACGCCGTGAAACCTATTCCGATCAAATTCACATCCGTAAAAAATGTTTTCCTTTTTTGATAATCAATCATTAAAGCTCACTAGGGAACTACTCGGACTCGGGTACGCGTATCGAGTTGAAACTTTGGTGGCTTATAGACCACGGTAAGAATACTTGGAAACAAGAGAGAATATCTGCTAAATCCTATAGACTTCTGAGAAAAAGCTTTTTGAAAATGAACAGCTTAGGCTTGAAAATTATTAAATTTCAGTTTTCCTTCTTCTTTTTACTGGAAAAAAGTTTTTTAGAGTTTATCATAGCCTGATCATTCAAGGCGATTGTATTAAAATATAAAATAAGGTAAAAAAAGCAGTATTCTGAAATATTTCAATTTTTCGCATTTTTCTACTAATTTTTTTCTCAGTTCTCTATCGGGTTTAGCAGATATTCTCTCTTGTTTCAATGTATTCTCCCTTAGGTCTATAAACCACTAAAGTTTCAACTCGAAATCCGTACCCGAGTCCGAGTAGTTCCCTAGTCAGTTCTTTCCAGTTTCATGAACCTTCCTCACTAAACCGAGGAACCTGTGAAATGAATTGAAAATTTTCTTTGTATTTTCGTGGAAAAAAGACTTGACAATGGAGGTCATTTTTCTTTGCGTTTGGGATTTCCTGAAAAGTGGCCAGAACACTGCTTGATGTAAAAAAATGGAAGTTCTCAAAGTCTCAACCTGCAAAACGTTACACGAGAGCCAAAAGACCCAAAACAGCCTTTCAATGAAACTTCAGCGTTTTTTTTTGACTTTGAGGTCTCTTTTCTCAAAAACAAACAAAAAAGTTGCGCAGGCAGAGACTCTCAGAAACTCCTTCTGGTACATTCACAAGTTTTTTGATCAATTTTCAGTCATTAGGAAAAATGTTTATCAAACATCTTTGTAGAGTCCGTCCAACAGTCGATGTGAATCGACTGAGTTTCCCAATCTTGGGTCGAGCAAAATTCCAGAACTTTTGTCATTTCAAAGTTTTCCGTTGATGAAAACTTTCAAATAAAATTTACTAATAGGAAATCCATTTTTTGCATTAAATTCTTTTCTAGTTCGAAAAAAGTGTTTGTTGTTTAAAGAAGCGTCCGCAAATTTTAATTTTAGAAGCAACATGAAATTGGAAGTTCCGAAAAACTATTGCGCAATGCCCAAACAGCCATGGCGCAGTTTTTGGAGGTATTTTGAACCACTTGTGAAGCCTGTATGACTTCCTGTATAATTTAGAACGTCGAAGAGAAAAAAAATACGAGCTACGAGGCCGGAAAGGATTACGATCCAACCCCAGAAGTTTGTTAATTTCTCGTTGATTTAAAAAAAAAAGATTTGTAGGTTTTGGACCTTTTCAAACTTCTGTTCTACTTGCTCAGCATTCCTTTCGTCGTTAGTTCCCTAGTGATTCTTGCACTTGGCTTCGTCACTCTCTTTCGATTTGCGAAGAAACTCCGGGGAGGAAAAATTGATGAAAAATCTCATTTTATTGGTGAGTTAAGATAAGAACGATAACCAGTTATTATTTTGATAGATGTAAAATGCAAGGAATCTCGAATTTTCTCTCCATGAAATATTAGAACTCGAAAAATCCGTAATTCAAAAACAATTTACTTTCATTATGATTTTTAGTCATGAAAAAGCAGAAACGGGGTTGCCGACCAAGAAGGTCATTTCACTTTGAAGTTGGCATTTTTCTGAAACTGAACTAGACTACTTATTGATGTAAAAGATAAAGATCCAGGAGGTTTCTAAGACTGATCTGAAAAACTTCCTATTTTTCGATAAAAGACAAAAAAGTACATTATTTTGCAGACAGCAGTGGGCATGTCATTTGGATTTGCGGCATCATCTTATTCTTGATAGCAGGGTTTTTTTCTCCAAACAATCCAAAACTTTGGTGGAAGTCTTTTTTTCAGGTTTTGTTGTTACACCGGTGGCATCGCCCATGATAAATCCGCTTCGATTCTGGAGCATCCGGCTGTTTCGAAGTCCCTCTTTAATTTTGCTGATTTCGAGAATAATGCCGTGTTCAAAGTCATTCCGTGAAATGCAAAACGGCCGTCAGTGAAAGAAAAATATAACTAAATGTTGGAGAGTCAGAGATAATTTTGCATTTCGCGGAAATGACTTTGAACACGGCATAAGTCTGTTGGTTCTAGGTGAGATTTTGGATGTTTCAGATTGCGGGAGATACATTAAATGAATAATATCAGTGATATTTGAAAGACTCGAAGAAAAAAAAAAACTTTTTTCAGGACTGTCTTTGGCGAAATCACAAAGAAGGGTGTATACAATTTGACGAACACGGCAACTCTCTACGAAACGCTTCTCGATTCTGTATTTTTTCTCTTTTTCTATTTATGGGCCTTACAAGGGGACGTTTTCTAGCCCCCGTTTGTACTTTTGGTGTAGCTTCGCTGAATTTTATTCCAGTCCTTCCTGATTCTAGGACACTCGGACCTTGGCAACAAGGGCCGGACGCGCATCGAGAATGTAGGTTCCTTTTAAGTAAGAACATTACTGGCGACGGAAATCTTAGAAGGAAATCTCTATCAAATTTAGAATAAAAAACGTCCGTAGCGCGTCCTGTTTTTATTAATTTTCTCGCAAGAGATTTGGTTTTCAAGTTGAGACGCTTGAAAACTTTGAAACATCGCTCTTTCTATCATATTTGGTCCATTTCGCAAAATTTGAAGCTTCACAAATCGAAAACAAGATCTATTGCGAGAAATTTTATTACTTTTCTAGAATCAGGAGGTCTCAGCACTTCCGAAATGTCATCAAATGTTCAACCGGGGCCCAAAAAGATGCCTAGTTAGAGCGACCTCCCTCCGTTTGAAATTTTTGTTAAACGACTCAAACTTCCAGTCTTTTATAGTTGGGGAATAAGTGAAATTTCGTTGTTGTTTTCGGTTTTCTTTGTTTTTGATGGCGCATCTTCCTTTCAAACTCAAATATTTTCAGTTCTCCTTCGTAAACTTTACCTTGACTCGGAATATTGACTGGAAAGCGTTCATATCCTCCGAAGTTGTGAGTTTTTTATTTCACCAGCAAAACTAAAATTTTTTGAGTGAAGGCCTCGATAAAGAACATCAAGGAGAAGATGGTTTCGGAAAATCCAGAACTCCTAAAAGACCTTTCCGCGTACAGAGATTTGATTGAAGAAATAGAAAATTCAGTTTTTCACCTTTTCGTTTTCGATATGATAAATCATGGCTTCAGCTTGAGCTCTATCCAACGGAAAATAATGCGATAAGAAACAAGGTGCTCATGGAAATAAAAGCTTATTACGCTGAAATTGATGAGAAGAATCTTGGAAGACTAAAGGTGAGTAGAAAATGAAAATTGATTTCCACCAGGTAAACTTTGAAAAATGCCTGTTTTGTTATTTTTTTGTTCAAATGAAAAAGCCCTCAATAAATAACTAAAATTGAAATAATTACAAGAACAAAAAAAGCCTACCAAGTTTATTTCTTCAAAGTCTTTTTGAATTTGAGATGATTATGAACTGAAGTCAAATTTTTTATAGAATCTAGCCAAAAAACTCGGAGAGAAGGAAGACGAAAAAGTGCAACGTCTACTCAAGATACTTTCCCCACGAGCTTCGGTGATGGCTCGACCTTTCATTTTTCTGTTTTTCGCCTTTGGTTTGTTTCACTTTTATCTCAGAAAATGGTTAGAAAATGAAAACTGGTATAGTTAGAATGAAAATTGGAATTTTCGGTTTAAAGACGCAGTTAAAAAGACAAAATCAGAAAAATTGACGAAAAAGCTTCAGAATAACCTCATAAAAAAAATAACAAAGATATAGTATGTGCTTCGATTTTTTTATCGAGTTGTGGTACCTCAAAAAAACACCAAAAAGCCTTTTTTTCAACTTTAATTTGATATAAAAAAACAAACTTTAAAACGCTTTGAAAGCGAGAGGCGGAAACCTTTGGTTTTTTCGGTTCATGATACGCTAAAGAACAAATCTTATTTTTTTCTTTGATTATACCGTCTCTCCCAGTTCCGTCTGAGAAAATACAAAAAAACGTTTTTTTTTTCACAACTTAATTGTAGAAAGCTTGATCTTTCTGAAACTTTCTCGAGTTGTGATGACTGTTATCTTTTTCACTCTGGTGGGAGTTCGGAGAAAATAAAGCAGCTTATGAAGTTTCAAAAAGATTCAACACGAGAAAAGTGTGAGAATTTTATTCAGTTCATTTTTTCCTTCTTCAACGCAGTTTTCAGCTTTATGCGCAATCGCTGCCCCCTGCATGGCTTTCCCGGCCTTCACAGTGACCCGTTTTCTGTTCAACGATACCGGCAAGACGGATAGAGCCTCAGCCAGCAGTTCTCATTCGAAAGCAGAAGACAGCTTTGACTCTATTGTTTCTAAGAAAAAAATTAAAAGTTCATGAAATGAGAAATTTTACATGTTTTTTAGTAAATGTTAGAAATTATGCAGGAGAGAGACTCTGAGACATAAATATTTTCAAAAAAACAAAAAAATCGATTTTTTGTTAGAGGCAGTGAAAAACAGAGCTGCCGTGTATGTTGCCTTTCCAAAGTCTTTTCTGGATGGTATTTCCAAAAATACCATGATTAAAAGTTTTTCTGGAAGCTTGAATCATTGGATGGGGTATAGCTGATTCAGGGCTGACTTGAGCCATCGAAAAAAGGGTCCTGACACGATAATGCACGAGATAGCGCCTGGAAAACTCAAAAGTGACTAAACTCAAAAGTGACTGGAGCCTAGACTGTGAATTTCTAACTCCGTTGGGCACTTGGAAGGAGAGGACCATAATAACGTACGAAAAGCTTGTAGTGGGCATTTGAGAGGAAAGGAAGCCGTTTAGTGGGTACTTTGACGAATTTTTGTGGATTCTTTCAGTCAGATCAATTGTCGCTATTTCGGTAGAATAGGACATGGATCGACGAGAAACATTTATGAGGTTTTTCTTATTCCGTTGAAAAATCTTTATTGATTGACTTTTCAAAAAAGTTTCGAATCAATCGAATGTAGTGTCGATCCTTTTTGTAAAAAAATAAAATTTTAGTTGATACCGTTTCAGGTCGGTTGCAGCTGTCCGACTGAATTGGTATCTCTCGTGAATTTTTAAACATGGGTCATGAAAGATAAATGAAGAATTATTTCGAGACTGCTCTCCTTTTTAACAGTAGAACTACATAGAAAAAATGAAGTGAAGAGAAAATTTCAGTCAGGAAATCCGGAAAGTTGAATCTTTCGCTCAAGTTTGAAGTTCTGAGTCAACAAATAGTCACTCCTCTTAAGATTGTCGTTTGATTTGAAATATTGTGTCTAAAAAGTTGAATAAGCTTTTCTTAAACGCCATATCAGTATCAAAAATCATTTTACTAGAAAAAAACAATATAATTAAAAAAAGTTAACGTGACCATTTTTAAGAAAATCGAGTTATTCCTAACAAAGTCGTCGCCATGAACTACACCGGTGAAACTCTTCTTTTTTTCATCTCCATCCGAAAATCTCATTTTATTGCCCATTTTTTTAAGTTGTTTTGGAAAAAAAAGACTACTAAAGTACAGACATTTTTAAAGTGTAAATTTTGTGAATTTCATACTTTTCGGAACATGATCGAAGGTTTACAGACATAAAACTGATTGAAGGAGAATGCAAAATTCCAAAGAAGTACCGTTTGAGAGAAAAGCAAATTACAAGTGGGACGAGCAATCGCGGGTAAAATTCGTTTTTATGCCAAGTTCAAAGTGATTTCGGTGATTTCAAAATTGTCTTTTTTCGTTTAAAAGGATTACACAGAAGTCACGGCATTTCGAGAGCCTTGACAAGGGAGGTCATTTTATTTTGAGGTTCTGATTTTTCTGAAAATTGGCCAGAACACTTGCTGTACCAGAAGAACATTCTAGAAGTCTAAAACTGCACAAATTCCTCGTTTTTGGGAAAAGACGCTTCAAAGTCGAAGAAAACCTTCAAACACATAAAAATCGGCTTTTTTGAGACTTTAAGCTTAAATTTCTCAAAAACTAGGAAGTTGTGCAGGTTGAGACTTTCAGAGTCCTCATTTGGTACATCAAGAAGGGTTCTGGCCAATTTTCAGGAAATTCCCAATCGCTAAAATGACCGTCCCTGTGAGGAAATTTGGGTCCTACAACGAGTTATAGAATTTTGACTAGGGCTTGGTCTCCGTATGTAGGGAGACTTCTGAATTAGTTTCCTAGGTTCACCAGATAAGATTTTTCAGGCTGAATCCCTATCTGTTGAAAAAATTAGGGGTCTCAAAAGTCTAGAATTTCAAAGGGTTGCCTCGGGGCTTAAGGTCGCCCGGGGCCTCCCGTATCATTCAGAAGCACTGACCGGGATTGCTTTGAACTAGCAATAACTGAATTTTCATCAATGATCCATTTCAGATTCGAGTCCTACATGAGTAATTTGATTGTTGGAGACGTCGATGGGGTCAGCGATAACGCTCGCGATGTCTCCGAAAAGTTGAACAGCGGATCTGTGAAATCTTCTGTCCTGTTTTCATTCGTGAGATTATCCAGTTCTTGACATCTATCTTGTCGATTCTCATTAAACAGTAATTTCCTTTATCTATGTCAATTTTTCACGGAAAAACTCTTGAGAAAATGGGTTTTTGATGCTTTTAGTGATCAGTAGGATAACGAAGGGAGTTACTAGATTTTAAAAAAAGTTGATTCCTCTTTCAGCCCGTCGTTCTGGTCGCTTTTGTATTTTTCCTACTGTTGGCAATTGGAATGGTCGTTGCCCACTTTTTCACGCCAACTAAGGAAAGTTTAAGGAAACCCAAGGCGAGTCTAGATCCTACGGATATTTTTTTTTTGTGATGAAAAACGAAAAAGAATTGATGAAATTCTGTTGAGACGTTACCTATAGATCCTTCATTCTTGTCCCTTCAACTTTTTAGTATAATATTAACGTTCAAAGACGATAAGAAACTGTTTTTCCACTGAAATGATAAATTACGATCTTTGAAGCCTTCTTGGTTCAGACTTTTGATCAGATTTTCGAAATATTTCCTTTTGAAACTTTCTTGTAGAGAGATTTTCCTACTGTTCAGGATTATTAACTTGAATATTTCAGAAACAAACAAGTGATTCTAGTGGGAAAGTGGCCGCTGCGATGATTGGACTGTGTCTCCTGCTCGTTTTAACTGGAAACGGTCTTTTCGTCTTTGCCAATTTAACCCTGATTAATACATCAACGGAAGTGTCCAGTATGATGTACGATATGGAAAAAGGTGCTTCTCATCGTTATTTCCTTATAAGAGACGTTTTTGGGAAATCTTTTAAAAAACTTGCTCGATCCCTTCCCGAAGGCCTAGGTTATGATTCTATGTAGACTTTCTGTGCTTCCAGTTTTTAGGGTAGTAACTTTGCATTTTACTCAGAATTAGGTCTGAAACTCATATTTCGTAACTTTGAATATTTATAGCTTTGAAAATTTAAGTTTTGCGCAAGACTACAAAGGATTTTTCTTTAGCGACATTTTGAGCTTAGTTTCAGATTATTTCAGACTTCGCCCGAAAGGAAAATTTACCAGTTATAAAATAGTCCAAAAAGTCTTCCAAACTTTTGGAAAATTTTCAGGAATGGAAAACTATTTTTATGTCTACTTTTCGAATGTCGTCTGCGTCTTGGATGAACCATTGAAGCGAGTTATGAATGAAATCATCCCGGAACTTTACAACGCCCAAATAGTAGAGAAAAACAGAGTGGAATTCCAACTAGTTCTGAATTCCTCCACAAATTTGGAAATGTCTCTCTATGCTTTTCGTAATTTTACATACGTATGTTTTTTTTTCTCACCTTTTCATCAAAGATTGGTCAATTTTAGGCATTTCAAAATGGATACTGTTGTGAGGACTTTTTTAAGGAGATTGCTGAACCTTTGCGGAAAATCCAAAGTGGCGAGGTTATTGACACATTCGGATCAAAATGTATTGAGTGAAATTAAAAGCTGAACTATAGCCAATTCATCCCGACTTGAAAGACAAGGGAGGCGGAACGCGTAGCGTGTGCGTACGCGGTTCTTGGCACGCGTTCAATTCAACTGCCAGCGACTATTTGAAGAGCTTGGTCAGTGCTCTTTTTGTGTCTACTCTGCTATTAATTAATGCAGAAATTAAAATAATTAAAAAAATAATTAAAAAAAATAAATGAAAAAAAGCGGTGACCTAGCTTTCCAAATAGTCGCTGACGGTTGAATTGAACTCGTGCCAAGAACCGCGTACGCACACGCTACGCGTCCCGCCTCCCTCGCCTTCCAAGTCGGGATGGATTGACTATCAAAAAGTCATCTTTCAATCATTTCAAATAGAATCTTCAAATTGAAAACAAATGTGTCGCTTCAAAAATTGTTCTCCTTAGACAAAACGTGTTTTTTGCTGTGAGATTTCCTCCCATTTGAAGTTTAGAATCAATCTCTGACCAATCTTGGTGAAAAATCAGAGCGCAATGCCATAACAGTCATGACACAGTTTTTGGAGGTATACTTCTACTAAAGTCTGTATGATTTTCGATATAATTCAGAAAGTCGAGAAGAAAAAAACGAGCATCGAAGCCAGAAAGGATTACGATCCAGCCCCAGAAGTTTTTTCCTCTCTTTGATTTAAAAAAAGAACATTTTTAGGTATTGAACTCTTTCAAACTTCTGTTCTACTTGCTCAGCATTCCTTTCGTCGTTAGTTCCCTAGTGATTCTTGCACTTGGCTTCGTCACTCTCTTTCGATTTGCGAAGAAACTCCGGGGAGGAAAAATTGATGAGAAATCTATTTTTATTGGAGAGTTAGAGTCTGTGTGGAACGACTTGAAATTTCATGGAACGACATTCCGCTGTTCCGCTGCGTGCGTTTGCGAAGCGTCTTTCGAATCTAGGTTGCGATTTCAATTGATTGTTATTGCTGTGGGAACACATGAAAGTAGAGTACCTTAATAAAAGAAAAAAAAAATTTAAAAGCGCGACCAAGATTTGCAAAGGCGCGCAGCGGCACAGCGGAATGTCGTTCAATGAAATTCCAAGTCGTGGTACAAAGGCTATAAGATGAGAACGATAATCAGTTATTATTTTGATGAATGTGAGCTGAAAAAAATTCCAATTTTTCTTTATAACAGTCATTGGATCTCGAAATATTCATAATTAGTTAAATGTGATATTTTGTTGATGTTTTTCCGTTTCGAAAAAGCAGAAACGTGTTTGCTGACCACAAAGGTATTTTCCCTTTGTGGTTGGAATTTTTCTGAGGTTTAACCAGATTTCTTCTTGATAAATATCCTGAAAGTCAGCAATTATTCCCAATTCTTTGAGAAAAAGACCCCTCAAAGTTGAGTAAACCCACGAATTTCGTTGGACTAGGCTTTTTTAAGGGTTTGAGGTCGTATTTTTCAGAAAGATAGGAAGTTTTGCAGATTGAGATTTTCAGGATCTTCATCTCAAATTTCATTCTGGTTTTTTTTTTTGAAAATTCCCAACCGCAAAAGGACTATCCTTGTGAGAGATCAGCTCGATTTCGTACAAGACTCATAAAAAAATTTTTCCAGAAAGAATAATTTAGGAGGAACTAAAACTTGGTTGCTTTGAATACTCTAAAAAGGAAACTTTGAAGAGTTTTTCATAAGATTTATCATTTTTTTCAGACGGCAGTGGACATGCTTTTTTTGGATTTGCGGCATTATCTTATTTTTAATAACAGGGTTTTTTTTTCTAAAAAAAATCAGTTAAGCTGAAATTTTCGCAGGTTTTGTTTTCTCACCAGCGGTATTGCCTACGTGAAATCTGTGTCATTTCTGGAACATCCGGCCGTTTTGAAGTCACTTGACTTTGATTTCACTGACTTTGGCAATAAGTCTATTGATTCTAGGTAGGATTGCGGGCGATAAATTAAATGAATAATATCAAAGAAGTTTAAATCGAAATTCACGGACTAAAATGAAAGAGAACCTTTTTTTTCAGGACTGTCCTTCGTGAAATCAAAAAGAAAGGTGTATTCAATTTGACAAACACGGAAACTCTCTACGAAACGCTTCTCGATGCGGTATTTTTTTCTCTTTTTTTGTTTATGCAGCTGATTTTTCTTTGTATAATATTACTATTGGACATAAAAAAACTTTGAAAAAAAAGATTATTTAAAAATATATTCCTACGAGACGTTTTTTCTTGTAGTCTTCCAAAGAATGTACATACGGAAACACACTCCCAACTTTCTTGTATGGAGCTTGATCATTTTGAAACCATCTGGAGTTGTTACGAATTTTTTTTTAGTGACAATCTGGTGAATTTCAGTTTTTTGAAGAAAGACGCAGTTTATAGATATTAAAAAAAGCTGTGAACAAAAATAACTTTTTCCGATTTCATTTTTGACAGTTACATACTATTCTTCAAAACGAACATTTATTTTCAGTTCTCGTTGGGAAATATTATGCCGTCTATATTTATTGTCTGGAAAGAGTCATTATCCTACGACGTTGTGAGTTTTTTGTTTCAAATCAGCTCAACTTAATTTCCTTGAATAAAGGCCACGATAAAGAACAGCACCGAGAAGTTGGCTTCGAGAAAAGTAGTTCCTCCAAAAGAACTTTACAAGCTGGAGAAATCGATCGCAGATTTGAAAGCTTCAGTTTTTCACCTTTTCGGTTTCGATAAGATAAATTATGGCTTCAGCTTCGGCTCTATCCAACGGAAGATAATGCGATAAGAAACAAGGTGCTCATGGAAATGAAAGCCTATTACGTTAAAATTGATGAGAAAATTCTTACAAGACTAACGGTGAGTACAAAACTTTTTGAAATTGAGAGGATTATCCACTGAAATCGAAATTCTACAGAACCTAGCGAAAAAACTCGGTGAGGAAGGAGACGAAAAAATGCAAAGTTTACTGAAGATACTTCCTCTACGAGCAACGGAAGAGATTGCCCGACCTTTCAATTTTTTATTCTTCGCCTCTGGTTCGTTTTCTTATCCAGTACTAGCACCAAATTTGGAATTGAGAATATTGATCGTTAGTAGTATCCAAGATTACGTCTACCAATTTTTGGTCCAGTTTTGGTAGTTCGAAAAATCGAAAAGCCTTTTTTAATAGTGATGCGAGGTAAAGCAAAAATTAAAAAAAAAAAAGATTTTAAAAAATCGTAACTTTAGTCTTGCCGTGCAAATCTTCAGAAGTTTACGAATGCGAAAGTGTTTTTTTTTCCTTTCTCTCGATTGATTGATTTTCTTCTCAAACCTTTCAGTTGTATGCGCAATCGCTGCCACCTGTATGACTTTCCCGGCCTTCACCGTAACCCGATTTCTTTTCGGCGGTACCAGCAAGACAACGGATTGGACGTCAGTCAGCGGAACTCAGTCGAAAGCAGAAGAAAGCCCCAACTACAAGACTTCTTCCAAAAATTCTTCTAGTATATCATTCCCAAATATTAACAAAAATGCAGCCAAATGAAAAATTTACTTGTATTTTTCCGTAACTGTTCGATGGTTGGTCAGAAGAGAGATTCTCAGAAATCCTGAACATCTGACCTCGGCCCAACGCACAGCTCTGCTCACTTGTATAATGTACTTGAAATTTCAAGGAATACTGGTTTTGTTAGAAGTTTCTTACTAGCAGTGCTGGTTGGGTAAATTCGACTTGGTTTTTGGTTTTCGGCCCATGTTTCGGCTCCGTAGCATAGCGCCGGAAGGACGGTTTGAGATTCCAAACTCTTGACGCTGATAAGCTTAAATATCTGTTTTATTGGGTTCAGAGCTGCCCATGCGGATGCTCTTCTGCGTCTTCTGATCTTGCTGTTTTATGTTTATCGACCATCCTATGTAGACGTAGTGAGACGTGTCCGAAATCGATGAGCCTCCTATGATTCGCCTTTGTTACGCACGACTTCTGTTTTCGATCTGTTCATATAGTCCGTTTTTCGCGACTTGAAAGGGCGGGACCTCTCTGCGCTCTTCTTATCTCTCAACGTCTCTCTCATTTTTAGGTGTTTTTTCCATGTTTCTCTGACGTCGCCGGTGAGGGAACAAAGAGACGCAGACACGCAAGAATTCTCAAGTCGCGGGGGACTGACTATATACACTGCGACCCATAATTATAGACCCACCCTAATTTCTCCGATTTTAAGAAAGATTGAAAAACTTTGAGCCACCAAACTTTTTTTGTGATAAACCTTGTTGATAAGGAACATAATCATATCATAATTATCAATCACGCAGTTGAAAAGTTTTTCAAGATACGAGAAAATCTGATTTTTGACCGACCCAGAATTATAGACCCACCCCAGAGTTTTCCGAGTTTTCGTTTCAGGTAACACGTTTTTCCTGTTTTTTTCAGTGGTATATAAGAGAAAAAGTCCTCGTGTATCACTATAAGCCATAATGCCTAAATCTACTCAACTTGATAATACCGAAAAAGCGGTAATCGATGCTCTACTCAACGGCTTGTCCCATCGGGAAATCGCTCGTCAGACGGGTCGCTCAAGACGAACTATTGACCGTTATGCAAGGAATCCGCAAGAATACGGCACAGCAATACATTCTGGACGGCACAGGCTGCTATCGGTTCAAGCTGAACGAGACGTCTGTCGAAAAGCATCAAACTCTACGAAGTCCGCCAACTAGAGTTCTCAAAAGTAAATGTTTGAACGAACGTTCAACCAAACATTTTCCGAACGTTTGATGAATTCGACCAATTAGTTAAATTTCACATGAACCGTTTGTTAAAAACTTCATTTTGGTTAAATTTCATAACTGAGCATTTAAAAAAATGAACAATTACTTATTTTTTTCGAAAAAAATTTTGGTTAAAAAAATGAACATTTAAATTTCATTTTGAAATTTTTTTGGTCAAAAAAAAGTAAACATTTAAAATTCATTTCGGAAATTTTTGGTCAAAAAAAGTGAACATTTAAATTTCACTTTGAAAATTTTTGGTCAGAAAAAGTAAACATTTAAAGTTCACTTTGAAAATTTTAGTCAAAAAAATGAACATTTAAAAATTCATTTTAGAAATTTTTGGTCAAAAATAGTGACCATTCAAATTTCACTTTGAAAATTTTTTTCAAAAAAAGGTAAACATTTATTCATTAATTAATTCATTACTATTACGGCACTTGGCAGTATCTGTGCCAGAGTCAATTCTATCTCAGTCTACTCCAAATGAAATCTTGAATCGATTACTTCGAAATTCAAACTAATTTCTGGTTATAGATTAATAAATCTGTTAGAAAAACAGTGATCTGGATGGTCAAGGGCAAAGCTAAAAAGCCGGTTAAGGCCGAGAAAAAAATTATATAGAACCGGTCAAAAAAATGAGCAGACCGGAAGAAAGGTGCTATCTGGATTAATTGAATGAGGAAAAAAAGGAAAAGTATTGATTTGGATTTTTGGTTCGGAAAATCCAGGTTCGGAAAAATTATCGGCCAAAAAAAGTGAACATTTAATTTTTCACAGTTGAAAAAAAAATTTTTTCTACGAAAAAAAGTAAACATCTAAAAATTCGTTTTGAAAATTTTTGGTCAAAAAAAGTAAACATTTAAAATTCATTTTGAAAATTTTTGTTCAAAAAGAGTAAACATTTAAAAATTCGTTTCGGAAATTTTTGGTCAAAAAAAGTGAACATTTAAATTTCACTTTTTGAAAATTTGGTCATTAGGACGAACATTTATTTACTAGTCAGAATATGATTGTTTAGAAAATGACCATTCATTTTTTTCAGTCATTATTTGAAAAAGTCACAAAATGAAAAGAATGAAAGTGATCAATTTTGGTTGATCTTTCAAAAACGACATTCGTTTGAAATGTCAAAAAGAAAATTTTTCGTTTTTGAAAAATGTCATTTTTTTCGATTGGTCATTTTGAGAACTCTACCGCCAACCAAATCAGATCCGAAATTCCTGAAAACGTCTCGAAGAACACCATCTTACGAACAATTCATCGGTCCGGTCGACTTGTGAATACTCCAATGAAGGCAGCACCTCGTCTACAGCAACGCCATAAGAATGAACGGCTCCAGTTTGCACGCTCTAACATGGCCACGGATTGGAATAAAGTATCAATTTTTTCTATCACCTTATGATTCCCAATTTTTCTGTTCAGATCATCTTCAGCGACGAGAAGAAATTCAACCTCGATGGGCCAGATGGGTACGCTCACTACTGGAGAGATTTGAGGAAAGATCCGATGTACTTCTCCAAGAGAAACTTCGGCAGCCTCATGGTCTGGGCGGCTTTCTGCGGCAACGGGACGGTAGCTCTTTCTTTTATTGGGACCAGAACGAATTTGCAAGACTACCAGCAACTGCTTGCCCAGCATCTCCTGCCCTATCTCCGTCGCCGACGACGTGCTAATATGATTTTCCAACAAGACAATGCATCTGTTCACGCGAGCAACTCCACATTGGCTTGGTTTGCGGCCAAGAACGTGGTTCTTCTGGACTGGCCCGCGTGCAGTCCTGACCTCAACCCTGTAGAGAATTTATGTCAGTCCTTGTACGAAGGGTCTACGCGAATGCCAAGCAGTATACAACGGTCAACGATCTGAAAAAGAGCGATTCGTGCCGAGTGGGATGGTTTGGACAAGTCACTGCTGCAATCACTCGTTGGCAGCATGCCGAACAGGATTTTTCGAAGTCGCTCAGAAACAAGGAGGCATCACACATTATTAATTAATCTTTTTGTTATACTTTGTTGACTTTGTGAAATGAATTTTTGTTGATTTTTTATAGTGGGTCTATAATTCTGGGTCGGTCAAAAAAATCAGATTTTTCTCGTATCTTGAAAAAAACTTTTCAACTGGGTGATTGATAATTATATTATGATTATGTTCCTTATCAACAAGGTTTATCACAAAAAAAGTTTGGTGGCTGAAAGTTTTTTTCAATCTTTCTTAAAATCGGAGAAATTAGGGTGGGTCTATAATTATGGGTCGCAGTGTATAGACCGGCTTTGGCACTGGTCTTGTGGAGGTTCTTGAAGTTCGGTTGCTGATCAGTACTATAACGTCGGCTATGTTGCAAATTTTCTTGTCAACAATTTTGATCCTTTTTTTGTTCCAGTCTAGGTCGAGTATTGCGTCTTGCAGCGCGGTAGTGAAAAGCTTATGTGAGATGGGCTCCTTACTTCACTTCTTTGCTGATAGATATCTATATGTTCTTGGCTAAGGTTCTGACACCCGTGAAGGTGTTCGTGTGGAATTCCTCGAGAGGATTAATGTTTTTTGAGTTGATTACCTTGATGAGGGCGTTTCAGACCGCAATAAGTTAAAGAAAATGACTCGGGCAAAGTCGGAATAATGGACGCTAAAAGGAAGAGGCTCAAAAAAGGCCGCAGAAAGGCAACAAAAAGAGAGCAAAGAAAGCGACGAAGAGAGGCAGTAAAAATGGTGCATAAGGGCCGATGAAATAGAGCAAAAAGGCAGCAAGAAGGGACCTTTGTCACCCTAAAAGGAAAATTCTATGGAGCCTTTTTCCACCCTTTCCGACTTTGCCTATGGATTAAAAATAATAAACTATGAAATGAACTTTTCGAAAAAAAAGGGCCAATCAACGAAAAAACTGCGAAGACGTGTATGAGGATCGCGTCATTTCACCGCGTCGCACCGACGGAACATCGCCGTTTCGCATTCAGAACTCTCGAAACGAATGGCTGCGACCAAAGGACCAACAGGAAACAAGGCCGGCGAACCCGCTTTTCAGCTCAAGGTTTTTTTCTTGTTTGAAAGTTATAGCGACTAGAATGATTCCTCATCCACCTTAGACACCAATAAAAAATTTTCAGGTTGAGCCGTTTGACAAGTTTGTGTTCAAGTACAAGCTGAACGAGGATGCGAACATCGACGTGAAGATAACCAACACGCTCAAGGAGCGCCAATGCTATAAAGTCATATTTTCGTGTTGCTAAACAGCTTGGTTTCAAACTGTTTTCAGGTGAAATGCACCGACAATGAGATATTCCGAGTGCGACCACCTCTCGCTTTCCTCAAGGTCTAGGCTTTATTGACTTCTCTTGAGACGTCAAGCTTTCGGACAAACTCTTGTTTAGATCGAAAGTGAGAGAAAAATTTTTTTCTCAGGACTTAGATGTAGATCTTATATAGCTATGCAGCTAAAACAGGGTTTGAGACTCAAATTTAAATAAAAATTCTAGGTTTTTCAAATCAAATATGCAAGCTGAGCAATAAGTTTCGAAATATGTGACAAGCAGAAAAAAGACGAGTTTACGGTACCCTTGGATCCTTGCAGCCAGGTGAATCGACAGTCGTGAGAGTCACGGCCAGGCTGAAAAGCCAGCCCGAGTCGAGCAAGCATTTTTTCGCCATTTACCACACCAAGTGCAGCGATATGAACAAGACGCCGCGACAGGTAACATGAGCAACACCGTATCGTGACATCGATTCATACAGGCCTGGACGGCCGAAACGAAGCCGGACGGTGTTATGAGGGCACCTGTCCTCTTTGAAGACGCTGGTGCTGTTGGAGAAGAAAAGAAAGATGAGAAGAAAGACGAGAAGAAAGACGAGAAGAAGGAGGAGAAGAAGGAAGAGAAAAAGGAGGAGAAGAAAGACGAGGAGAAAAAAGATGAAGTGAAGAAGGAAGAGAAGAAAGAAGAGGAGAAGAATGATGAAGTCAAGAAGGTCTCTCTTTTTTGGAAGTTCTTTATTATGACCAAGTTTCAGGAAGAAAAAAAGGAATGAGAAGCGCGCACCGTTTGCCAACTCGCCCCGCCCACAGTATTTTCACGCCCCCGCCCCGCAACATTTTCTGTTTTGGCCATTCATTTGAACCCAATTGTGTTCCTGACATTGTTCCGGCTCAACGGTAATGATAAACCAATGGGAAAACATGTATCACTAGACGAAAAAAGCGTTCTTATGATGATCTTGCATGGAAAAAGTTTATGATCAAAATTTAGTTTGAGAAAAAGTTTGAATGAAAGAAACTTGGTATTTTTCTTCTTTGAAGAATTGGACCTTTCTCAAAATAATCGTTGTTTCATCCCCACAAATATTGATTTTTGATGAGAAGTTTTGCTCAGTTACGAAAGAAAAAAAACAAATTCAACATTATTTCAATCTCACCACGATATTGTATGACTTGACCAGGAAGAAAAAATAGCACGTAAACAAGGAGAATTGGAGAAAGAAGTCGACACGGTATCTTGTGGTGAATGAAATGAAAAAAAAAATCAGAAAAGCCTTGATCATTTTTTAAAAAGTCGACTTATCTCTGTCTCCAACTTTGACAATGCTTTAGGAAACTAGGAACATTCATAATTTTAATAATAAAACCATCATCATCATAAAAAAAATAGAACAAACTTGGAAATGACTGAAGTCAACGGGAGGCTTGAAAACGTGTCGCAAAAAAAGCCCATCTTTCCAGGAAGTTCAGAATCTTCAGTGTAAAAGTTCAGTGAGAAAATTTTATTAATCACACCTCTTAAGGGGTTTCAAATGAAAAAGCTTGACAGAACACACAAAAAAAACTTGTGATGATCCAATAAATGAGAGTTGTCTCAAAAGTAGCTTCTGTCACAGAAAAAAAAAACTTTTCGATGGAAAAATGGAAGAAGAATGATAAAATTTCGCAATATTCATTGCTTCAAATTAAGTGTTGATTAACATTTCTCTTGTATATTTGTTTTTTTCATACAACTGTCAAAAACTGCGTATTAAAAAAACCAACCTTCTGACGGAAAAAACATCGATTCTACAACTTTCACGCTTTTTCGTCACTTCTTGAGATCCGCTTTCTCCGAGTCATCACCTTGAAATAAAATTTTCACAATGATAAAGTTATGAAAAGATGATGGGTTTCACTTCAGTAATCGACATTTCTAAGCGGATTAAAAAATTTGAAAAGAACTACAAAAAAAAAAAAATCAAAATTAACTTTTTATTTTTTGAGTGTATTTTACTCCCACTAAATAAATGAGATACATGAAAAAGCTGTGTGAACCGTGTGGGAAAACAAATTTTGACAAATTGAAAATTGAAAAGAAAAAAAAATGAGAAAAAGAAAAATTCTGCTGATGGACTTGACGCGAAAGACAATACTGTGCGTGGGAAAAATATAGTTGACTAATTCAGATTTGAAAAAAACCTGAAATGCATCAAAATGAGCGAAAAACGAAAAGTGGACGAGCAAATAAATGAAAAATTCTGCTGAAAGGTTTTCGGGTCCCAAGATGGGCTCACCAATTTTCACAGCGCAGCCTGCGCCTTTAATTTGGATCCGGACTCCGGATTCGCGGTGCTTGAAGCGACATTTCTACGATTTTTATGCCGTGTTCAAAGTGATTCCGCGAAATTCAAAATAGCCGTCAGAGAAAGAGAAAGATAACTAAATTTTGGAGGGTCAGGGACCATTTTGCATTTCGCGGAAATTACTTTGAACACGGCATTAAATTGTTTCGATACTGTTCTACAATACAAAAAGACTGTTCTACAACAAAGAAACATCTGAAGATATGATTTTTATGGATATTGTGGAGAATAGGATTGAAATCTACAGTTTTACGGGAATATATGATTATATATCGCGACTATTCGCGTGTTTGTGGATTCATTCTTCACTGATTATTCCAGCGACAATGTCATTTTCCGTGCTCGTTGGTTTTTGGATCTTTGCTCCTCTACTTTTTTTTCTTCCTGCTTCCTACTGTTTTAGGAGGATGGGGATATTTCTCCAAGGCGTCGCCAAAATACACCTTCCCCCGAAGAAAGAGATGGTGCTGGAGCGGATTGCGATCTCGATGAGCCTGTTTGTCCCTGCGGAACTGCAGGGGTCAGGAATTCATAGATTGATTTTGTTCATATTTTTTTGCGGTAAATGGGAAAATTGTTAGTGAACTTTTTTAGGGATTTGACGTTTCAGGGGACCCTATGGTAGCCGATTTAGTAGCCATTAAAGGAAAACTGCTCTAGTGGTAACTAGGAGGAAAATTAGTGACTTTGATAGAGGGGTTTTTAATGAACACCTTAATGACTTCTCCAAGTGTTCCTTGAGGAATTTCTCAAGTTTTCACTGGTTTTTTGCAGTCAAGTCCAAAGTCTTCTTTTCATAACTGTAGTCGATCCTTCTGGACTTGAAAGGCGAGGAAGGTGGGGCAAGGGGCGGGACGCGTAGCGTGTGCGTACGCGGTTCTTGGCGCGAGTTCAATTCAAGCACCACCGACTATCTGAAAAGCTCGGTCACCGATCTTTTTCGAGGTTTTCTACTATTTTTTGATGCACACATGGACATAATCAATAAATAATTGAAAAAGGAATGAAAAAAGCGAAAAACGAGCTCTTCAAATCGTCGTTGGCGGTTGAATCGAACTCGTGCCAAGAATGGCGTACGCACACGCTACGCTTCCCGCCTCCCTCGCCCTTTAATTCACGGAAAATAGACTACATAAATTCTTCAAATATAGCCTGTGTGCCACGACTTGGAATTTCATCAAACGACATTCCGCTGTTCCGCTGCGCGCCTTTGCAAACCTTTGTCGCGCTTTTAATTTTTTTGTCTTTTTTCATGGTACTCTACTTTCATGTGCTCCCACAGCAATAACAATCAATTGAAAGCGTGACCTAGATTCGAAAGACGCTTCGCGAACGCACGCAGCGAAACCGCGGAATGTCGTTCAGTGAAATTTCAAGTCGTGCCACACAGACTATAGACACCATTGTTCAGTGTTGGGCGAAAGCTGCGATTTTCTACTACGCGATTTCGCTTGCATTACAAGTTGTCCACTACGTTTTTAAGAGGTTAGACATCCAGTACACGCCTTGAAAAAACTTTTTTATTCGCAGACAAGAGTTCCACGAACATCCCACTACGAAAAAGGCATATGTCGTGCACACGGCGGAAGGCACCATGCTTGTGTTGGTAAGAATTATTATTCATTCTGGATTGTGGGATGGCTGGCTTGACCCAGGGAGGCCTCAAACAAGAAATCGTAACTTTTCTTCAAGTCGAATGTCCGACTTTTCACCACAAAAATGAATTTTTTGGTTATTTTTCACTGTGAGTTCAGTAGAAATTATGGTTTCACAAGTAAAAAATATTTTTTCATTTCGCAAATTTAGTGGCCGCCCCAGCCTGATGTACAAGCACTCGGATATTGGTAACACGAAATGGACGTGCTCCGGACGTTTCTGTGCAACTCTAGGGATCACTTAAAAGTGCTGAAGCTACTAAAATGATCCCTAGAAATGCCCAAAAAAGTCCGGAGCACGTCCGTTTCACAATACCTTGGTATGTCCGAGACTGAATTCATTGGAATAATTTTTGTCCATAGAGCAACTTTTCTCTGAATAGCTCTTATGTATTATCTCGCTCTACAAGCTGCAATGGACGTGCTCCGGACGTTTCTGGGCAACTCTAGGGATCACTTGAAGCTACTGAAGCTACTAAAATGGTCACTAGAAATGCTCAGAAACGTCCGGAGCACGTCCGTTTCACAATACCTTGTTATGTCCGAGCCAGAATTCATTCGAATAATTTTTGTCCATGGAGCAACTTTGCTCTGAATCGATCTTTGAGCGGCTTTAACTTTTCATGTTCTCACTTTGAACCAATTTTTCTTCAAATAAAGGAACTTATGTATAATTTCGCTCTACAAGCTGAAATCAATATCTCAAAAATAATTTTAAGGCTTTCCTCGTCATTTTCTTCATGTTGGGTATTTGTTGCCGTTCGAGAGCTATTTTCTCGATCGCCGCTTTTTTTCAGGTTTCTCTGTAGTTTTTCAGGCATTTTCGATGTTTTGGTTCAGATTGTGAGCTGTATCGTAACGTTTTATAGCCTGTTTGATGTCATTTGGCATTGGAAAGATGCGAAGGAGGAAGGTATGTTCTTGGCTTCGTAGAATATAAATTTGGATTTTTTTTTAGGAATTTTAATATCTTTAAGAAACTTCGTTTTGAAAAAAAAAGATTTCCATGCTCAAATAAATCCTAGAATGATTCAGAAAAGACGGCTGAAATGACGGGGGTGCTTATTTGGACGTCTATCAGCTTCATAATACAGCTTTTCTTCGCCCAGGTCTTCATAAAGCTTTCGTGCTGCGGCTGAATTTTTTCCATGCTGGCAAATAAACGAATTCCTGAACAATTTTTATATTCATTTCTACTGAAAAATGATAATTAGGTTTGATGAGAAGATTCTCGTGTTCGACGGGGCAATGGAAGATCTGGGCTCCGAAATGAGTTTGAGAAAAAATGAATGGTCTTTCGTGACCAGAGGGACAAGATCTACATACCCTCCAAAATGAGCTCAATCAGAATTTCCGACCTTTGAGAGTCCCTAACTTTTTTCACAGGTCTCGAGAGCAACTTTTGAGAACAGATTTGAAATCAGCGGGACTTCTCTGCGCCCTCCTGATCTCTCGGAGGCCCTCTCATCTTCATGTGCTATTTCCATGTTCCCCGGTGAGAGAACAGAGAGACGCAGACATGCGAAAACTGTAAAGTCGCGACGGACGGATTATACCGTAAACACCAGCTTTATTTATTTATTTTTTCAACGTTATGAGGTTAAAAAAAGTTGCCACTGCTAGATTTTCACGTTCTTGAAATTCCAGAACTTCATTTAGGAAAAAAAAGAGGTGTTTTGTAACATTCTGACTTGTCTGTGCTCTTCTTTCCTCTCTGGCGAGGTCAATGAAGCAAAAAAGCTTGAAGCGAGAGAAAATAGAGCCCAGAGAACTCAGAAGTTTTGAAGGACAAGTCGAATAAGAACTAGTTCAAAAATTACCAGTCCTAAAAATGAAACAGATTTTCGAAATTCCGAACTAAGAAAAGTTTAGGGGGTCGCGATAATAGAAAAAGACCCTTAAACAATTTTAAAAAAATATTTTAGGGGCCCGAATCGTTTAGGGGGTTCAAGGAAAGCTCCGGCGCCCCTATCGGGGCCTCCCAAACTTTTTTTAGAATAAATTAAACCTCGATAAAAGAGATTCATAGATCAAGAATGCACGTGTGATTGAAAATAGATAGTTCTTTCATTCCTGTCAATTGCCATTTGGGCAAAATGTCCGTCTCTTCAATGGTCGGTCCCCAATCTTTGTCCGAAATTCTGGTTTTCAGGAAACCGACGATTTCTCGCCGAGGTACAGTTTCAAGAATGACCAGAGAGATCCTGCCGGCCAAGATTGCGATTTGAATCAACGTGTTTGCCCTTGTGGAACTGCTGGGGTCAGTTCTTCCTATCCAAAATCATGAGAACAAAAAAACAATGGATTTTTAAAGTGAATCGTTAATATTTCTGTGTGACTTCATTTTCCCTTCAGGTAAGGTGACTATTTTTTATTGACCTCATTTCGAAAATGAAAAATACACAAGTAAAAATATTTGTTCCATATATTTATTCTGCAGTGCTGGGTTAAAGTCAATCTCGTATTTTCCTTGCTCGTCTTTTCGTCGAATATTATCTCTATATTCGTCGTCCAGTTAGTTTTTTTGGAAATAAGATAACCTTTTTTTACGGGCTCGGTTTTATTTTCATGAAACTTGGCTCAGTTTCAATAAAAAGAAAATCTTTATTTCAAAACAAAAAAAGAAAAAAATTCTAGGAATAAATCTGATTTTTCGGGTTGAGACGCTCCTAAGGGTAGGGACCGCAAGCCATTTCTTCAGAACGATTCAAAAAATATGTTTCTCCCATTGTTCGATAGAGGAGACTGTCCATTTTCATAATCCGTTTAGTTTTTGAAAAAAGCTCCACTAAGAAAAACGTTATGGCCAAAAAACTAGCGTGCGGCGTTCAACTGGAGGCAAAATCTCACGGTTTACCCGCTGCCGCACGCTTTCTTTTTAAATGTTTTTACGCATTTCTGAACCGTTTTCGAATCGGTTTTTTGTTCTGAGAGGTTGTCCGAACTGAGCCTCATGTTTTGATATGAATCTTTTGTACAATCCTTATAAGAATTTTTGATAAAATATCAAAAAACTACTTAGAAAAAAGGTCAGGAGGAATTTTCAGCTTATTTTTCTTTTTTCTAATCAGAAAAATTATTATCATTTGATTTGAAAAAAAAGGAAAAAATGAAAAATAATGTTATTTTGAAATAAAACAGGAAAAAAAGTGCAATTTGACTTCGAAAAAAACGGCTCCTGCAACATTTAAAATGGCGCATCGGTGTGTTTGACGCAAACACAGCTACGAACGCTTGCACGAATTCTTCCAAAGTTTCAAAAAAATTGCTTTTTTTCGAGGTTTTTCAAAGCCGTTATTTTTTTCGCGTCGATCGATTTTTTTCATAATTTTTTTCATTGATAGAATTTTTGAACGCTTAATAACATAATCAAAAGTATAGACGCGATCCTAATCTCTCATGCGTCAACGAGGCAGGCGAAAAAAAGGAGGTTTTTGGTAAAACTCAAATATAATTTGATTCGCTGTCCCAATAATTATTTTTCATTTTGAATTTTTTTGTTTGTGAGCACATTGTGAGTTTTTAAATCAAATAAAAAGTATACCTTGTCGCTGAAATTTTTTCGCATTTCAGCTTCAAAGTTTGGTGTCACTTTACAAGCTTTAATATTTTTTTCGCGTCGGTAGATTTTTTTCATTTTCACTCAAAAAATAAAGAAAGTGTTAATGTATAACATACTCAAAGTTCGGAAGCGTTCCTCACTTGGTTTTTCAGAAACGCGACGATTTTTGTGAAACTTGTCAGTTTTTTTCGTGTTAAATCTTACTTTTTTTCGCTTGTTTTTGAAAAAAATACATAGTTTTAAAAAAATATTCAGTCTTGTAGAGCGTTGTCGATTACATAGATTAACAGAAACAGTTCATTTTTAAAATGGGACTTTAGCTAGTATAAACGCCTCAAAACCGTTTTTGCAACAAAAAAATCGTCATTTTGGTGGCGTGAAGGGGCGGGGCTTTGCGCCCCCTACCTAAGGGCTTGAAATCGACCTTTTTTCCTTGTTCTGATATCAAGAACTTCAAAAGTAATGCCGTGTTCAAAGTGATTCCGCGAAATTCAAAATAGCCTTCAGAGAAAGAGAAAGATAACTAAATTTTGGAGGGTCAGAGACCATTTTGCATTTCGCGGAAATTACTTTGAACACGGCATAAATTAAGGCCGAGTTTCATCAAAAGTTCAACCGAGTCCTAAAATAGAAGTTTTTCCGAAAGCTCTTCCATTTCCCTGTTTCAGAGAGGAGAATCGGAAATCGCCTAGTCCAGAAAAAGAAAGGCACATAGCAACCTTGGGAAGCTCGGCGTTTTTTATGGTTATCTCTTTTTTCATTGATTTAACAAGCTTCAAAACGAACAATTCGAATTTTGCAGCTCATCCACATTATCTTTCTCGTTTTGGGACTCTGCTTCCGTTCAAAGCTGATTTTCACACTTATTGCTATCGCAGAGGTGAGATTTTCGTTGAAGTCATTTCACACAACTTTTAAATTTTCCTGTTATGTATACAATATCAATCATTTTTAACTAAACTACTGAATAAATAACAAGTAAAAACGATCCCGAGTAAGATAAAGTAGAGAAAAAAATCTTTCATTTTTCACCCCATGCTCTCTAACAAAAGTTGCGGTGCACCCCGCGTTGAACTTTCGGTGCACCCCGCAGTGTAACTACGGGTGTGCCCCGTTTAGCTTTAAATGCCTGTTAAAGGCATAGGGGCAGTAAAAAATGGGGTTTCATGTGAAAGAAGTATCTTCTATAGTTTTTCTTTGCGAATCGAATGGTGTACTCAAAAAAATTACAGGTGTGACAACTTTAGAAGAAAAACGCGATTTTACTTTCCCGCCTTTAATTTTGAAAAAAGCTTTGGATCGGCCTACGGACAAATGTTTACAGTAGCCGTGCACGCGATGTTGCGGACGTCTCATTAGACTCGCATTTTGTGAGAAATAACCGGATATCTGCTTCAAATTAAGGGTTTCTTTTCTGAAAAATTGATTAAGAAAACAAAAAACACACACCGATAATAAAGAAAACACAAAATATTGCTATCCCCATCGAAACCTGTGTAATATCATCATTTTTCACCAGAAAAGCTTTTTTGCAATCAAAGTTTGCAAATTATACATAGGGACCGCAGGCAGTTTTCTAGAAACCATCAGATTTAAATGATTTTCATATGACCGTGTACTTCATAGTCCTGGCAACTTTTAAAAAAAGAGATCTTGGAAAAATATTGACTCTGAACGAAGTTACAGCCATTAAAGCGCGCGTTTCGCGATTTCAATTCTCTGTAGAAAATTTGGTCGAGGTCGCGAAAAAAGTGGGCGTTGCAAGAGTGCGGCGCGCTCTCAAAGACCAGTAAAAAAATTAGAGAAAAAAAGTTTCTTGTTAATTTTTTTCGCACTAAAAACACACTAATGATAGTTTTTTTCATTATTGGAAATGATAGAACAATGTCCAAAGATGAAGACCAGCAAAAATAAACACTGAAAAAGAATAAGTTGAACGATTTTCAACGGCAAAAAAAGCAAAATTAATATTTACGGAGTTTTCAATGCTTTTGATGTTCAAAACTGTTAAAATATCATTAGGAAGTATGGATAAACGCAAATTCTCCCTGAAACAAGATTCGATACAGAACTCGGAACCAATAAAAGGTTGTGAATCCATAGAAACACGAATAAATTAATTATTAATGACTTTTATAACCATTCTTGTAGCAATACAGCACTTTTAAACGCGCTCAACTCATTAAAATCTACTTTTATGTCTTATTCAGGTGAATTTCCCGACTTTGAACGTGTTTTCCAGTGGAATCCGGATAGTGGGAGTTTGGCGAGACTAAAATAATTCTTTTGTTCTGGAAAAGCATGTGAAGTTCTATTTTGTTTTTCGAATTACATTACTGAACGTTTTGACTCATTTCAAAAAAGTTTTACGCTATTTTTGCTTTGAAAACATCGCGAATTCGGAATTTTCGTGGGTCGGGGAATGCACAATTTCGCCAACGCGCAAATGCAGGACGCTGTTTTTTTATTGTTCGAATGAATCAAATTTTTGAAAGCACAAGCAGGATTTTTTTCATTTTTTTGACTATGTTGAAGAAAAAAGTAATTCAAATCAAAATAAGAAAAAAAAATAATTTGCCTACGACTGCTAAAACACTTTCCCAAGTGTTTCAAAAAAATCAAAAATCAAAACTTATTTTTAAAATTAAGGTTGGAATGAAAGTTTTGTTTTTTATTTTTAAAATGTTCTAAAATTTATAGAGAACAGTTCAAAAAAAATTTTTACGATGTTTCGCGGAAAATGCCAAAGTTCCCGAATTTCGGAAGTTGCGATTTTCCGACGCTTCGATACTTGAAAGCACAAGCAGGATTTTACATGCTTAACAAAATAAGAAAAAAAAAATAACTTGCCTACGAGCGGGATTGTAAGTATTCAACGTTTTTCCACTTTTTCGCACAAAAGCGTCGCGAAAAAACGTCATTTTAACCGATCCTTTTTTTATTTACAGCTATTTCTTCTATGTAGAATTGTAGAGCATAGCCAATTGTATGTTGCCCTCAATTTTTTCCCAAAACGGTTCAGGGAAACTGCATAAACAACAATGAAATGTCAAAAATGCAACGAAATATACGACGTTTTTTGGTCAGCGAGGGGGTGTGGCCTTACGGTCCCTAATTATACATGAATAGAAAGCTTTTGTGACGAAAAGAACTTTGGTGAGAACAGAAAAAATTGAAGGCATGCTGGAAAGTGCGCGCTGTGCGCACTCTTTTCTCGTGCGCACGTAAGGAAAATGCGCACTCTTTTTTCAAATTTTGTACAGGAAATTGCGCTCTCTTTCTAACATCAGGAAAATGCGCACGGTGATTCCGCTCTTTTCTAGATTGAAGTCCGCATAAATCATCTCACTTTTGTCTTTGTCATGAAGAAGTCTTTCAGCTAAAGATGTATTGAACAGCTTTTTGATTATTTGAAATTTTATGGAGAATATTTCTTATCAGCGAATGATGTGCGGTCACTTCGGAATGAGATCAGGTGTAGTTTTGCAAAAAGTGAGATGCTCTCTTTTGAGACCAAGCTGATTTCAAGCTTGGTCTCAAAAAGCTGCCGCGAAAAATCTGCTAAAAAAAGTGAGGGGCTCTCAAAATATACAGATGTTGTCAATCTGATAACATTAAAACAATACAGAGTGGAGGAATAATTACAGCGACAAAAGTTTGTAGGATTAGTTCTCGCCGACCCGAGCTTATTTTTTTGTTCCAGTCATTATTCCTACCTATATATAATATGATGACCGTCGTGCCACGCTGATTTTTCAAAAAGTCGTTTCTGCCTTTTTGGGCGTTTACGGAAAGGCAGGCAGGCTTAGCAATGAAAAATGAAAGCCTAAAGCCCGGCCTTTAGGCCTTCATTTTCAATTTCAAAAAAAGCGCGAGTTCAAGCCAGAGATTCGAGAAAAAAATTCTCACAGAAAAAAAATTATTTTTTTACATGCTGAATCACAGTTTTTTTAATAACTCAATGAGGAAAAAAATAAGCAAAAACCCCGATTTTTCTCGTTAAAACAGCGAAAAAAATTCGACATGAAGAAAATTTGAGCTTTTTGAGCCAGGGCCGAACCACCAAAAAAAGTTCTTTCAGTGATTTTTTTACAGCCAAGTACAACATTGGATCTTGAATCAAAGATATTAAATTACGCATCAAGGCGGTTAGAAATGGGAGTTTATTGCGACCTTCAGATATTATTCGATAAGGTTGCCTTGAAGCTCAATTTGAACGTAATTTTAAGGTTTCGATTCACAAAATTGGTAACGATTCACGTTTATGTAAGCCTGTCAACTGAAAAAAGTCGAAAAAAACTTTTAAAAAAAATGAAGGAAATTTTTCCGAAAAATAGAGATGTGTCTCCATTTGGCACGCTGTTTGGACGCTCTTCATAGGCGAATCGAGAAAGGGTGTCGCGAGACCCTCTGAGGTTCATCGCAGGGTCTGAAGTCTCGCGATGGTACCTCTGAGGACTTTGAGCAAAATTAGTGAGACTAGAGAGAGACTCTCAAGTACCCCCGAGATGCCTCAGATATAGCTATAAGGTATGCCGGAGGTCCCACGATGGACACGTTATGGGGTCTACACGATCCATTTTGAGAGGAATTTTTGCGGAAAAATCAAGGTGCCCTTCTGATTCGTCTGTGTTTGTACAGACAAAAAAAAGTACACCATCGAATCTGTCAGAGTATTTGCAGCAACACTCAGTTGCTAATATTAATGATTGGGCTATTTTACTATTCTTGCATTCGAAATACGTCATTTTGCTTGAAACTTCGTAAAACGGCAAAACTCAGCTTTTTCGAGTTTCTGTAAGAGATGAGGTCAACTCAGAGAGCAGTAAACAAGATAATTTCAAAGGTGTGTGCCTCGTTCGTGATATCAAAACCAAATAGTTCGAAAAAAAATTAATTAAAAAGAACGGAGCGCCGGCGATTCGATTCGAGGTCAAATAGGCTTACTAGAGAACTTCGCGAACTCGTATTCGCGGATCGAGTTCAAACTTTAGTGGTTTGTAGACCTGAGCCAGAATACATGAAAACAAGATAGAATACCTGCTAAACCGGATAGAGAACTAAGAAAAAATTTGTAGAAAATGCGCAGATCAAGCCTGAAAACTTTCAGAACACTGTGTTTTACCTTATTTCATATTTCAATACAATCGTCTCGAATGACCCAGCTATAATAAACACTTAAAACTCTATTCCAGCCAGAAGGAGAAAAGCAGAAATTTGATAATTTTCAAGCCGAAACGCAGTTAACTGTTCATTTTCAAAACGCTTTTTTTCAGTACCTTATGGGGTTTAGCAGATTTTATTGCCTGTTTTAAGTACCCTTACTTAGATCATTAAAACACCAAAGTTTGAACTTGATCCGTGAATACGAGTTCGCTTAGTTCCCTAGTCAGCTCAAGCCAATTTTTGAGTCCTTATCGGAAAAGGTCTTATCCGGTTAGAAGAATGGAGTCTTGTTCTTTTTCTGTTATCCCATTGACTCCATTTTTTTTGAGAAACTTCAGTGTGCCGCTTGTAACAGTACACACCAGTTTTCCTACTGACTTTTGGCCGCTCTGCTCAAAAATTGTGGCAAAACTGATCTCGACCATCTGCGTGCCGCAGCCGCTACATTTTCGAGCGGCAGTTCATGTTACAAAAATATTTTATGGAAAACTTTTTCGTATTTTGTGATTAAATCCCTGTAAAACTTCATAAAAAAATTGTGAGTTCCCGGTCTTTATTGACTATTGACTATTGACATATTGACAGCTCCTTCATTTTGTTGCAGTAATAATTCATCACCCTGTAAATTTTCTTCAGAAATTTTTCGAGCCTCGAAAGGTCCTTTAGATTTTTTTATTTCACATATTTCCCTTTTTTTAATATAGTTTGTCCAGATTTGGAATGTCAAGCAGCAATCTCCGTCCCAAACAAAGCTCTGTAAGTGGCTCGTTCTATAATTGGTTTGATCTACACATAAGAGGCGGAGTTCGACCGATGACTTGACATTCAAATTCTGAACAAACTATAAACGCCGACTGTTCGGAAAATAACATTCCAAAATTTAAAAAAACACATTATTAAGTGAAAGGTAAATCAGTGTGACCAGTTTAGTGACCGCCTGGTATTACTATTTAAAAAGATGAATGCTTGAAAAATCAGTTATATCAACTTCAAATAATCCGAAAGGACAAAATTTGATAACCGCGCGCATTTTCTTGATGTTAGAAAGAGAGCGCAATTTCCTGTACAAAATTTGAAAAAAGAGTGCGCATTTTCCTTACGTGCGCACGAGAAAAGAGTGCGCACAGCGCGCACTTTCCAGCATGCCAAAATTGAAAATTGAAAGAAACGAAGAAAAAAGCGAAAATCCGGAAGATGTCGAAGCGTGTTGTCCATAGAGCAACTTTACTGCAAAGCGCTCTTTTGGCGGGAACTCAAGCTTTCATTTCTCCGACTTTGAATTATTTTTTCTCCAAAACCAGGAACTTCTGTACGTTTCCAAGTTCACCGTTCGATTCGCAAAGAAAATCTCTACAAAGTACTGCTTTGAACTGAAACACCGTTTTTTACTGCCCCTATGTCTTTAAGGTAATATGTCCGTACACGATTCCGAAGTGTTTTGTTTCCCATTATTACAATTTTCTACAGTTTCATCCTAAGCTGTTACGGTAGCTCAAACTTTTTAATTTTCGACCGGTTGCGCCAGGGATGCACGCATCCAGATCCAACGCGGGGTGCACCGGAAAAATGAACGAAAATTTTACTTTTTTCGGGGTACACCCTCCTTTTTGTTAGAGTTAGTCCTGTGTGGCGTGCACCCCTGGGATAACCGGTCGGGAATGAAGAGTTTTTTTTGAGCTACTGTAACAGCCTAGTATGAAACTGTAAAAAATGATGATATCAGGAAACAAATCCCTTTGAAATCGTGTACAGAAAAAGTACCTTAATAAACCTTTGTGCCCCGTTTAGCTTTAAAATTTTTAAAAAGCTGGTTGGGGTACACCCTCGATTACACTGCGGGGTGCACTGGGAGTTCGACACGGGGTGCACCGCAACTTTCGTTAGAGTTATTGATCAACCCTTTTGGCCAACTTTTTTCCTAACTTTGTGATTTCAGATCATTACCTGCATTAGCGCGGGCTATTTGTTCACCGACTTCCTTCTTGCCGCTATGAAGGAAGGTTGGAAATGTTCTTTTTCGAAAATTTTAATTTAATAACGCCTCGCATTTTTTTTGCTTGTCGAAATAGCGTTTAAGTGGGACTCTTAAATATATACAAACGGCAAAAATAAACTATAAGAAATTCAAAAATTAGAATCTTTTCTTCATACAAAAAACACAATTTAACGATCTTATCAATCAAACCCCGGTGGGTGAACAAAAACGGGAAGAAAAATCCAGCGGAAAGGAAAACCAGGGACGGCTCACATTTCACCAGAAAACGTGCTCTAACTCTGAATTGGAGCGCCAAATGGGCGCCACAACTCTTTCTCTGACACACACTATTTCGTCGTTATCTAGCTGCGAGAAAACGACGAAATAGTGTATGTCAGTGAAAGAGTTGTGGCGCTCCAATTCAGAGAACGCGCGAAATCTAGACGCCTAGTCTTGAAGAGAAGAAGAACAAATGGAAGGCAGTTTTAAGATGATTTTCATGGTTTTACGTATGAGTAAAGACTTTTTTGAGGCATTGACTTTATATCGGGATAAACTTGTTCTTTTTTTTCGACCTCATGGAAATGCAAATGTAATTGAAATCGTTAGGGATCGATTCGAGCCAAATCCTACATTGATTGATATTTTTTAGAATCCTAGTTTTCCAATAAGAATGATTTATCCATTAAAATCACTTTTCTAGTTAGTGGCGTGGCCTGTCTGCGCTCTCCACCAACCAGAAGCTGTCTCTTTTCTTTGGGACATGCTAGAGTCTTTTTTTCAATGGCTCAAGCCAAACGTGAATCAGCTGTACACTATCTCATCACGTACCCTTGCAAAAAGCTTTCCAATTAAACGAGCCTTTAGACGACGACGAAAAAGCAAAGACGGCCGCCGTGATGGCCTTCGTTCTGGGCGATATTTTCTTCTTCTCAATCATCTTCACCCTGGTCTTTGTGAAACTTTCCTTCTGCGGTTGATCTTCATTCGAACCTTCGCTGAATGAATAAAAGTTTTTTCAAAAAATATTGTTCCTTTTATAAACTTTCAGTGACTTGAAAAGAATGGGAAAGACGTGTGCCTGTCTACGGTCCACAGGGTCACAAGTTCGATCCCCGCCTCGACCCAACCAAGGGGTTTGAGAAAACCACGACTTTAAAATTCCAGAAAAATGGAAGGCTCGGTAAAAGGAACCCTTTTTTTCTGCCTTTTTGCGGCATTTCATCGACCTTTTTTGAGTCTCTCCCTTTTAGCGGTCATTATCCACCATTCCGACTTTGCCCGAGAAAGAGAACAAAAATTTTGTCCATGCGGAGTTCAAGGGTTTTTTCATCTTTCAGTCTAAATTTCATGGAAAAAATGAACTCCGAATTTAAAAGTGAAAAAAGAGTCGTCACGGCCGGCTGTAAGTGTGCTCCACGGCTAATTGGAGTTCTCTTTTCTTCTAGAATTCTTCTAGAGAAAGGATAAAAGAGCTGGCCTTTCGAAAAATATCTTTATTCATAGAAATCCTATAAAAACACCTTAGAAACTGTTTATTTTTCGATTTTTTGGTTGGTTTGCACCAGTTTCTCCTCACTTTTCTGACCAAAACCTCTAGAAAATAAAAAAATTTTTTTGAATAACTGAGAAAAAAATCCTAATTTCAAATCTTCAGACCACGACACCGCCAGAGAACGAGAAAAAGCCATCATTTTGGCCGTCTTTTGCGGAATTTCGCTCCTCTACAACGCTTTCTTCTGTCAGGTCTTCATTAAGCTGGCCTTCTGCGGCTAACCTCCCTGTGGGCCTTTTCCGAATGAATAAACTTCTTTTTTTTTCGTACAAACTTCAATATTATAGTCCGAGAAGTCGCGAAAAGACACATTTTGAGCTTGAAATTTCAATAAATTTGTCGTTTTTTTAAACTTAGGAATGCCAAAGTGGTCCCTTGAAGGTTCCTCTCAAGGGACCACCTTACCTCCTCCTACAGGGGTGCTGAAGCTTGGAAAAGTGGCCACGTTAGGGGTTTAATTCGTGGTCCCTCTAGGGATTTCAGTTAGTGGCCACTCTAGGGGTTTAAGATAGTGGCCACTCTAAGGGGCGTTGTAAAGGCCCTGAGCGATTCTAAAACTTGAGACTAAAACTAAAAAAATGAAAAAAATGCTGTACCACTTAAGGGTCTTCGGCGTTAAACCTCTAAAAGGACCACCTGAAGTTCAGCCTTCTATGGAGCACACTTCTGTCCAAAATAGAGGCTATTTTTGCCCTCTAGTGGCCACTTCGACGTTCTTACTTAATGACACTTTTAAATATAACGAGAAATGAAGCAGTTTTCACAAAAATATTCAATAAATTGAAAAAAAAGGGAAAAAAAATGAGTGAAGCAAAAATAATTTCATCGGCTGATACCGAAGATTAAGAGCGAAAACATCAAAAAAGCATAAAAATTTATTCGAAAAGAAAAAGAGAACTAGTTCAAATGTTAAAGTAGGTGGTGGGGGACTTTCGATTGCCGGTCCGGTCGTACTCGACCGGCGGAAGCTCAGCAAACATGAGCAATTCACGAGTTGAGATCGCTCCCATGCCGTAGAAGAACGACTTGACGTTTTGGCCCATCGCTCTCCAGGTGAGTGGTTGCGTTCCGTGGCGTCTCTGGAACCGAATTCTACATTATAGTCAATGTTTCCCGACTTGAAAGGCGAGGGAGGCGGGGCAGGGGGCGGGACGCGTAGCGTGTGCGTTCGCGGTTCTTGGCACGTGTTCAATTTAACCGCTATCTACTCTTTGGAAAACCCGTTTTTTGCTTCTTTTTTTTTTTATTCCTTCTTCAATTATTTATTGATTATGTTCATTTGTGCGTTAAAAAATAGTATAAAACATTGAAAAAGAGCGGTTGCCGAGCTTTTTAAATAGTCTGCGACAATTGAATTGGACTCATGCCCAGAACCGCGAACGCACACGCTACGCGTCCCGCCCCTTGCCCCGCCTCCTTCGCCTTTCAAGTCGGGAAACATTGACTATAAAACGTATGGACAGTGAAGAATGAAGTTCAAAACGATTGATCCATTTTGGGGAGAAAAAACGAACCAAGGCCTGAATGTATCGGACGTTCTTGGAGAGCATAATGAGCTCGTGGATCACATAAGACAGGAAAACGATTGACAACGACACTAAGGAAACGTAAGAAAAAACGGCTGCTATGGTTACAAAGCCTGCAAAACGAAGTTTCATATGGAACTTCAAGTGCGGAAAACGGGTGAAAAATGGTCGCTAAAGAGTTCCGTTTTGAGGCCTTTATTGAGCCTTTCATTCTCGGTGGTCTGAAAAGTTTCAAAAAAGAGTGAAGTGGTCTGAAAAGTTTCAAAAAAGAGTTTCTCGATTTAAAAAGAAAGCTTTGTTTCTCAAAAGGGTCCAAAAAGGGTGGACGAAGGCCGATGAAAAGGTGGAAAAAGGCACTAAAAAGGAAACCGTTGATAACCGTTTAGGAACACCTAATAGAAACCTTTTGATCCATACCCCCTCAAAGGGCCCGTGAAGGGTCCTTCGACTTTGCCTTATGATAAAAATGTTCCTTTTTGGATGACAAAGGTTGTCTTTTTACACCATTTCATCGGCTGTTATGTACCATTTTTGCTGCCTCTCTCTTTTTTCACCATTTCTTGAGCCCCTACCCGAAAAAATGGAAGGCTCGATAAAGGGACCCTTTTTGCGGCCTTTTTGGGACCTTTTTGCTGCTTTCCAACGACCTTTTTTGAGTCTATCCCTTTTAGCGGCCATTATCCCCCAGTCCGACTTTGCCCGAGTTCATTTTTCATTCAGGCATTTCGAAATAACTTTCCAAAAATTTTTAAAAGAGACAAAAGAAATTTGTGAAAAAATGCTTGAAAAATTCAATAAACTTGTTTTTTAAAGGGTGATTTTTCTGGCTAAGAGAGCAAATCCCTCCGTGGTATTTTTTTAAAAGCTCGGAACTTAAAATTTGAAAAAAACACGGAAAAAAAGTGATTTTTTTAATACTACATTTGAAAGTAAACGAACTTGTCTGAGCCTTTTTCTCTTACCAGCGAGGGCATAGAAACGAGGAAATACACATAAAAATAAAAAATTCTACGAAAAGCAAGTTTTTTCAAGTAAATGACAAAATTTTCAGCCGTCGCAAAAAGAAAAAAAGCTAACTTCTCAAAAGAAAGTTTGAGCAGAACCAGCTTTTATAAAACACATTTCGATCGTCGCTCCAGCAAAACAGATCGGTCGATGAAATCTAGAAATTCGATTTTTTAATATTCGATTCAGGGCACAAGAAAAACGTCATTCGGATGAGCGTGTTCCTCCAAAAATGGACTCGTCGGCTTGTCCACATTGTCACGCACTAAATCCTGAACTATTTCCTGATCAACTCGTGATTTCAGGTTGAATCACGGAAAAAAAGTTGAGAAAGTCTCTGAAGACGGGATAGGCCAGAAGGGTGACGGTAAACGTGGCGCAGAAGACGTACATCAGGGCGAGAATAAAGTGACGGTGATTGTGCGCTCCAACGCAATTGTTGAGCAGCGGACAGTGATGGTCGAAGCCGACCACACATCTGCAGAAAATTGGCATCACAAGACAATTTGTCTCGGCTTGAAACGGCCGACTTTTTCAAAGTGCTTGCGACGCGGTCGCGATGCGTTTTTGGCGCTTCTTTGAAATTCCAGCATTTTTGAGTTTTACTCACGTTTCTTGTTAAACAAATCATTTGAGTATTTGAAAAAAATGAGGAAATTACCGCAAAAGAACTTTTAAAAAAAGCGAGAAAAAAAAATTCTCAACCTGATTTTTTGAGTTAAGTAGTAAGACATCCCAAGAAACAACGAGAATAAATTTTTTTATCAACAAATAAAAAATTGAACCTTTCACACGTGCTGCAATGGCTTGTAGCGGGACCTTTAAATTGGTAGCAAAATGGGCATCGTGGATCCGTTTTACGCTGCAATGAAGCTTCAAAATAATTTCCCACAAATCAATTTTTTTATAACGAAAATTAAATTTCAGAGCTTCAACGGCTAGATAAACTGAAAAGAAACTTTTGAAAGAAAAAAAGACTGTTATATTTCTCAAGCATTTTTCTTTTTTTAATTCTTATTTAATGAATATTTCATTACCCCAGTTTCTCTGCTTGCTTTTATTGTGCGCGCCTTGTAGTAGTGAAACTGAATTCCGTAAAAAATGTATATTCCGAAACAAGAGTACGGCAAATATAGCCATATCGGTTCTGTCCTGAAATTTTTTTTTATGAAAAAGTGAAAAAAAAATCAATAATTTGACTCAACACGAGCACAGTCACTAAGAATAACTGCCGAGATAAACGCGAGACGCTGGCGGTACATTGACGAGCTCGCTAACATCTCGCATTTTTTTTTTTAAATTTCCGAAATGCAAGATAAATGCGAGGTCGCGCCCAGAAAAATGCGAGATTTTTGCGAGCTCGTCAATGTACCGCCACCGACCTCGCGTTTATCTCGTCAGTTATTCATAGTGACGTGCTTCGAATTCAAGAGTTACGAAAAAAGTCGTCAAATATGATGTTTCTCGTGCATGTATGGCCTACGAAAATTAACATACTGCTGAAGTTTTTTTTTAATTTTTAATGGCGCGTTCATCGGACAAAACGAAAATGTTTTTGAAACGCAAAAAAATTGCTCAAAAAAAAATTTAGTACTGTTTTGGAGCAACTTTGGCGCACCGATAATCACGATTTCTCGTTTTGAAGCATGTTCCGTTTCTCCGATGAACACGAACAAAGTTTGACGTCTGGATTTGACGGCTTTTTTATGTTGGGCTTTTTTTCTTGAAAGTCTGTTTCCTTAGTTATTCGCTTTTCCTCAGGAAGTAAATTGAAAAGAAAAGTGACGCGTGGAAAAAAAAGGTCCCGAGTTAATTTCCATCAAGGTCCTTCGTTTTTAATAAACTTACAATTTTTTTCATAAATGAAAATCAAAACTAATTTTTTATGAGGTTTTCAACTGTATTTTCTAACAATTTCGCACTTAAATTTTTTTCAGAAGACTAAGCATTTGGAAAATTAAAATTTTCGAAACGCACATAGCAAAGTAAGGAATGTAGATCCCATAAACCACCGTGGCCTGTGAGATAGTCATCGTGTAGAAAAAACAGCAAAGAAGCTGTAATATTGCCTTTTAAAATTGATTTCAGTTGTAAAATACCGTTGCAAGAATCTTTTCGAGATCAAAACTCTCTGTTTCACGATCTGTTTTGCCGTCCGCCGCCATTTTTTCCACCCTCAACAAGCTTTTGCTGGAAAAATCACAAATAACCAATGTAAAATACAAAGAATCTTACTTCTCACTGTTCCATTCGCTCATGTGAGGACTTGCAATGAATTTCACATCTCAAACACGTTTTCCAGCGTTTCACGTTTTTTTAATCTCCATTTTAGAGAAAACCGCTTTATTTTGGTCATTCCAAAGATGCTATACAATGTTAATTTTAAGAGAATAATTATTTTTTATCGAAATTCAAAAATCTTGATGACCGGGGTTTCCCCGCGTGATTTCGAATCTCATCCTGATCGCCAAAGTGGTCCCTAGAGAGGCAATTTTAGGGGTTCTTGTAGGTTCCCCTCAAGGGGCCACCTTATCTCTTATTACAGGGGTACAGTAGCTTAGAAAAGTGGCCACGTTAGGGATTTCAGTTAGTGGCCACTCCAGGAGGCGTTGTAGAGCCCATTCCACGCCAGCTTGTGACGTTTTTCTTTCCGCCAAAAAGACCGTATACCAAATTAGATCAAATTTCTGCATATATATAACGGCAAGAAACGAAGGTCTTGAAGCGAAAGTTGGTTAAATTTGACCTGGCCTTTTAGCGGAAAGAAAAACGTGACAAGCTAGCGCGGAATGGCCTATAAAGCCCCTTAGCGATTTTAAAATTTAAAATTAGAACTTAAAAAATATGAAAAAATGCTATAGAGGTCACTTAAGGGTCTTATGCGCTGAACTCCCAAAAGGACCACCTGAAATTAAGCCTTCTATGGAGCACACTTCTGTCCACAATAGAGGCTATTTTTGCCTTAACCCCTCTAGTGGCCACTTCGGCATTCTGAAGTGATGATGGTTTTAAGTATAACGAGAAATGAAACAGTTTTCACAAAGATATTCAATAAATTGTAAAAAAGGGGAAAAAATGTATGAAGCAAAAATAATTGCAACGGCTGATACCAAATATTGAGAGCGAAAATATCCGAAAAAGCCAGAAAATTTTATTCGAAAAGAAAAAGAGAACAAGTTCAAATGTTAAAGTAGGTGGTGGGGGACTTTCGATTGCCGGTCCGGTCGTACTCAACCGGCGGAAGCTCAGCAAACATGAGCAATTCACGAGTTGAGATCGCTCCCATGCCGTAGAAGAACGACTTGACATTTTGGCCCATTGCTCTCCAGGTGAGTGGTTGCGTTCCGTGGCGTCTCTGGAACCGAATTCTTTGATTTTGGGAGAAAATTGGAAAAGTGTCCACTTAAGAACATTTATAAACCAACACCTCAATACTTTATGAGCAAATTTTTTTTGGGAAAGTTCAAGCTTCACTCTGAAACCGCCTCGCTTACCAGAAAATTTTCAGAAAATTCTCGAGGCCCTCTGAAACCAAACTCTTTGATTTTGGGAGAAGATTGAAGGCACATGGGCAGTAAAGAATGAAGTTCAGAACAATTAATCCATTTTGGGGAGAAAAAACGAACCAAGGCCTGAATGTATCGGACGTTTTTGGAGAGGAGAATGAGCTCGTGGATCACAAAAAACAGAAAAACGATGGACAACGTCACGAAGGAAACGTATGAGACAACCGCCGCTACGATTACAGTGCCTGCAAAACGAAATTTCATTGGAAGAGTCAAAAGCGCGGGAAAAGGGTGGAAAATGGTCGTTCAAGGGTTCCGTTTTGGGGCCTTCATTGAGCCATTCATTCTTGGAAAGCAGAAAACCTCAAAAAATGGTGAATAAAGGCCGATGAAAGGACGAAAAAAGGCAGTAAAAAGGAAACCATTCATTTTGTGGAAAAATGCTTATTCGACTTGAAAAATCCAATAGAACTTTTCAAAAAAACTTGCGAATTTTATGACCTAAATAGCGAATTTCGTTTTCTCCGTGATTTTAGAAGCTTGGAACTTAAATTTTGAAAAAAAAACAATTCTTTTTCAATACTTCCCATTCGCCACGAAGGAAAACGGTCCAATACGTCTGGGCTCTCTTTTCTCTTACCAGCGAGGTCATAGGAACAATGAGAAAGAACGTAAAAACGTGAGTTTCCAGTAAATGACAAGACTACCAAAAACGCTACTTTGAGAAAAAGTTTTGAAGGCTCACTTCTCACAAGTAAATTTGAACAGAACCAGCTTTTATAGAACACATTTCGATCGTCGCTCCAGCAAAACAGATCGGTCGATGAGCTCTAGAAATTCGAGTTTCTTTTTTATATTTGAATCAGGGTTCAATAAAAACGTCTTTCGGATGGGCGTGGTCTTCCAAAAATGGGCTTGTCGGCTTATCCACACGGTCGTGCAGTAAGTCCTGAACTATTCCCTGAATACTACGTGATTTCAGGTTGAAATCACGGAGAAGAAGTTGAGAAAGTCTCTGAAGACGGGATAGGCCAGAAGGGTGACGGTAAACGTGGCGCAGAAGACGTACATCAGGGCGAGAATAAAGTGACGGTGATTGTGCGCTCCAACGCAATTGTTGAGCAGCGGACAGTGATGGTCGAAGCCGACCACACATCTGCAGAAAAATTGGCATCACAAGACAATTTGTCTCGGCTTGAAACGGCCGACTTTTTTTCAAAAGTGCTTGCGACGCGGTCGCGATGCGTTTTTTTGGCGCTTCTTTGAAATTCCAGCATTTTTTTGAGTTTTACTCACGTTTTCTTGTTAAACAAATCATTTGAGTATTTGAAAAAAATGAGGAAATTACCGCAAAAGAACTTTTTAAAAAAAAAGCGAGAAAAATTTCTCAACCTGATTTTTTTGAGTTAAGTAGTAAGACATCCCAAGAAACAACGAGAATAAATTTTTTTATCAACAAATAAAAAAATTGAACCTTTCACACGTGCTGCAATGGCTTGTAGCGGGACCTTTGAAATTGGTAGCAAAATGGGCATCGTGGATCCGTTTTACGCTGCAATGAAGCTTCAAAATAATTTCCCACAAATCAATTTTTATAACGAAAATTAAATTTCAGAGCTTCAACGGCTAGATAAACTGAAAAGAAACTTTTGAAAGAAAAAGACTGTTATATTTCTCAAGCATTTTCTTTTTAATTCTTATTTAATGAATATTTCATTACCCCAGTTTCTCTGCTTGCTTTTATTGTGCGCGCCTTGTAGTAGTGAAACTGAATTCCGTAAAAAATGTATATTCCGAAACAAGAGTACGGCAAATATAGCCATATCGGTTCTGTCCTGAAAATTTTTTTCTGAAAAAGTGAAAAAGATCAATAATTTGACTCAACACGAGCACAGTGCTTTCACGGCATTCCTAATGGGGTGAGGGAAGGTGAGCGCGGCGTCAAAGTTTCTGAATTAACAAAAAATAGTAAGTGCGCGCTCCGGATAAAATGTACCACGGTGTTTCTTTTGCGACGCCCCGCCCACTTTTCTCCGTCAATTAGGACGTGTTTAGTGCATGCACAAAAAATTTGGAAAATAAGGTTAACCGATGATATAAGTGTGAGAAACGAATGAACATTGAAGAAAAAAGACGAGGAAATTAAAAGAGATTAAATAAAACTATATTGCTGTGGAGAAACAAATAAAAGATGTTTTACAGCAAGTACTTTTTATTATAAAAAAAGTTGACGGAATATCCGGATATAAATGAATTCGGGAACATACTTTCTCAACTTCACATACTTTTTTTCATGTAACTTCATCTCATTGATGTCCACAACCTAGGAATCTGAACAATCGACAAAAAAATAGAATAAGAAAAACATAAAATGGGGTGAAAAAAATGTTCCATACAAACAGGTGGAGATTTTTCAAAACGCTTCTTCATCACGAGTTTTAAAGTTAGCCTCACAGAACTACGTTCAAAAAAACGTCTAACAACCCAGAGTATACCCCGATCGTGGTCCCGCAATACTATCAGCAATCTACGAAAAGAAAAAGTGAAAAATATGAAAAAATTGACAAAAAATCAAAAATAAAGCCGCCTTTTCAAATTTCGCGGGCGAATTTCGAGAAGTGCACAGACTTTGCCGAGTTTCAAATTCCTTGCATTTTCTTCAACTGGCAGAAACGCCGTGGTACTTAGTATCAAACGTTCTCGGACATTGGTAACGCGAAACAGACGTGCTCCGGACGTTTCTGGGCGATTCAAGGGATCACTTAAGAGCGTTAAGGCTGCTAAAGTGGTCACTAGAAATGCCCCGACACGTCCGTTTCGCGTCCCGTTCGCGTTACCAAGGTCCGAGGTAATAACTTGTTTGTTCGATCGCCTTCGGCTCTGTACTCGAGATTTCAAATTTCGCGCCAAATTTTTGACGTCACCCCACCCCGTTTAGGGAAAAAAATTTTTTTATAAAAAGTAAAAAGTCAATAATTAGATCAACACAAACACCGTGCTTTGAATTCAAGAGATCCAAAAGAAGTCGTCAAATATGATGTTTCTCGTGCATATACCGCCGACGAAAATTAACATACTGCCGAAGTTTTTTTTATAACTTTTGGACCAAGGATTTTTTTTTTCGACGCCTGGATTTCACGGCTTTTTTTGTGTTGAGCTATTTTTCTTGAAAGCCTGTTTCATTAGTTCTTCACTTTTCCTCAGAAAGTAAATTGAAAGGAAAAGAGACGCGTGGAAAAAAGGTCCCGAGTAAATTCGTATCAAGATACAATTTTATCAGAAATGAAAATCAAAACTAATTTTTTTCTATGAGGTTTCCAACTGTATTTCCTAACAATTTCGCGCGTGGATTACTCATAAAGGACTAACAAAAACACGTGTAGGCAGGGGGAAAATGAAAAAATTCGAAACGCACATAGCAAAGTAAGGAATGTAGATCCCATAAACCACCGTGGCCTGTGAGATAGTCATCGTGTAGAAAAAACAGCAAAGAAGCTGTAATATTGCCTTTTAAAATTGATTTCAGTTGTAAAATACCGTTGCAAGAATCTTTTCGAGATCAAAACTCTCTGTTTCACGATCTGTTTTGCCGTCCGCCGCCATTTTTTCCACCCTCAACAAGCTTTTGCTGGAAAAATCACAAATAACCAATGTAAAATACAAAGAATCTTACTTCTCACTGTTCCATTCGCTCATGTGAGGACTTGCAATGAATTTCACATCTCAAACACGTTTTCCAGCGTTTCACGTTTTTCAATCTTCACTTTAAAGAAAACCGCTTTATTTTTGAATCTTCAATCATTCCAAAGATGCTCTACAATGTTAATTTTTAGAGAATAATCATTTTTTATCAAAATTCAAAAATTTTGACCCGTGATGATGATAACGCATCGCTATGGGCTACCAGTCAGTGGAAAACTGGCGCCTGCGCTCCCGGTGATCAGGTGGCCGAGTGGTTAAGGCGATGGACTGCTAATCCATTGGGGTTTCCCCGCGTGAGTTCGAATCTCATCCTGATCGAATCTCTTTTGCAAAAAATTGCCTTTTCACCAATGAGGTTTTTGGAAGTTTCCGAACCTTTTTTGCAGAAATCGTCACAATTATATATTATATTATGCGAACATGAATATGAAAAAATACAATGAAAGCGCGAAAATAGCTTTGGAAATAAAAATTGAGACATATATGCATTTAACATGATAATTGATCTATTTGAATTTCTAAAAAGTGATTATGGAGAAAAAATGGCAATGATGAAAATCTCAACGATTTATGAAGATCACAGTTTCATTGACATTAAATTATTTTTTTGAAAAAAATGATTAATTCAGAAAACGAGTCGGAAATTTGGGGACTGATATTTGTAGGTCGGGTCGACGAAGTAATATTCGTTTTCGGGCAGCTCTGCGGTCTGAAAAATTTTATTTTTTCTTGAAAAAATGTTTTTTGGCTTGAAACCCTCCATTGGTTATAACTGGAAAAGAAATAACTGGAAAAAGTGAAGCTTCGATCTTTGAAAAATATTACGAACCGTCGGAATTGGGACAAAAAGTCGAGTCTTTTTTGGAAGTGGCTCGTCTGATTGTTCAACTACGTGTACCTAAACATTCTTATAACCAGATTCAATGTGAGGGCTTTAAATTTCAGAGTTGAAATGGCAAACCTCGTCATGTATTTGATTTGAAGATGTGGGAATATTTTGGTCCACATTTTGATGGGAAACTTCTCTTGACCTTTTAGGCGGCACGATGGTGTTCAGCTATAAAAATAATAACTGAAAAAAATGAAAAAGTTAATTTCATCAACCACTAAAAAGTCCAAGAGGTCTTCTGAGGCTTAAAGGTTAAAGTCCTTGAAAAATGATAAAATTATTTTTTTAAGGTCCTAAAAGAGTTCAAAAAAAGTTTCACCTGCCAAAAAAATTTTCATTTTACCTATTCGATACAAAAATTACAAAATGGTCTTTCTAATTTCTCTTTTCCTGAATTTCAGTTCGGCTTTCTATATTCAAAAAAGAACCTCTAGGGCTAAAAAAATCATGAAAAAGCGCTAGAAAAAGATGGATACTGCTTCGCGAACAACTTTAAAACTTTTTCCCTCATAACAAATAAAAACCAACCAAAAACATTGAAAAGGTTGTCGTGTTGATGGTTTTCATGTGCGCCATCGATCAAACAGTCACAGCAAATCGCGTGATTTAATACCTAAAAATAATCAATATATTTCGAATTTTTGTTCACTAAAGAATTTCTTTTTGTTTTAAAAATCTGAAAAATTTTGAAAAAAACTAAAAAAACTACAACGCCGTCTTCGCTAGGAACAGGAAAAAAATCTTATTATTTCTTTTTCTTTTTGATAAACTTTTTTCGAGTTCCTGCACACTGACTCTAGCAACGATAAAAAGATTAAAAAAATTCGAAAAAAATCCTGCAGGTCTTCCCAGTTTTTTCTCGGAACGAGAAACGGAAGTGCTCCGGACGTTTCTGAGCAATTCTAGGGATCACTTAAGAGTTCTGAGGCTACTAAAGTGGTCCCTAGAAATGCGACGACACGTCCGATTTGCGTCCAATTTCTTTATCAATAGAGCGCGTTTCACTAAACATCGTATCCCAATTCTCTGCGCTCTCTCTTCTCTCTCATATTTTTGAGATCTTTTCATATTTTCTGACGAGGAAAAAGAGAGCGCAGGCAAGTCAAATTATCTAAAATCGTAAAAAAAAAATGGGGATTTACACAAAAAGAATCAAAAAGCAATCACTTTATAGGCGGAAGTTTCGGAAAAGCTGGCAAATTTGTTGTCCGAAGAATCGCTTCGTTTCAAGAATCCGCTTTTTCCGCCACAGTCCAGACAAATCCTGAGTTTGCTGGAGTAACTGAGGCATTCTGAGCAGTGGCCATCAATCTGGAAAAAAAAATTAAAATTCCATGATTACTGGGAGAACTCCACTTGAGAGGTTTTTTAAGGACTACTCGGATAGGACACTAGAGTGGCCACTACAGCTGAATCACGGCTAGCTTAGGTTGCTAAAGGGGCGTTTCCTGTCTGCGCTCTCCACGAGCCAGGCACTATCTCGTGCATTATCGCGTCAGGACCCTTTTTTCGATGGCTCAAGCCAGCCGTGAATCAGCTATAAACCATCTTTAGGAGCCCTCTATCTTCCGTTTTAGTGGTCTTGTAGCCACTTGAGTGTCCACTAATTCGACTACTCTAGTGGTCACTAAAAATTTTCTCAGTATCACATTCGAAATTCAAAAAGATTCAATTTTTTCGCGCCTTCTTTTCTCTCTTTCTCTGCGGCTCTCCCTTTTTTCCATGCTATTTTCACGTTTCTATGACCTCACCGTTGAGGGGAAAGAGAGCGCAGACAGGTCAGACTGTTTGAAATAAAAAAAGAAACTTTTAATTCAGATTTTAAAGTTTTCTCCCTAAAAAACTCGTATACTCTCATGGAGAGTCGTTAGTTTTTTGAAGGGTCTCGAGGCGAAAATACAACAAAAAAAAAACTGGGATTACGGTAACGTTTTTCATTGCTTTTTTTATGAAAAGTGATCGCGCGAAAAAAAATTATAAAGTAAGAAAAACCAACCGCTTGCCTTTTGGACGCCTTTTCGAACAGGATATCTGGAAAAAAAACTTTGATTATTTTTTCAAAATTACGAAAAAGAAACCTTTAACAATATAATTAATGGTTCTTTTGATGAAGGCTTCTTTTCGTTCACAGTACGTGCATGTGGATGTGCTGAAAATGAAACGAAAAATGATCGATTAAAAATAATTAATAAGAACCTGAAAGAATCATCTTTGCATTGCGTACACATCGTGTGGCTGCAAGTCCCAACGCAGGGATTCTGATTTTTTTCCGTCTGAAAAACGTACCGATTTCGTTTTTTTGAACTCAAAATTATGTTTTTGTTAACTTCACGAGATCCGATTAAGCTTTTTGAAACTCAAGAATTATTGACAATTTGAATTATTTAGATTTATTTAAATCCGGAGATCTTGTAGAACTCGGCTCATAACTCTCAAAAAGAGAATAATTAATTTTAGAGTCGAATTTATTTATTTTTTTCGAGTGGAATAGAATTTTTGAAACTTTCAAAGTTACATAAAGCTAGGAAACTTCAATATTCCCCGACAACTGGGATTACGTATAGCAAAAAGAAGCGTATTACAATTTTCTCATCCAAAAAAAGAGAATATTTTTGAGCTCGATTGAATTTATTTCGTAATGAACTTAATTTGTTTCATAGCGCTAGAAAATTCCAATAATTTTCGAAAATTTGAATTATTTACGGCACTAGGAATACTCAGTCTGATCTGCCGCATTTTTTAAAGTTTAAAGAGCATTAAAACTAATTTTTTTGAACGGAAAAATCATTTTACGCACTTTTAAAGATCTCGATCAAGCAAATTAAAAATAAATTCCACCTTTTTGATTTTTAAAACCTGTTACTAATTTAAAAAAATTTAAACCCCAAATCAGTTTTTTTGTAGTCAAAAATTAAAAATTGAATTGATAAAATGATAAAAATCCTGTATTCAAATGTATTTCAATCTTACGATTTTTCCTTTTAATATTATTAAAATATCAAAAATATAATATGAAAACACCTCGATTTTTTTCTTTTTCTGGACAAATAGATAGAAAAAAACAAAATTTAAAAGGCCAGTTATTCAAAAAAACTTTCCAAATATTGGTGCCAAAAGGTCCGCATATGACATAAAAACCAGAAAAATACAAGAATACGGTAATACAGTAATATTCGAGATAAAATCATACCGTAAGCTCCTTTGCATTGAACACACCGAGAATATTGTTCTTCCGGGCTGAGTTTATCTTCCATCGCTTCGCCCTGAAGATATTTCCGTTTTATAAAAGATAACACGAAGAAAATCTCGTCCTTGCAAACAAATAACAGCCACGAAATCTGGGGGAAAAAAGAAGGGGGCGAAACGGCGGAACTTGCTCATATTAGCGGTGACGCCAACCAGATACCAAAGTCTGAGGGAGGTCTTTAGGGGGTTTTTTGTTGGAAAGAGAAATATGAGGAAATGTGCACGTGTAAAGATAGGACACGGCGTTTTTGTTAGTGGACACGGTGTTTCTTTTGCGACGCCCCGCCCACTTTTCTCCGTCAATTAGGACGTGTTTAGTGCATGCACAAATAATTTGGAAAACAAGGTTAACCGATGATATAAGTGTGAGAAACGAATGAACATTGAAGAAAAAAGACGAGGAAATTAAAAGAGAATAAATAAAACTATATTGCTGTGGAGAAACAAATAAAAGATTATGTTTCACAGCAAGTACTTTTTATTATAAAAAGTTGACGGAATATCCGGATATAAATGAATTCGGGAACATACTTTCTCAACTTCACAGACTTTTTCATGTAACTTCATCTCATTGATGTCCACAACCTAGGAATCTGAACAATCGACAAAAAAATAGAATAAGAAAACATAAAATGGGGTGAAACATGTTCCATACAAACAGGTGGAAATTTTCAAAAACGCTTCTTCATCACGAGTTTTAAAGTTAGCCTCACAGAACTACGTTCAAAAACGTCTAACAACCCAGAGTATACCCCGATCGTGGTCCCGCAATACTATCAGCAATCTACGAAAAAGAAAAAAAGTGAAAAAAATATGAAAAAAATTGACAAAAATCAAAAAAATAAAGCCACTTTTTTCAAATTTCGCGGGCGAATTTCGAGAAGTGCGCAGACTTTGCCGAGTTTCAAAATTCCTTGCATTTTTCTTCAACTGGCAGAAACGCCGTGTGGAAGAAAATGCAAATCCAAAAATTAAGGTGGTGTGGTTAAAACCTCCGCCGTTCCCATGTCATAAGAAAAAAACGCGTAAACACAGGGATTATTAAAGGCGCATTAATGGGTCTTGAGACGAATCTATTTCTCTTAAAACAAATGCCGTATTGAAACTAATTCCGCGAAATTTAAAATAGCCATCAGAGAGTGAAAAATATAACTGAATTTCAGAAATTCATGCCGTGTTCAATTTGATTCCGCGAAATCCAAAATTATCTCTGACTCTCCAAAATTTAGTGGTCTTTTCCTGTCTCTAACGGGTATTTTGCATTTCGCGGAATCAAATTGAACACGGCATCATATATGATTTCGATGGTACGATTTGTTCTCAAGTCCGCAAATCTTCGGAGCCGTTATCTCAGAGTACCGTAATCTCAAGATTGAAATTTCATTTAAAAAAATTTTTCATCGAAATGTTACTTTTTACTTTTTGAAATCATAGTTTTGTTAAACTTTAAGTGAAAAATTGAGCAAAAACGTAATTTTTGTCGGAAATAACTTGATATCCGACTAGAAAAAAATTGCGCGTTTTGTGCGGGCGGGCCATTTTTTCTTGAGGCCCCGTTAAGGCCGGGCCGGGCCGGGCTTACGAAATGGTCGGGTGGCCGGGAGGGTGACGGGCCGGCCCTCGCACAAGCCTGAAATTGAGTGCATGTGCACGATGCAGCAGCATGCCTCCTTAAGGAAGTTCAATTTAGCTATTTAGCCTTGATTATGTGAAGCTAGAGCTCTTGCTTTTTCAATTCAGGCACAGCCTTCTGATCCAATTTCCCTCGTACAGTTTTAATCGAAAAAAATGATAAGTCAAAAGAAAAACTATAAGTGCCTGCACTGTGCGCATGCACTCAATTTGCACCGAAATGTCTGAAAAACGCGAGGAGCCGCACTACCACTTGCACCGTGCAACGCGTTATTGGTGCTGGCACCGTGCGCCGTTCTGGTAGAGGCCGCGGTGCATGCACACGACACACTACCTTTTACGGAAAAAATATGAGCGGGGCGTCGCCAAAAAAAACACCGTGAGGAGAAAATCGAGAAGGGCTTCAAATTTTCATTTTCACCATACCATTAGAAGTTTTAGACGCAAAAAAGTGGCTTTTATAGGGGTTTTTTAGTGGCCTCTTTAGTTTCCTCTTTAAGTAGCTCTTGAAGAACCTCTTAAGCGGCCCCTACAGATTTCCCCAGCAGTTTTCAACACACAAAAGTGCTCATTGGAGCGCAGAAATTGCTCTGAAACAGTAAAACTTTCGCTTCACCGCGTTTTGAAGTACTATTCTTCCTGTTTATGGACACGCCTTCACGGTGTTCCCAAACAGGGTGGGGAGACGTCAAAAAAAAATTTGGCGCGAAAGATGAAATCTACAGTACCCAGCCGAAGGCGATCGAACAAACAAGTTATTAAACGTTTGATACTCAGTGCATTTTATCCGTAGCGCGCACTAAATTTTTTCTGTAAATTCAGAAACTTTGACGCCTCGCTCACCTCCCCTCTCCCCATTTGGGAACGCCGTGCCTTAAGAAAAACCGTAAAAAATGCATTAAAAAAAGCTCTAAAAAGGCAATTTTCATCTCAAAAATATTGATTTCACCTTTACATAGCAGATTCAACTGAGCAATGGTTCAGAAATGCCGCTTTACTCATGGTATACCGATTTTGCTGCTATAAGCAAGATAAATGTTTGTATGGGAATGTATTTCCTGTCGCTAGGACCATACTTAAATAATACTTGACTCAAAATAAACAAACATGGGAGATTTTGAAAGAGTTAAGAAACAGTAGAGCGTTTTTTTTTTCGATGAGTAAGCCTTTCTCACTAGGAAACGTTTTGTGGCCCCCGGTTGAACTTTCCATGAAACTTGGCTAAAGTGTACTTTATGGTCTCCTGGTTCTATAACAAGGTATAAAACTCGCAATATATCTGGTTTTCGAGTTATAGCTGATTCACGGCCAGCTTGGGAGTGGTCGTGGCCTGTCTGCGCTCTCCACGAGCCAGGCGCTGTCTCGTGCATCATCGTGCCAGGACCCAGTTTTCGATCAGAAGGCCCTACAATAGAATTTAGCCAAAATTTCATTTAGAGTCTGATCGAAGACCAAAAAACGTTTCCTAGGCAGCTCAAAGTCAACGCGAGTAAATCATATGAATGCTTTTTTGAAGCTGGTTTCAAATTTTAAAAATTTTACAAGAAAGTCAATTTGTTCAATAAAACCATTCTTCTAAAGGTTGTTCCAATATGTCTGTGAAAAAATATTCTTATTAAAGTTTGTGAAAAAAATAAGACAGCTTTTAAAAAGTTCCCGAATTTTTTTCTGAACTGAGGTAGCTATCCAAAAATCAAAGAATGAAAAGTCAAGGTTAGAAAAAAAAAAAAATTGAATCTTTATAAAATAATTGGTTTTTTGAGACAAATTGTGAAAAACCCCAAACAGATAAAGCGAAAAAGAAAATAAAAAAAGTGGGTGAAATCTCCAAAATTTGTTTCAATTTAAAGTCTTTCCGATTTCTCACGATAATACGATAATTGGATAGTTCCTTGTCCGCTGACTGATCATAGCGTTCTCCGAGTTACAATCTCTCTCGCTTCTCTTGATAAGGCAGACAAACTGCCGTATCTTTTGAACTTAGACATCCTTCCGCACACGTCTATCAAACTTCAAAAGGCGTTAAACGAGTTTTAACACGTTCTCTCAGAAACGCCATAAACCGGTAATTTCAACATTTCAGATTCAGTTTTCTGAGCTCTTATTTTGGTCACATAAACTACAAAAAATGTTTTACATAGAGATTTGAGAGGCCCCGCCCCTTTTCAAAGTTACGGTATTTTAAAAATAATCCGTAATTTTTCATGAAAATCTCGTCCTTTCAACTTTGATATTTTTGCAAATTTAAATTTTTTTGTTTCAAGCTGAGAAAAAAAGCTTCATTTCAAGCCTTTTTTTCAATGAAGGCCGCAAAAAGGGTCCCTTTTTACGGCCTTCATTGAGCCTATCATTCTTGATGGGCTAAAAAGCCTCAAAAAAGGGTGAAAAAAGAGAGAGACCGCAAAAAGAGTGGAGAAAGAGTGAGGGCGCAAAAAGGGTGCTGAAAGTCTCGGCCATTGATGATTGTCGAATGTATTACTGTAGCCCGTTTCGGTTCATACACAGTCACTGGTAGAGATTATTCTCAGTACAAAAAAATTTTTAGTTTTTTTATTTATTTTTTTGAATTGGTTTATGTTATTTAGAAATTGTGCGTTGATTTTTTTATTTGGATGGAAGAAGATTCTTAGCGCTGCAACGCTGGTAAAGTTGCTTTACGTGTTATGATATAAACGGGCAACGTTAATTTGCTGGTATGATAAAAAGACCAGCCAAAATTTAAACGGCGTCTTTTCCGATTTTTACATATCTCTAGGGAGTTTTTCAAATTCCACCTTTCCGAACTGATCCTTTTCTGACTTTTTTCTCGATAAACTCTTTGTTTTGAAGCTTCCTATATAATTTAGGTAGTTGATTCATGATTAAAACACAAAGAAATAATCAAAAAAAAAGTTAATAGATTTTAATGTAGGTTTTTAAAATGAGAAATTATCATTTTTTTTTTTTTCCCCTCTAGGTCCTTCAAAGATGCACCTCGGTTTGTTTTTTTCAGCCAGTTATTACCAACGATGGTCTTAATCCCGTTTCTCTAGTGTTAAATACTCTTTATGACCCAACCACTTCGACATTCGTTCCTTGGACCGCAGCTAAGGTTTCAAATCATTTTTATTTTTTAAATTTAACAAATTAGGACTCCATCGCGGTTTACTTAAAAAACCAAAGATGAATATCGACTTACTTCTTTCGGAAGCCTCTGCTCATAGAGGTACTGACCAGGAGTTCGAATATACTTCGAAAGCTGGAATCTGCCTCTGGGTGAGCCACAAAACTCATAGCTGCTTCTCACGCAACTTTCAGATTAACTATGTTCTCGATGGGCTCAAGATGCGTACAACTCCTGCTCCCGCTGCTACGGTTTCCCTTAATTGCTGCTTCTGATGCACCATTTTTCTCAGAGTCCCACCGTCGGTTTCGATAATGAAGCCTGCAAAGCTGCTGGTTCGGTTTTTATCATTCTACCCAGCGGTCTCAGTGTCGATCTGATTCCTTTCCTACCGACCCCTAAACAGTTGCGAGGAAAATCAACAGACAAAGTCGTTTCTCTGGTTGTTCTCTCCGCTATGAAATCGGTTAAAATCCCTACTGTAATAGGCCTATTTTTGGTTTAGATCGCTCCATTGGATATTTTATTGCCTTGTTATTCTGGCTCAGAGATGCCGTCTAGGATGGTCTATGTCGGCGATTCTTTGCTTGACGGACTTTTTAGTGAGTTCACTTTTGACGTATTCCTCACCGCAAAATTTTTTTTCAGCTCTGTTTCAAAGGGGACTTTTTTTAGATTTCTTAGATTTCCCAACCCCAATGGACCGTTCTCAAGAACTTCAACGTATTAAGCCGCTCATTTCGTCTACTGTGAATGATTATCTGTGAGTTATTTTCGAATAACTCACTTACTTTTGTTTTTTAGGGAACGCCATCGATCCCAGTACTGCAAACGTGTGAACGACAAGTTGGCGGGTCAAAAAATGGCGGAAGCGCTTCTCAAAGATATAGCAATGCAGGAAGAGAGGTGATCTCTATTCAATATTTTTTTAAAGCAAGAGTTTAATTTCGGGTTTTTCAACCTCAAGTCCTTTTTATTCGGGATCTTAACCCTTTCGTAATACTGCCAACAACAAAAACTTGAAAACAATTTCCATAAAACTGTTTGAATTTAAAAAAATAAACTAAAAAGGATCCATAGAGCGCATTTACCCCGGCGCGAAGGCCTGTTACTTTTATTTTGTTCATGTATTTCTGTATCAGCCATTTTTTTTCTGTGCAGTTTTTTGACTGCGGCTGTTTTTTACGGCTATTGACGGGCTATTCTGTCAAATATTCCTTAGCGTTTCCAAAATTGATACTTCTATTTTCGACCGCTGCCAGAATGTCTTCTTTAAAACCTTCCACGACAGCATTTTCTCATACCTCCGAAGTCCATCAAGCTTTTAATAACTATTTTCTTTTTCTTACTTTTTCCAATGAGTGCTCTAGTATTAAAAAAAGTCAATAAGCCGTTTTTTTGCCTGTTCATTTGTTTATTCTACTTTCAGTGAATCTCCCGAAGAGATCGACGAATACGAAGATGCTCTCAATGATGCCGACCGGCAACCGGGAGATGAAGCAATGAAGCAAACTGCTCAGGAGATTCTTCCCGCAGAGTCCGTCTAGTTTCAACAAATTTCCCCGTTGTTGGCTCATATCGTGTGAAACCGCAATCTTTGTACAATGCCTCCTGTCTTCTTTTCATATCTAAACATGTCAGCCTTTTCATTTAGACCTTCATTTTTGTCCAAACGTACGAATATTTTGAGATTTTGTTATAATTTCTTTTTGTAATCTATCCTGTGTTAAGACTATTAATTGCTTCATTTCTCTCATATCGGGCGCAAGCTTGTGTCTTTTTGTTTAGATCTCGCGACCGCTATCGTTGTGTGTTTGTTGAATAACATATATATTTCAGCTGTTTCAATATCTATTAATGCGAAATTATTCGAATAAATTGGTATCAGCGTCGTGACTGTGTTGAAAGATCCTATGAAAAATGTGGAAAAGGCTATGTACAGGGTGAACAAAGGCTTCGAGAAGGCAAGATAACGTCTCGCGGAAAGGTCTCAAAAGGGTCCAACAAGGGTGGATGAAGGCTGATGAAAGGACGGAAAAAGGCAGTAAAACGGAAACCGTTGCCACCCGTTTAGGAACAATTAAAGGAAACTTTTTTGCACCCATAACGAGCGCTCAAAGGGCCCGTGAAGGGTCCTTCCGACTTTGCCTATGTGCCAGTCTCGCTCCCTTTTTTTCGCTGCGAGACCCGTCCACAGGAATTTAGCAACTTTATAGGATTTTTTTAAGGTTAGCTTGTATACTTTTTTTCAGTTTTTCTTTGAGAATATTGAATTGAATTCACATTAGGAAGCACCATCATTCAAAATTTGAAAAAAATTCGCATTTAAAATTGATAAATCTTTGAGAAAACAATACAAAAAGAAGTACTCCGAAAGTTTTTGTATTTTTTCTAGATTGTTCACTGATTTTCGTCTTTTTCGCATATCGCCAATTTCCACGAAGAAAAAACTCCGAAGAAAAACTGAGAAATTCGGTTTTTACTTTTAAAAAACGGAGAAAGAAAGGCTCAAAAATGGTTTTTCTCCATAATTGGCTAATCATTTTAGTTGTTCAGAGCTAGACGACGATTAGAAAATTTGAGTTTTTTTGAAAAATATTCTTTGTTTCATTGAATTATTATAATTGACCAACTTTCGTTTCAATAGGGAAAAAGAAAGCCAGAGGCTACCGTATCTGCCAGCCTCGCTCAAATTTTTCGCTGCGAGACGCGCTTCTAGTAATTCGCATCTTTAACGGCTTTTTTTTAAGGTCAACTTGTAAATTTTTCCCGTTTTCTCAAAAAACATAGATTCAAATCCACATTAGGAAGCAACATCAATCAAAAAAATTTCAAAAAAATTTCGCTTTAAAGTTAAAAATATTTAAAAACAATACAAAATATGTATTCCACAAAATTTCGAAAAATTTTCCAGATTAGTTTTTTTAATCTTTTGTCTCTTTTTGCACGTCTCCAATTTTTCGCCGAGTAGAAAAACTGAAAAATCAGCTTTTTCGCTCTTAAAAAAAATTTAAAAAAATCTTTAAAAGGGTTTTTTTCTCAATAATTGGCTAATTATTCCAGTAGTTCAGAGGTAGAAGATCGTTTCAAACCAAGAAGTTTTTTGAAAACATTCTTGTTTTTTTCTTAATTAAACTCAAATTTCCAATTTTCCGTTTCAATGAAGAGAAAAAGGAAATCTAGTGGCTACCGTATCTGCCAGTCTGGTTCCCTTTTTCGCTGCGAGACACGCTTTTTGAAATTCCGCATCTTCATCGGATTGTTTTAAGGTTATTTTGTACATTTCTCTCGTTTTCTCAAAAAATATAGATTCAAATCCATGTTAGGGAGCAACATCATTCAAAAAAACTTTACAAAAATTTCGCTTTTTCCAGATTAGTTTTTCGAAAATTTTTCCAGATTAGTTTTTCAATCTTTGTCTCTTTTGCACGTCTCCAATTTTCGCCGAGTAGAAAAAAACTGAAAAAAATCAGCTTTTTTTGCTCTTTAAAAAATTTTTAAAAAAATCTTTAAAATGGTTTTTTTCCCAATAATTGGCTAATTATTCTAGTAATTCAGAGCAAGAAGATCGTTTCAAAAAAAGAAACCTTCTGAAAATCTTCTCTGTTTCCTTAATATAATTCGAAATGTTCAGTTGCCGTTTCAATAGAGAAAACGAAAGCCAGAGGCTACCGTATCTCCCAGACTCGCTCCCTTTTTCGCTGCGAGACGCGCCCTCAGCGATTCGCATCTTTAAAGGATTTTTTTAAGGTTGTTCCGATTATTTTCGATACACTTTTTCCAAATTTGAGCTGCAATTCGAATAATGACACACCAGATTTCGAAACTTCTTGTTATAAAGTTGATTTAACCCATAATAACTGCTTCCCGTAAAAAAATTGCTTCAAAAAGATTGAAAAAAAGTGATCTTTTTCATTCCTGAATCAGAATCAGATATCAATGCATCTATCAGAATTCTTTCAAAGTGGGGCCTCAAAAAAAGCAAAAACAAGTCTTTTAAATTTTCAAACAGTGAAATCCAAGCTTCAAAAAGTTTTCTCTTGATAATCGGCTAAATATTCTAATAGGTCAGAGCTCGAAGTCAGTTTGAATGCAGAAAAAATTTGCAAAACACTTTTGGACTTCAACTTAATTCGAAATAAAAACTTCCTGTCTCAAACAAGAAAAAACGAACTAACGGCTACCGTATCCTCAGGCCTGACTTATTTCTTCGCTACGAGGCGCATCTACAGATAATTCGCGCCTTTAACCGATTATTTTAAGATTAGTTCAATCGTTTTCTGTACGCTATTCCCAAATTTGAACTGCGATACAAATGCAAAAACACCAGGATAGAGGAAAATTCTGTAAAATTTCGTTATGAAGCTAATTTAAAAGCGAAAACCTCAGAAAATAAGAATTTTAGAAACTTCCGAATTATTTTTTGTGAGAAATAAATTTTTAAATGTTTCTATCCACCTCTGTTCTATTAAAGATCTTTAATTAACGAAAACTTAGCGTTTTACACTTCAAAAGTGTTAAAAAATTTTTGGAAACAGTTTCTCATCAGGTTTGGCTAACTATTGTTGTAGCAAAGGTCTGAAATATCATTTTAAAACAAAAAAATTTCTGAAAAAATGTGCTCGGTTTTTCTTAATTTAATTCAAAAGGCTAATGACAAGAAAAAAACGCAATTGACTACAGTAACCTTAGGACTGGCTGAATTTTTCGCTGCGAAACCTAACTGGAAATTTCGACGCTATTTTCAACTTTTTTAATTTTCGTTCATCTTTTTGGTGTTCTCACAACGCCCAGAAAAGGGGGAAGCAGAAATTTCCTGCTGTTTTCAAGTCAATACTTGAAAAATTTTTGAAAGATATTCTTCAAATTCGAAGCTCGAAAGTCTTATATGGACGTTCCCAAAATTATTTTAGATTTTTTTAAAATTCAAAAAGTTCTTGTTTCGTCGAGTAGCTCTCAGTACTTGATGTCATTGGCACAACACAAAAACTAAGATTTTGATATTTTTCTATGATGATTTAGGTGTAGAAATGCCTTTTCAGAAAAAAATAAATTGACAAAAAAATCAAAAAGAACGGAAAAAAGTAAATTTGATTTCGTTAAAGTTAAATAATACAAGAGAAGCTTTATAAAAAATCATTGATAAAAATTTGATGATCATCCTTTAAGACAAAAATCCAAGAAAGTCTGTTTTATGCTAGGAAATTTCGAAGAAAAAAATTATTGAAAATTCAATATTTTTTTCTTCTCTTTTAAATTTGTCGAAGTGAATAGAAAAAGTGGATAAAATTTCTTTTTTTAATGTTTTTTTCTTAGTTTTATGCTAAGAAACTTTCGTTGACCTAATTTGAAAAATATAACACAAATTTGACGCATATGTGCGTGTAACCGTCGTAAATCGAGAAACTAATACTTTAAATATCCCGCTTTTATTTTGACCTTCAATAGAAAATCCAAAATTTTCTTATCGTCAGTATTTGGTTGTCACCTTGACCTCACTAAGAAAAATGGATCCAGCCGGAATCATCTATTGTAACGTGGAAAAAGGGCTTCGCCTCAACCTTTCCCGGTAGCATGTTTCGGTGCTGAACAAGGACACGAGGTTCTTTTTCCCTGGTCTGTAGACGATGTTCAGGTCGTACTCCTGAAGTACCAGTTGGTATTTCGCTAGCCGTCCTTCTAGGTCTTTTCGATAGAGTGAGGCCTTCAGGGGTGCATGATCTGTCACGACCGTAGTTTTTCTTCACCGCGAAGACGATTCCCAGCGCCTTGAGCTCGCTAGTTTTACATTTTTTTTTTAAAGTCTAAAAAACGTTTTCCATCAATAAATGGAAGCAGTTCAAGAAAAGTACAATAAAATATTAAAAATTTATGATTGAAGATCTCGTGTTTCATCGAACGATAAAGCTCTTGGAAATGGTCCAAATCCGAGATTTTGATTTAAAAAATTTGAAAATAACGTAAGAAAAAGAAGAGCAAAACGACGTCATTTATGAACGTCCAATTACATTTGACTATTAGAACTTTGCTTACTACTGTCAGAATCTGGTTATCGCCTTGACCACTCAAATATCCATTTTTGTCAGGATTTGGTTGTCCCCTTGCCCTTTCTAGGGAAAAATATACCCATACCTTTTCATTTATTTATTTTTTTCGTTGGGTGGGTGCTTGGGTAATTAAAAAAAACTTTTTTTAAAAGTTAACTTGAATATTTTTAGAGCTTCAGATCACTCAATTTTGCTTATTCATGAAAAACTGTTCAAAAAAAGGAAGCTCAGACAATCTCCCAGGCGCGTTTTTTCGGAAATAAATTCATACTCTAATTTATCTGTTCAATGCTTTCCATGAAGAGGATTTAGGAAATAATTTGATGTTCTAAACTTTGTGAAAAGTGTACAATCTCGCATTTTCAATCCTTACGTAAAAAGCTCAGTTTTTCAAATTGAAAAAAAATTTTTTTTTGATAATGACATTTTATAACATTAAAGTGTTGAAAATCCACATAAATCATATAACTTTCCTCCAAAAAAATTTTTTTTCAATGAAATTGTAAATGAGCACTTGATTTTTTCAGCCCCTAGGATTTCCTGATGGTAATTTGAATTTTAGAAGGGTTGCAAATCTAACTCTTGAGATTAAATATATATTCTGGATAGCTCAACGTCCATTTCTGGTCGCTTGCCCGTTGGCTCAAGCTCTGCTGCTGGCCCTTTGGCCTTCTGGATCGATTGAGGAGACGGTGTTGTCGTTTCAGTGTCCATCTTTTCTTCCGCTGCTGGAGACAGTCCGAGCAGTTCCGTTTCAGACATGGTCGTCATTCTGGAATTAGAAAGAGTTATCACTGACAATAAGATGATGATGTTCAAGTGGGTTTTTCTGATCATTTTCATGGAAAACCATTTGTACATCAAGAATATTCCTCCTATTACTGTTAGAACAGTCATAATCGAGGTCAACAGTATCTTATACCATTTCCAGTATAGGTCAAAAAGATACTGAAAATCCCAATCTGGAAGAGAAATTTTCCAATCACTTGTGGAGTTTTTCTGTGCCACAAGATTTTTCCAAAGTTGATTTCGCAATAGAAACAGTTTAGATATATAAATTTTTTTCTAGAAAGTTTCCTTTTTTTAACCTGTAAATACATGTTCTTTTTAGGAATTTTTCGAAATAAAATAATTTTTTTGAATTTCAGAAGGGTTGGAAATTAATTTTTTTCAAAAAAACTCGTTAAAAATACTGAATCCTCGTGTACAAAGTGTACCACACTGAAAACGGTTATTTCAAAAATTTTCAGTAGCATGTGAAATTTTTCACATTCCGAGGAAATTAAAAAAATAAAATTCGCTTTTTATGAGCGAGGTTTTGAATAAATATTATGGTTTCCGGCACCTCCATGTAACGTGATGTTTCTTTCTTTTTCTTATTTGATGTCTATTCTTCCCTAAATTGTCATTTAAACCCGATAAACTGCTGTTGGTGAGGGATGTAATTTATATTCTTATTCTTTACTTTAGAAATTCTTAGATTGCGTTCTTTTTTTGCTGTCCAGCCTTTTTGCCGATTTAAAACTAAATTGGATTTGAAATAAAAGAAAATCAGGTTGAGTAAATTTATAAGAGAATGAAAATTGGACCTCACATTAAGTTTTAATTCATTTTCATAGTGTTAAAATTTTTTCAGAGAAAATTTTTCCATGAAAAACTAAAATTGAAAAATTGAGGGCCTCGTGCACAAAATGTGCTCAACTGAACTGAAAAATCAGTCAAATGTCACGTAAAATAGTCTTATTTCACATTTCGAGGTTGAAAATTGAAAAAATTCTTCGCCTTTTATGGGCGGGGATTTAGTTTAAAACAGGTTGGATCTTTCGTGTACTGCAATTCTTTAGACATTCCCTTTTTACCAAAATGTTTGTTTAATTAATATCCAAATTAACTGATCCGTGACCTCCATGTAATGGGTAAAAACTCTAGATATTATTAGATTGCATCCATTTTTTTGCTGATCCTACCGTCCAGCCTTTTTGCCGATTTTAAAATTTCAATTGATTTGAAATAAAAAGAAATTAGTTTGAGTGAATTTATGAGAGTTTCGACCATCTCTAGAAAATTCAGAAGTAATCAAATCAAATTTATTTTTGCTGTTACTGCTGTCCATCCTTTTTGCCGATTAAAAACGGAATAAATTGAAAATTCTTTGAAAGTGATTCGATTTCTATTTCTATTCTTTTTCCTAAGTAATTTTTTTTTGTTTTTGTAAGTTAAAGTTTCGTTAAATTAGACGACTTTTTCTCAAAAATTATCCAAATTAAAAAATTTTTTCAAATGTGATGTTTCTATTCTTTATCTATTTTGGAGATATCCCGTTTTTCCGAAACGATCGAAATCATGATTTTTTTCTAAGTTTCCATTTTCAAGCACCCTGAAACCTTTTTTAGAAGTTCATTTTTCCTATTTTTTTTTTTGTTGTGTATCCTGTTCAGCGGACTTTTCTAAAACTCAAGGTTATGATGGTCTAGCCTTTCCGCCTCCACCCTCTTTTTATCATTTTTCGAAAAATAATGAATTTCTGAAGAAAAATAAGATTTTTAAAAGTTTCAAGCCTCGTGCACAAATGCGCTCCACTGAACCGAAAAAAAAACTTTCTCAGTCAGTTTCATGTAAAAGTTAACTTCACATTCCGAGGTTCAAATAAAATAAAAAATTCGCTTTTTATGAACGAGGTTTTGAAGCAATATTGAAGTTCCGAGTATTTTCATAGGATTGGCCGTGATTGTCTCGTTCCTTTGGACATTCCCTTTTTTCCAAAGTAGTGGTAGTTATTAATTTTTTTGGACAATTTATATCAAATAAAATGTTTTTTTATTAATTAAAAACATATTTCTGTCAATATTTGGTTGTCTCCTTTGGCCTTACTAAGAAGAATGAATCAATTCCGTGTCTTCAAAAATCGTTTGGTGGGTGCTTGCGTAATTAAAAAAATTTTTTTTTTTTTTCTCTGTAGTTGTTTCTGTCCACCTTACTTTTCAAAAAAATCTTATTATCTAGGCTGAAAAAATTTAAAAAATTGCTGCCTGCATATCGAACAGCTTTCTACACACTAAATGTTCTGGTTCTGTCAAATTTCTTGCTTAAAAATCTTCTTTTTTTCTACTCTAAACCCAGTCTTTTTCAAAATATTCGAAAACTTCAATATTACCGCGTCGATTAGATTTTTAGAAAAGACGCTTTCTTTTTGTATTTTTCATATTAGTTTTCTTCTTTTTTTCGACCGCTAGCTGGGCTCTTATTTTTTTGTCTCTCATTGTGCTGAAATTGATACAAAAAGAAATTAGAACGTTACCTTAGTAATTATTATAAACTTGAATAAATTGGAGTCCTCGTGCACAAACTGTGCTCTCCTGAACTTAAAAATCAAAAAGAAAAATGATTTTCATTCAGGAGCGTGTGAAAAAGTTGAATTACTAGATCACAATCCGAGGTTTAAAAATAATAAAAAATTGAAAAAAAAAATCCAAGCTCCGGGTTTATTAAAAAAAAGGCTCTGAGATTTCCGGGGAAGAACCAGCGTTCCGAATCGGGAGCGGTCCTTTTTTCCAGGTCTTTTTTGGCTTTCCAGCTGTGAAAAATTCCTCAAAAAAAAAAATGAAATTCTTTTTTCTAGGCATAAGACCTTTTCAAAAATTCGGCTTAGATCTTCTCAAAGTTCCCACGAAGCTCCGAATTTCTTCAGAAATTAAAGAAAGCCTCTGAGATTCGCTGAGACGGACCAGCTTTCCGAATCGGAAACGGCCCATCTTTCCAGGTCATCCTGTGGCGTCAAAAAAGAGAATTTCGGCGTTGTGGGAAAACTTCCGAAGAAGCTAGCCTACTAGATATCAGTCTTATTTCTGAAAAAAAAGAAGATTTATTTATAAGGAATTTCTCGCAAGAACTGGAAATTTTTGAAGCTTTTGAGCCTAGAAAATGCCAGTTTAGAGCAACTGGAGCAGAAAAACGGACTAAACGGCCTACTAGCTACCAGGCAGCCGGAGCTTGACAGTGAGCGGCATTGGGGGCAAGTTTACAGCGTCCCTCTGCGTCTGCGGCCCGATCGATTGGGCTCCGGACGTCTGACACCGGCACGAGATGGCCCATTCCCGCTTTCCGCCGCGGCACCGTTCGGCCGGTCCCTCAGCTTCTCTCTTGGCAGCATGCCAGAGGAAGAAGAGCCGCTCCGGTCCCAGCTCCAGCCGCCATCTTCCTAGGTTGGTATTTTTATTGAAAAGTTCTTTTCCCGCCTCTTATTCGGTCATTGTCAAAAAGTCTATGGAAAAAGAGATATCCAGTGAAAACAACTTCGAAATAGGAGTTTTCCGTTAAGTATGACGTCATTCAGAAAATTAACAGGTTATGAAACAATAATAAATTTTTAAAAAAGTGTGGTTTTCTTCTTCCATTCACCACTACCTTACTAGTTAGGACAAAAATAACTAAAAATGATTTGAATCTCATTCAAAGATCAACATTTTTGATCTTGATACTTAAAAATTATTACAAAACTAAATCGTATGAAAATCTTTCAAACTTACAAATTTTCTTAAAAGATCATACGAAGCAATGTCCTTGTAGAAGAAAAAAGAAAAGCAAAAAATTTGAAGAAAATAAAATGAAAACTGTAGAAAGAACGATCGTAAATCCAGATCCAAATTTAAAATTCACGTGGAACAATAAAACCACGCTTATATATATAATTTTTTCTGATAAATTCAATCCCTAATTATTTCAGATGGACAACACGGCTGGAAAGCGCGGAATCACAAAAGAAGTTGCTCTCCAAAAAAAGGTCAGTACAATTTTTCAAAAAGTAAGAAGGGATGTTTTAAGAGTTTGAGATTGAAAAAGCTTCTTTGTTTCGAGTCTGGAAACTGGCGTGACCTGCTTGTGGTCGGGCGCAAGCTTGCGAAATACAACTATGGTTCCCTTTCCAAGATTTCCCTTATTTTCAAAAACCAACTCAAAAAACATGATTCTACTTTTTCCTTTTGTACCTTGAATTTGGAGAGCTTCTTCTTTTTTCTCACAAAAGTCTGCTTTGTGCACTTTTGAATTGAGAACCTTCACGCAGCATCAGAAAACCTAGGTTCAAGAAGTAAAATCAGAATCGGGGAGTTCGTCTCTAACAAGACAGAACCGAGATTCGAAAACTTTTGAAATCTTTATTTTCGCACTTCTTGAGTGTACATGGAAGGTCATTTTTGCGTAGGGTTTGGAATTTTCTATATATTTTTTCAAACAATCTTTGATGGACTGGGAATCGATTCCCCATAGTCGCTATCTGTGCAAACTTCTCGTTTTGAAGATATGAAATTCAAAGGTTTTTGTCCTTAAACACGTGACACCTTTTGGAAGGAATTGTCCGCGCCACCAGCCATTGTATGACAGCTAGGAGCGTAGTGCAGTGGCTAGCGCGGTAGCCTGCGAAGCCTATGATGAAGGTTCGATTCCTCTTGCCGCTATTGATTTTTGCCATCATCTTTTCGACAGATTGTGATGAAGATTACGAACTTTCATGTTTAGAACCGTTTCAAAACCGACCAATGACCATTTTTTTCGAAAATTACTTTTTCCACAAAATCTTTTTTTAAATTTCTTGAAGTTTCGGTATGCTTCACATCATCAGAAAAAAAGTCTTTTTCAAATTCATTTGATTGAAAACGATAACGGCACAAGAAGTCGAACCCTTATCATTAGCTTCGCAGGCTACCGCACTAGCCCTTGCACCACTCTCCTAGCTTCCATGCAATGGCAGATTGCATTTTGGACACATTCCTTCCAAACGATGTCAAGTGTTTAAGGACGGAAACTTGAAAATTTCATATCTTCAAAACGAAAGGTTTGCGCAGATAACGACTATGGGGACTCCCAGTCCATCCAAGATTGTTCGAGCAAATTTGGAGAAAATTCCAAACCCTACGCAAAAATGACCTTCCATGTTAGTAGATTTCCGCTGAGCCCCAAAAGCCGAAAAAGTCGGCGATAAGCGGGTCGACGTAGTTGTCGACCCGACAGAGGAATCTTTTCGGCAAAAACCGAAGAAGATCCCTCTCGCGCGTCCATAGATGACGCATCTTGTTGCTCACACGAGAAGCGCAAAAAGTGATGGGTTGAGAATTTAACGAAACCGTACTCAAACGGGAAATCCCTTCACCCGTCTTCAGAAGATGCTCTGATTCAAAAAAGTCCGAACAGTCGCTTTTTTCGTTTCAATCGAGTTACAGCGCCTTTTAGTTTGCACTCCATCAGTGTCAAATACAAAAGTCGATTTGTTGGCAGTAGTGGCTTTTTATCTTGCCGGCGGAGACCGCAAAAAAAAGTGCGACTCCGTTTTGGCGAGGCTGAAAATTCTCGCCAGAACGGAGTCGAACTTTAATCACGAGCTCCGCCGGCAAGATAGCTAGCCACTACATCGCTCTGCCAACGAATCGAGCCAAAACTAGACCAAAACGAAAAACAGAGATTCAAAAAAAGCAGCTATCAGAGCGTCCTGAAGTACGCCTGGAGAAAGTGTCGTTAGATTCTCAACCCATCACTTTTTGAAGGAACCGACCGCTGGTCTACATCGCAGATCGGGGCGCAAGATGCCTGGAGGGAGAATATGGTCGGAAACCAGTAGCAGGCCTCTTCTGGAGCTCCTCCTGCTCCTAGTTTCCGATCACACTCCCCCTCCAGTCATCCCACGCCCCGATCCGCGATGTAGACCCCGGCTCCGGTTCTCAGCTTCTTTCAGCTATCCTGATTTACTCAATGAACTTTGTTTTGATGAATTCATTCATTTTAACAAAGTTTGTCGAGTTCATCCGACAGCAGTGAGCAGCAAGAACAGCCCATTCAGCAGGGGTCGTTACATAGACAAAATGTGCATTTTTCGAATTTCGAAAAGACTGATCAACTTGCAAAGTTTTGCTTCTCTGGAGCGAAACTTTCGTCGAAAAGAAGTTGAAGCTTTTCAAGATTCGAATCTACACGATGCGTCTATGTCCCTGACACGGCCAGAAAGAAGTGTCATTTTCTGAGCCCTGAATGGTGACGATTCTCAGCACCTTGGAACGGAAACCTTCGCAAATAGAACTCAAAAGCTCTTACAGAACCTCATGAACTAAAACCTAACTTTTATTCAAGTCAGGTGCATAAGTTGGAGGGTTTCAAACGTGATGAAACTCGATTTTCAGAACTTCCTCATCCCAGAAAAAAAAACTGGAATGAGAATGATCTAAAACCGGCAAAGTTTCATCGGGCTTCCAACCCTCCTTCTTTTTCTCCTTTCTTTTTAGTTAGGTCGGTTTCCCAACACCGAAGAAGGTGAAATGCCTGAGTTCAAAGTCATGCAAAAACTCGAAATTCTTCTCAAAACGCAGGAGCAAATTTTTGAATTTTTTCTTGAAAACCAATAGACTTTGGCATATTCGCCTTTTTCGGCCAAGGAAACCGATGAGTGGAAAGTGAAGAAAAAACTTTTGAGCTCCAATTTGCATTGGTCGAGCTCCAACGGACCTGAGAATTATGAATATGGAGGGGAAGCGATGCGAATGAAGATTCATCCATCGCCGAGACACTCGGAACAAGTTTTTGCGAACCTCCACGGTTGCGGAGGCCTGCCAGCTCGTGAACAAGCTTTCGCTGGATGGTCACTTTCCGCGTGGTGCCGAAGGAGTTGTAGACGTTTTTTTTCCTACTTCTCCTGTTTGATCCTTCACAGCCGTCGCCATCGACCGGTTGAAGGTGTGAAGGAGGACTAGAACTTTTTGTTCTCGCAGTCCTCCAAACTAACCCAAAACATCATAATTTCAAAAAAACCCAAAAAAATTTAAGGTCTAAAAATGAAGGCCGAAAAAAAAACAAAAATCCAAAAAAACTACAATGCAACAGACAAACAACACACACAATACTCCGCAACGCAACAGACAAAAAAAAACAAAACAAAAATGAATTCCTGCGAGCATAAATCTCGCATTCCTCGATCGGAAAAGAAGAAAGAAGAGCGACACGAGACAAGTTGTAAATGGTTTGTTCATAGCTATTCTAACATTTTTTTAATTTTTGCAGTGGACGAAAAAAATCATCAACGGCATCTCCATCTTCGATCAAATCACTTGGAAAAAAATTTTTTTAATGGAATATTTGAAGTAAATCTGTTTTTGATCTGTCTTGTTGAAAAAAAAAAGCTGTGAAGTTTCCTTGGAAGAAAGAGAAGAAAATATCGTTTGCATGAAATGGCGAGGTTTCTGATGGGAATCAATGCAAAACTTAAACCTTTTTCAATTTTTACAATTGATTTTTCGAAAGAAAACTAGTTGGATTCAAAATTTTTCTTGGGGTTTGATGATTGTGTATAACGGAGGGGTTTTGAATATTTAAAATAGTAGAAGTTTAGTGTGGAAAAATCAAGTTTTAGGAGTGTAAACCCATTTGCTGACTATAAATTTCCTTACAAGGAAGGTCATTACACTTTGCGGTTGGTCAGAAAAGTGGCTAGAAGACTCCTTGATGTACCAGAGGAAGATTCTGAGAGCCTCAACCTGCACGACTTTCTAGTTTTTGAGAAACGCTCAAAACACATTTAAATGAGCTTTTTAGGGGCTTTAGATCATATTTCTTGGGAACTAGGAAGTTGTGCAGGTTGAGAACCTTCAGAATCCACTTCTTCTACATCAAGTAGTATCCTGGCCAAATTTCAGAAAACTCTCAACCGCCAAGTAAAATGACGTTCTCCTTTAGGTACGATTTTCAACTTTTGATTCAATAATTTTGCAATAAATCTTTTGAAAAGACGTTTTATGAAACGTTTAAATAGAGACCGCAGAGCCACGCCCCTTTTTGCGATGGTGAAATGCACTGGTTTTTTAGATTTTGTGTTTGCTGTTTTCGTAAAAGCGCAATACTGAACCAAACACAGAGAAAATTAGTGGAAACATAGAGAAAACCTTCCTCTTCAATCTGATTTACTTTTCTCCCGATTTTCGTAGCGTTTTAGCGGAGTGTCGTACAAAAAACCAAAACTACTTTTTTTCTTCGGGTTTTTAACCTAATTCCATGTCGTTGGCGCCTTTTTTTATTTTCGAATTCGATTCTTAAGTGAAAAACAAATCTTTTGAAACAAAAAAATTACAATTTTTACGGTGCCTAATCTTCGTGAGGCCGTGCAAAGTTGAAAATGTTGTACTCGGTTTCGAGAGCGTGTAAGTAAAAAATTTTTATTTTAACTTGTGGTTTAAATTATAACTAAAACTTTATTAGTATAAAACTTATTCCGAAAACTTTGTTTTCTGAGAAAAAATAGACAGTGAAAATATCGAAATTCATTTTAACATGGTCAGATGTCCTTGGCGCCTTTTTTTATTTCTTAAATATTAGCGTATTCAATCAATCAATTAAAAAAATAAAATAAAAAAATTTCCACGGTAAAAAAATTTAATTACTGTTAATTTGAAGCCAACGTTAAGAATAACAAAAAGCACCGAAAACAAAAGAATTTTGAACTGAATCTCTATGAATAAATTGTTTTTAGGTTGTCCGAACACACGTGACTAATAATTGTTCAACTACCATAACTTTTTTTTGAACAAGATTGTCGGTAAATGCTGTACTTTGAGGTGAAGTGGTGTATAGCGCGAACGCCTCCCGTCTCCGTGGGATGTACGTGGAGCAGCGCAAGTGCGCTTGCATACAGTTTTGATAACGCGAGTTCGAACCTCGCAGCGGCCATTTTTTTATTTTCCATGAAAAAAATAGCTTTTCTCTTCGAACTTGTGGTTTTATACTGTTTTAATAACTAATTATGACTTTGAAAACCGAACTAAACTACTGAAAAATTCAAATCCGATATGAAAACAAAATGAACGACTAAAAGTGTAAAATCTAAACTTTCAGTAATGAATTTCGCGACTTTTTTCACTACTGTTTTGACGATAACTTTTTTTGTTCTTAACCTTTTTTTCGAAAAAAACTAAACTGTTTTGAATAGTAAATTAGAGCAGCTATTCAACCATAGTAATATTGAAGTTCGAAAATTTTTTCGAAAATTTGGTTGCGGTCCCTACGTTTAAACGAAAAACTTTTCAAAAGCACCAAAACTGAAAATGTTTTCTCAAATTTGGCCTATTATCAATTTACCGGTGATTTTTGTCGGGTGAACCCATAAAGTTAGGCCTGCGAATTCCACTAACTTCTTCAGTGCAAAAAACAGAGCTTTCCAATTTTAGAGCCTCTACCTAGGGACCGCAAGGCCACACCCCCTCGCTGACCAAAAAACGTCGTATATTTCGTTGCATTTTTGACATTTCATTGTTGTTTATGCAGTTTCCCTGAACCGTTTTGGGAAAAAATTGAGGGGAACATACAATCGGCTATGCTCTACAATTCTACATAGAAGAAAAAGCTGTGAATAAAAAAGGATCGGTTAAAATGACGTTTTTTCGCGACGCCTTTGTGCGAAAAAGTGGAAGAACGTTGAATACTTACAATCCCGCTCAAGTTATTTTTTTTTTCTTATTTTGTTGAGCATGTGAAAATACACTATATAAGTAAAAATAAAAAGATTCCTGCTTGTGCTTTCAAGTATCGAAGCGTCGGAAAATCGCAACTTTCGAAATTCGGGAACTTTGGCATTTTCCGCGAAACATCGTAAAAATTTTTTTTGAATTGTTCTCTATAAATTTTAGAACATTTTAAAAATAAGAAACAAAACTTTCATTCCAACCTTAATTTTAAAAATAAGTTTTGATTTTTGATTTTTTTGAAACACTTGGGAAAGTGTTTTAGCAGTCGTAGGCAAATTATTTTTTTTCTTATTTTGATTTGATTCATTTTTTTCTTCAACATAGTCAAAAATAAAAAAAATCCTGCTTGTGCTTTCAAAATTTGATTCATTCGAACAATAAAAACAGCGTCCTGCATTTGCGCGTTGGCGAAATTGTGCATTCCCCGACCCACGAAAATTCCGAATTCGCGATGTTTTCAAAGCAAAAATAGCGTAAAACTTTTTTGAAATGAGTCAAAACGTTCAGTAATGTAATTCGGAAAACAAAATAGAACTTCACATTCTTTTCCAGAACAAAAAATTATTTTAGTCTCGCCAAACTCCCACTATCAGGATTCCATTGGAAAACACGTTCAAAGTCGGGAAATTCACCTGAATAGGACATAAAAGTGGATTTTAATGAGTCCGCAGAAAATCCGCAAAAATCCGTTTCACGGTCTCGACTTTCATAACCTTTTCTATAGATAGGGACCGCAAAGCCACGCCCCTTTTCGCGATAGAAAAAGTGGCTTTTTTTTGGTTTTCAACTTTCATTTTGCTGTAGTTGCAAAATATGTGGAACTGGATAATAAAATTTGACACACATGTACAGAAAAAGCTTCCTCTTTCGTTTAAAAAAATTTTTACGCTTTTTTTGATGCGTTCTCGCGGAATGTCGTACAAAAAAACGTGAATGGAACTAAAAAAATTTTTGTCATTTTTTTGCTTTTTTTCATGTGTTTTTCAGGTCGAACGCACTCTTTCTTTTTTTATATAATGATTTTTGATTCAAGTAACGGTAATTTTAAAACAATAAAATAAAAAAATTCGTCTTTGCCAAAAAAATTTTTAGGGAGTGCCGAAAGTCATAATTCAAAAATATCGATAACAAGCGAATATAATCGAGTTTTTTTGTTTTTTTCAAAAGTTTAGACCATAGGGCTTACTTAAATTTTTTTCTCCACAGCATATGTACTTTGAAAAAAGTTGTGTGATACGCAAAAAAATGCTCTTGAAAAATAGAGAATAAAATTAGCGGCGTTTATCACACAGAAAGCGGTCGAACGCAGGTTTTTTTCAAACGATTATATACATTTATTAGTAAAAAATCTTTCAATTAAAAGAATAAAATAAAAAATTCGTCTTTGCCGAAAATATACGGGGCCGTTTTAATGCAGCGATCGTTAAAAGAGGCAAAAAGCACTGAAAAAACAGTTTTTTCGAAGTGAATTTCCACGAAACGTTTGAGTAAAGATTTGCGAACATATTCTGATAAAAATAGCTAAATTACTTCAAGTTTTTCTTTTTGAAATAGACAATCTGTGCTATTTAAACGGCTCAAGGGTAAGGCGGATGGAAGCTCCCCGCGCTAGACCTGACAGCTTGGCGCAGTGCGTGCGCTGCGATTTTTTTCATTTTGAGGTCGCGAGTTCGATACCCGCAAGCGTCAGTTTTTTTGTTTTTCTGCAAAATACCGACCTTTTTCGGCAAAAATAGCTGATTAGCATTATTTTAGCACTCTATTATGATTTGTTACATCATAATAGACCAGTATCAAAACTTGTTCTAGAAGAAAAATCGAGAAAAATGTCAAAAATGAATAATACCAAAATTTCAGTACTAAAAAAATGGTGCGCGGCGCGCCACATTTTTCGTCATAACTTTTTTCATCCTCAATCTTTTTCGAAAAACTAAACGGTTCTGAGTTTTAAATCGAAACAGCTATCAAACCATACGAAGCTCGATGCTGAAAAAAATTTTTTGAAAATTCGTCTGCGGTCCCTATCTATAGATTTCAAAGACTCGAAAAAGGTGAGAATAAGGTGCACAGCACCTTGAAATCCCAAAATAATGGACTGTGTCGTGGTGAGAGTAGCGCTATGTCGCGGTGGGAGCCGCCAGTCTTGCGCGATATCGCTAAATTTTATATCGCTCGACCTTGCGCGATATCGCTCCAGTTCAAATCGCTCGATATTGCGCGGTCTGGCTCCATTTTTTCTTAAATTCGATCTCTTCCAGCAGAGAAGTCAAAAACAAAGCAAACAATCGTTTTATAGATTTCAAAAAAGAATTTATAAGAGACATAACAGCGAGACTTCGATGGGGCTCCAGCGAAAATTCGGCGATGTCGCCTGCGATTTAGTCAGTTATTTTAGGTGAAGAGTTTCTCCGACTTTCACTATGGCTTTGGAAGGACTCTCAATAAAAACCGTAACGATTTATGATTGTTGAGAAGAAGAAAGTTGGACAGTACAAAAATCTAAAGTATGATAAACATCTGAAGCCATGGCATTCACGAACATTGATAATATTGGATTATTGGAGTCAACAACTAAATAATTGTGACGTCTCTCATAGTGTAGTGTAGGAAGTTTCCAAAGTGTTAAAAATAAATTATATCCTTCACTTTTAAGAAATAGAAGCTAACAGAAAATTATGGAGACACAACTATATATGATACTACAAATACTAATAAACTGATTGACCCGAAACAAGTCAAGAACTTCTTATGTTCTTGAATAAGGCGATAAAACGAATAAAATAGGAAAGACTATATATTTTCTAAATTTAAAGTACGGATACGTAACATAATCATGAGTTTTGTACTTGAACAATCTTGTCGCGAACGAGGTTAATATATTCTTTCAATGCTTCTGTCCCTTTGGCAAATGACAAATCTGATCGGCAGAATGTTTCCTTATATTCATCCAGCTTTGCCATGGCTACGTCTAATTGTGAAGTGATTCTGCTTTCAAGAATGAACTTCTTTGCAATATCTAGCTGCTTCTTGTACGACATTCCCTGAAGACAAAGATTTATGGTTTTCATCAATGCAATGCAAAATACAAACCTCAACCAGTTCCATAAATCTTCCTAAATTTGTGCGAAATTGGGCCACTAGACTCAATGCATTTTTTGGACGCTCTATTTCTTCAAATCCACAAGAGCAATCGATGAATGCAGTCCGGAAATCGACAATAAATAAGGCAGTGGAATTGTCGACGAATCCGATATTTTCTAGGTTCAAATCTCCTATGCCCAAAACTTGCACGAGCAAAGATGTCAAAATAATAGATTCCGCAAATTGATCTCTCTTCTTCACGATTTTACGTTCAAACGTCTTCCTAAACACACACCAGTAGATGAAATTGAAAATCAAATGAATCATAATATTCTAAAAGCACTTACCATTCTTTCTCTAGCTCTGCCATCGTTGTAAAGCCAGCGATCTCTTCTGAGCAAATGTATACAACTTTGTTTGACGCAACCACATTGGGGATAAACTGAACTGCAGCTCCAAGGCCCAAGACGTCTAACAATACGTATACATACAATTCTATCAAGTTCAATGGTCCTCGGTAATTAGCTAAATTTTAAATCATGATGATTAAAGTGATTCGCTACAATGAGCTTACATGAAATACTCGACGAGTTGTGGTTTGTCTTTAAAAAGAAAACACGACGATAGCCATGGAATGTTACAGTACAAATGGAACCAGACCGACTTCCTAAACATTTTTAAAATCAAAATCAATGATAAATAAACTCAACATACCAGCGATTTTATTGCTGAAGTTTATATCAATCATATTTGAAAATATGCGTTCAAAAAACGATTTGGCAGCTTGTCTGATGAAGTCCGGGGTGTTGTCAAGATAAACCGCATATTCCGTTCGAAGCTTCAGCCACTCCTGGTCAAGCTTTTCGAAGGTGGAGAAGAATTGAGCTTCATAGAGTTCTTTAGCTGTGTCATGAGCTTCCAGCGCTTTCTCTTTCTTCGACCGGTAGTCCTTTTGATGGCGAAACTCGTTTACTCGTATCAGGTAGTTGTGCCATTTAAGCATTAATCTATGTTTCTGAAACAATAACAATTATAAAGCAGTCTATATGTTATGAGTAGAGTTCTCAAAATGACCAATTGAAAAAAATGACATTTTTCAAAAACGAAAAATTTTCTTTTTGACATTTCAAACGAATGTCGTTTTTGAAAGATCAACCAAAATTGATCACTTTCATTCTTTTTCATTTTGTGACTTTTCAAATAATGACTGAAAAAAATAAATGGACATTTTTCTAAACAATCATATTCTGACTAGTAAATAAATGTTCGTCCTAATGACCAAATTTTTTTCAAAGTGAAAAAGTAAATGGTCACTCTTTTTGACCAAAAATTCTCAAAAAGTGAAATTTAAATGTTTACTTTTTTTGACCAAAGTTTCCGAAATGAACTTTAAATGTTCATTTTTTTGACCAAAAATTTTTCAAAATGAATTTTAAATGTTTACTTTTTTGACCAAAATTTTCAAGAGAGAAATTTAAATGTTCATTTTTTTGACCAAAATTTTCAAAACGAATTTTAAATGTTTACTTTTTCTTAGAAAAAAATTTTTTTTTCAACTGTGAAAATTAAATGTTCATTTTTTGGCCGATAATTTTCCGAACCTGGATTTTCCGAACCAAAATCCAAATCAATACTTTTTCTTTTTCCTCATTCAATTAATCCAGATAGCACCTTTCTTTCGTTCTGCTCATTTTTGACCGGTTCTCTATAATTTTTCTCGGCCTTAACCGGCTTTTAGCTTTGCCCTTGACCATCCAGATCACTGTTTTCCAACAGATTTATTAATTTATAACCAGAAATTAGTTTGAATTTCGAAGTAATCGATTCAAGATTTCATTTGGAGAGACTGAGATAGAATTGACTCTGGCACAGATACTGCCAAGTGCCGTAATAGTAATGAATTAATTAATGAATAAATGTTTACCTTTTTTTAAACAAAAATTTTCAAAGTGAAATTTGATTGGTCACTATTTTGACCAAAATTTCTAAAATGAATTTTAAATGTTCATTTTTTTTGACCAAAATTTTCAAAAGTGAAATTTAAATGTTCACTTTTTTTTGACCAAAATTTCCGAAATGAATTTTAAATGTTTATTTTTTTTGACCAAAAAAACTTCAAAAATGAAATTTAAATGTTCATTTTTTTAACCAATTTTTTTCGAAAAAAATAAGTAATTGTTCATTTTTTTAAATGCTCAGTTATGAAATTTAACCAAAATGAAGTTTTTAACAAACGGTTCATGTGAAATTTAACTAATTGGTCGAATTCATCAAACGTTCGGAAAAATGTTTGGTTGAACGTTCGTTCAAACATTTACTTTTTGAGAACTCTAGTTATGAGTAAACTTATACATTCTAACAATATAAGAGATTCAAAAATAAATTTGAGAAAAAAATCAAATGTTCATACCACAATGACTTTGCTGCCGTTCTCCAATCCAAAGGATTTGATCTGGAGCGTCCCAAGTCCAATGATTTCTTTTCCGTCATTGCAGTAAAGCAGCTGCTTTGTATCATTGATTTTCCATTCCTTATAAATCTTCTCTTGCAACTGGTCCAAAGTACACTAAACATTAATTAAATATTAGGTAAGTTTATAAAAACAAGTACTTCAGTGTTGCATTTGAACTTGAAGTTGCTGTGAACAATATCGAAGTCGTGCAATTCCACAAACAACTCCATTTGGCTGATATCTAAAATGCAAATTATGAAATCTATTGGACTCTGTAAATATTACGATTTTATTGGACACGGATCAGATGACAAAGTCACGGATGGGAAAACACGAAACTAGCGCCAATTACGGAAGAAAAAATCTCTTTTGGTGGGAGTTTTTCGCCGTCCTCTGCGTCTCTGCTAATAGACGCGCCTCTGCCTTCCATTCTAGCCCAACGCATTTGTGTGTCGCTTCGCGTGCGCCTAGTTCAACTGTGGCAAATGTGTGATTGTGCTCGGTCACAGTGGGGAAGAGAAAAGAAGCTCACACAAAGAGAAAAAAAAATTGCCAGGACAATGACGTCACACCACAGGAAAGAACTGAAGGAGAAAGAGAGAGAGAGAGAGAGCGCGGTCACACCCTAACCTTTTCGAAGGTGCTGGCAAACAGGTATGAAAGGACAAAGTGTCTCATTTAAAAACGATTTGCGTCGCAGAATTTCTTCAATGTTTGTGTTGTTATTGCATTTTGAATATGTTTTTCAGGCAAAGTTCAATATTTTCTTATAAGATGGAGGATGCTTTTCGTGTCATGAAATCTCTACTTCTCCATAGAAAGTGTAAAAGTGAACAGAAAGAACTGGTAAGTCTTTTTTTTGTATGATACACTAGATTATTCATTATTTGCAGGTTTTACTACAGCATCAATTTAACGAAATTGATGAATCTCTTCGATCAGTGAAAGATGTGTTCAATATCAAGAGATTTTATTATGTTTAACGAGAAGAAAGATTCAACCAACTACTAAAGGTGAGTAATGAACGTCTTCAGAATAAAAACAAAGAATTTAAATGAATAAGATATATTTCAGCAGGAAATGTTGAATGAGCAATCGAAATTCTGAGAAAAAAAGTGTATGTAACGACTTGAAGAATCTTTTCCGGAAGGGGAGAAAGTGAATAATCATTTGATTGTTGTTGTTAATTTTTTGTTATTTCATGTTTGTTGTTATTTCATCTTCTTGTTTTATTTTTGAAAAAAACAAATATCTTGTTTGATTGAAGCTAAGTGAAAAAGTTAATACCTCAGGTGAGGTAGCCATGTTTGGGGTTCATGGCTAGGTGGAAGTGAATTCACTTTCTAGTGAAGACATCCATTTTCACTGAACGTCCCCCATTTCACAAAATAAAATAAGATATTTGTAGCCAAAAAAGTTTAACTTCTAAATTATGGAATTAGTATACTGTTTCAAATGTAAAAAAATATACTGATACTACTGACATATTTAATGTTGAAACAAGCTCAAAAACGTTCTATGATAAAAAGGGTTATGCCAAGATTGTAAAACAATGAAGTGTAAGCTAATTCCAACAATCACAGGAGGTTCTGGATTAGAAGATATCAAGGAGGTTGAAATTAGTGAAAAATCTAAAATTCTTAGACAACCCACAAGTTCCGAAGGTGAAAGAGATCTTTTAGAAAAAGCTTATTATTCTCCTAAAACAGGTTTCTGCGGTATCAATGAACTATCAAGAGTAGCAAAGGTGTCACAGAAAAAGGTTAAAGAGTTCCTGAATGAACAAGATGTTTACACTCTACACAAACCAGCTCGTAAGAACTTCAAGAGTCAAAGAGTCTTTGTGAATGGAATAGATGATCAGTGGCAGTCAGATCTCGTAGAAATGATTCCCTACGAAGAAGAAAATAAAGGTTATAGATATCTTCTAACTATAATTGATTGTTTTAGTAAGTTTGCATGGGTTGTTCCTATTAAGAGTAAAAACCGGCAAAGAAACTGCAGATGCTCTTTCTTTAGTTTTTCACAAAAAAAGTAAAAAGAAAAACCCAAAAAAAGATGCAAACTGATAATGGTAAAGAGTATTACAATTCCAATTTAAAAAAGTCTCTTCAAAAAAATTAGAAATTAATCATTTCTCAACTTATTCAGATAAAAAAAGCTTCAATAGTTGAAAGATTTAATAGGACTTTGAAAGAGAAAAATGTGGAAAATGTTTACTCATCAAGGAAATCATAAATGGATAGACATTCTTGATGACCTTGTAAAGGGATATAATAATCATTTTCACTCTAGCATTAAAATGTCTCCCATGCAGGCTTCAAAAAATAGAAAAATCAAAGTATTGTTTACAACAATCTTTTTCCTAAAGAGAAAAATCTTCTCTCAAAGGAGAATAATCTTTTTCCTAAAGAAATTGAAAAGGAAGAAATTCAAAAAGATTCAAAGGCTTTAGACAAAGCGAAATTCAAAAATAGGTGATACTGTCAGAATTACAAAAATATAAATCTATTTTTTTGATAAAGGATATCTACCAAATTGGAGTACAGAGCAATTTAAGATTTCTGAAGTTCTAATAGGTGATCCAATTATGTATTCAATAAAAGATTTAGCAGATGAGGAAATTAAAGGAAAGTTTTACTCTGAGGAACTTACACTTTATAATAATGTCAAAGAAGAAAAATAAAAATAGAAAAAAAGTTCTGCGGAAAAAGAAATAGAAAGGAAAAACGGTAAGATGGTAAAAAGAAATATTTGTCAAGTGGTATGGATATCCAGATAAATTTAATTTTTGGATTCTTGAAGAAGACTTAAATGCAATTATTTAAATAATCTAGTTTGATTCTTCAAACGCTTGAAACCTTAACTCTATTATCCTTGACTTCAACTACATTCTCTGAAAGAATGAGGCAATAACATTTAGTACTTTGAGCAATGTTTTTTGCGAAGCTGGCTTTTATTGTAACATCTGGTCTTGATGCAATAATTCTATCATTCTGTTTAGATACATCAAATACCAGAAGTGGATAATAATAATAATAAACATCTTCTTCCATAAATATATAATCTTTGACACTTTCATAATAACTGTTCCTAAATTCTTTAGCAAAATTGTATTGTTGAACTGCATTAAATTTATCGAAATCAAATTTTAGACATTCATATGGATATCTTTCTGAGTTGAGTTCAACATAGATTTCTTCAAGTCCACAATTATCAAATTTAGCAGCATTGAGATATTTGTTATCTCTTGCCATTGAAATGCAATAATGAGGTATTTTATTTTATCATATTTTTGTTCCAAGTTTCCAAGTAAATTCGCGGTTGCCATTAGGGATATTATAACTCTCAAATTGTCTAGAAATAAAAAGGCATTTGCACTAATTTATTACTTTCAAATAAATTAAGAAGTTTGTTTTGCATCTCTAAGGAAGGCATAATTTTAGGAATTATCCATTGAAGTTTATTAATAGTCATCTTAGCCATAAATTTAGTAGGATCTGTTGAAGTAATACTATTCTTATTTTCTGGAGATCTGTAGAGCGATAGTTGATGCTTTCTTCCATAAACTACTTTGTTGTAACACTCCGAGAATCCAAAAATATGAGTCAGTGGAATACAAAAGGTTAGTAAGCCTTTTCTATTTTTAGTGTATTTATTTATCTTATAATTCATGATATCCTTAGTCTCGAGGATCCAACCAAAAGTATTTTGTTTATTCATTGTGGAAGAATAAGTAAGGAGGCCTTTCATAAGTGAAGCTCTTCCAGGATCAATGACATTTTCAACTTGCATACCATCCATACTATAAGTTGCTCTATCAAATAAAAACATTGGAGCATTGTTGGAGAGTGTGACTTCATCAGCTTCAGCTAAAGCTGTAGAGTCTAATTTAGTCAAGGAAGCTTCTAAGTAGATGTAAGATTTATGTAGTAGAAGGTATTGATCACAAGTTTCTATGATAAAATTAATTTCTCCATGTTGATTTAAACTACTACCACTAGAAGGAAATATGCTAATCAAATTTTCTTTTTGAATTGAACCACCCTTCTCCATCTAGGCCGTAGCAACCCTCATGTTCAGTATACTATAAATAATATAACTATCTCTTCCGCGGAAGCTGTTCGCGATCTAGGCATTCTTATTGATAACAAACTAACATTTGAGCCTCACCTTCGTAAAGTTATAGCCTTATGCAAACTAAAAAGTAAACAAATCATCAGAGCGTTCCGCGCCCTGTCTCCCGCTCTAATGAGCCGGATTTTTCTTACTTACGTTGCTCCCTATATGGACTACTGTTGTGAGTTGTTCAGTCCCCCCCTAGCTTCAGAACTATCTTACACCCTCGAAAACATCTTCCGTCAATTTACTCGCCAAACATTCATGAGATCAAACATTAGGTTTTCTAGTTATGAAGACAGGTTAGCTCAGATTAACACAAACTCTTTTTTTAGAAGACGAGTCGAATTTTTGTCTAAGAACACTACATAAAATCTATATTAAGGAGAGTCATTTGCCAGTTTCTCACAGTGTTTTCAGGAGATCAAATTCGGTACGTGCTCCATCACGTCTTATCAGAGTAGGGATTCGTTTCGAAAATTTCTTTGAGACGTTCATCCCTCTTTGGAATAAACTGGCTACATTGGGAAACCTCAATGTTTCTCCAGATCGTTTCAGGTCTTTGTTACTATCCCTCGATAACAATTTCCTTTTTGGATCTATTCCCAGCAGACTCCGTTGAACCAGGTACCCGTGCTTTAGCCCTACTCTAATCCATCTTATGCGCGTCTATATCATTACAAACAATTAAATTCCCCATTCACCTGTGCTACACTGTGTCATAACTTATAATGCTTTCTTTACCATTCACTTATTTTACCTTTGCGCAATCCTCACCTCTTATTCTTTCATTACTGGCTCAGAGGCTCGTGAGGGCCTCAAGTGCCTTTTATTTATTTATTTCAGGCTTAATGCCAAATTTTTCTCTTTTTTTTCTGTACATGTTATTTTGTTCTGCCTGTAAATAAATAATATTATATTATATTATAAGTATCCTGAACAATTGGACTATCAACAATCAAAATTCTATCAACAGCTTCAACCAATCCTGCGGATCTAGGAATCTTTGATTCTGTCATTTTTTTATCTTGAATGAATTTTCAATTTATTTAAAATAAATTTTCTGAAGTAAATGAATCTATTACAATTCTATTTCTTTTTTTAACATTTACTCATTATGACATTTTGGCGGCTATTATAGTCAATGTTTCCCGACTTGAAAGGCGAGGGAGGCGGGGCAAGGGGCGGGGCGCGTAGCGTGTGCGTTCGCGGTTCTTGGCACGAGTTCAATTCAACGGCCAGCGAGCATTCAGAGAGCTCATTTATCGCTCTTTTCACTTCTTTTTTTAATTATTTATTGATTATGTTAATTTGTGCATCAAAAAAATTAGTAGAAAAATACAGAGAAAGAGCGGTCGCCGAGCTTTTTACATAGTCGGCGGCGATTGAATTGAACTGGCGCCAAGAACCGCGTGCGCACACGCTACGCGTCCCGCCCCTTGCCCCGCCTTCCTCCCCTTTCAAGTCGGGAAACATTGACTATATATGTTCTTCTGATGCTCCAGTTCAATACTTTAAATTACCAAAAATTACACAAATGTAATTACCATAGACAATTGAATGAAAAAAATCAAAAAGTAGTAAGTTATGAAGTCTTCAAACCGAACATAATTGAATACTCAAGTGAAGTTAAATTGTGTAAGAAATTAGTTAGTGAAGTATCAATGTATACAGATTTTTCCGGATATGAGCACTTAGTAGAAAAGGAATTAAATCATCGAAGTATAAGTGTTGCAGAATGTAGAGAATGGATTGCAAAGAAGAAATGTGAATATGGAAGTTTAGGGAAAGGTAAAGAAGGAATATCAGATTCGAAGAATCCTAGATCTGGAGGATTGTGGAGTACAAATAATAAAGTGAATGAAGATTATCCAAATCGATTTACTAGTTTCTTTACAAGCAAAAGATATTACAAAGAGAATTGTATCATCATTGAAACTAAAGTATATTCACACTTCAATCAAAGTAGGCCATCTAATGTTCTCTCAGACTTAAGTAATTGTAAATATCAGGATGGTTATTGTCAACCTGGGAAGATGAATGAAATTATGATTTGGGATGCTAAAAAAGATCAAAATTGCCAATACATTTCAATTGGAAAACTAGATGGAATAATGAGTAATTAACTGTGGATAAATAGTAAAAATCAAATTGCTCTGAGTCTTGGGGAAAACAAAATTGTGAAAGATTGTAATCTTGATCTAATAGTTAGTGATGAAGGTTTTGCAGTAGGTCAACACGAAATACCAAGAATTCCAACAGAATCGAAGATTCCTAGATCCACAGGATTGACACCACAAGCACTAACATCAACTCCTAGTCTTCAAGAAATGAGTATAAAAACAGAGATTCCTAGATCCGAAGGATTGATGAATCCTCAGAAATATCAAAAAGAAAGAGAAGAATATTATAAACGACAACAAGAAATTCAAAATCAAAAAGACAAAGAAACAAGAGATATATACGAAGCTGAGCGTAAAAAATTTGAGAAGAGAAGAGAAGAAAAAATGAAGCAATATTTTGAATTCGAGAAAAGAAAGAAGGAAAAATTGGAAAGACAACGATTATTGAATACTGGAGCAAATACTACTACTACTTGTGAATTCGAATACTACCAAAAAGGTCAAAAGATCTAGTAATGTGTGATATCTTTAATGAACATACTTCTCTTCTTGAAACACTAATAAGAGAAAATCCTAGAAGATACATTCAAAAACAACTAAATCATTCAGCAATACGGGTAAGATCAATGGATACTAATGACGATATTATTCAAGTGACATTTTGTAAAGAAATTGATGATTCTGACATTGAAGTTGTTGATCTAACACATTTTGATGGATTCAAGACAAGTTTAGCTCTTACTCAAGGACAAATACCCATTAGAATTAAACAATTTGGAGACAAGATTTGGTATTACAAGAACGATCCAAGTGGGGGAATAATTTCTAGTAGCCTAGCTCTACATCCTATGGCTAATAATGTTACTAATTTCAAAAACTTTAAAGAGTTCGATCTAAATTTCTTAGATGATAAAGTAATCTTTCATGAACATATTCTCCTTGATACAAAAACGAATATAGAGGAAGAATTAATAATTGAGATGCGAGAAAAAGCTGATGTATCCATTGAGTTACATTCCAATAGTCAAGATGGTATGATTCCTCATGAAATATTAGATGAAGTTTCTAGCATCTTTGAGAAGTATTACATTAGAATTTGGAGGATTTATGTAACTATTCGTGTTACTCTCTTTTACATATTTATAGGTAGATCTATTTGGATGGTCCTTTCTCCAAAAACATTCTTTGATTCAAGAAAAAATAAAAATCCGAGAAATAGGAATCCAATTTTTGTGAGAACAAAAAATCATTTCCAAGGTGAAGATTACCAAGGTGTTGAACTGCAAGATTTCAGAAATGAACATAGAAGATTTCTTGTTGTAGACTAAATGAAGATTCCTTGATTGATTAAATATTTTATCTTAAACTTTTTTTATACTTATTAAATTTTAATACAAAAATCCTAAGAATCAAATATTTTTACAATGAGATTCTTCAATTCTGATTTCAAAAGAAACATCAAGTTCCGAAAAAGAGTTTCATTATTATAACTCCAAAAGAGAAAGATAAAAATACAACTAGTTGACAATCTAGATGAAGAAAAAAATAGAAAACAATAAAAAAGTAAGTGAAGGAGCAAGTATTACTCAAAAATCAATGACTACTAATAGATCCGAAGGATTGAATAAAAAGAATGCAGCATTTCTTAGAGCTCTAAAACGTGGATCTGGTTTTAAGAGGATCTAGAAACTTCTAAGATGTAATTCTACATGAAGATCACATCAATTGAAATCGATAAGATTATTCAAAGAGTCAACAAGCTTGAGAGTTAAAACATTTGGTCTATCCATAAGTTTGTGATAAATTGGGTTAATTGGTTCATTTTTTATTTTTTCATTATCTTTATCTTTAAGAATTGGAAATTTACAAATAACGTTGCTTTGCCTTTCATTGATAAAAGTATCACAAACTAGATTGCAAGATAGATAAACAAAATCTAGATTTTTATTACCTTCCAGTAACTGAAGAATACCATCAACTTTGACTACTGCAAGCTCATTCATTTTATTACTTGGAGGAAAAAAATCAAAAATAAAAATGTTTTTTTCATTAATTCTGTGCAAATTGAGAAATAATGTTGTCATTTAAATAAAAAAATTATTTTCTAAAGAATCTGTAAGACATTCACTTAGTGAAGAAGAATGACTTTCTCAAATAGTGAATTTAATGATTATACACTGCTCCACATAATTATATATCCACCTGAAATTTTTTTCCAAAAAAATCGAATGTTTTTGAGAGTTTCTGAAAAATCTTTTTGTTGTCAAAAAGATGGGAATTTTGATCAAATTAATATAACTATCAACAAAGTTCCTATTCAAAAAAATTAATGTTTAAAAAAATATCAATTTTTTTCAAAAAAACCGAATTTTTTTCGTTCCACATAATTATATATCCACCTAAGACTTTAAACTTTTTGAACCATTTTTTCCGGTTTTTCGTATCAGTTATCATTTTCTCATCATTTTTGTTTGAAAATAAGACGAATAAGAGCAAAAAGGTTTTCGAAAAAGGGGAGGAACCTTGGATTTAATCAGAAAACGGTCGCGGTGCTGTTCATTACATCAGCTACTCTTGAATCGATTATGATGTGAGTATTTTGATTTCATAAGTACCTTTGTACTTGTGAGAAACAGTTTAAGTTCAAAAAACTTCAGTAAAATACTTCTTTGCATTGAGAAGAGGGAGTTTTCCTATAACATTTATGAATTTTTTGCAGTTAATTTTTTTTTCTTCGAATTTTGAATTACTTTTTTCTTCTTATTATCAAAGATTACAGTTATATTTTTGTTTGAGAACATTAAATGAACCATAATTATCCTTATTCAGCGAAAAAAATTAAACAGAAAGTCAACACAATCGGAATCACGAAATATCCTTTTTTGATTCTTGCTTCTCTGAAATTTTTTCAGCTTTGAGATTTTTTATGTCAGATTTTTCTGAGTTGAACTATTTCTGATCTCCTCCTCAGCCTTGTTCCATTGTAGATTAAAAATTTCTCCGCTCAATGACTGAGAAAAGCAAGTTCAAGTTGAAAAAACTGATAACTTTGTCAAAGGCGCTCACGGTTTTCGAAATTTTTTTTTCAAAATTTGACGCGCACTTAAGAATCTTTTTTGTGATAAACTTTTTCAATACTTCTGAGTTAACCCTGATTATGAAAATTCAACCCTCACATTGATGACTGTGGAGCTGGAGTACAAAACAGCACCGCGACCGTTTTCTGATTAAATCCAAGGTTCCTGCACTTTTTCGAAAACCTTTTTGCTCTTATTCTTCTTATTTTCGAACAAAAATAATGAGAAAATGATAACTGATACGAAAAACCGGAAAAAATGGTTCAAAAAGTTTAAAGTCTTCGGTGGATATATAATTATGTGGAACGAAAAATTCGGTTTTTTTGAAAAATTGATATTTTTTTAAACATTAATTTTTGAATAGGAACTTTGTTGATAGTTATATTAATTTGATCAAAAATTCCCATCTTTTGACAACAAAAAAAGATTTTTCAGAAACTCTCAAAAATATTCGATTTTTTTCGAAAAAAATCTCAGCTGGATATATAATTATGTGGAGCAGTGTATTTACATAGCGACCTCAGGGAGTATAACTTTTTATCAATTGATAAGACTTCCGACATTGATGATGGAAGATTTAGAAAAATGTTTGAAATATTTTTTTACTTATTTTTTTAGTTATACTCTTCTGAATGAAAGCAATTTGTTCTTCTGGTGTTCTTTTTGTAATCTTTTTAGAAATATCTATTACTTTTTATACTATTACTTCCTACATCTATTTGATTCAGATCATCTTCTCTTTGTGATGATGTGTTTGAGGATTCTATTTTTTGAAATCTACCTTTACTATCCCTATTTTTTACAATTTTACAACTTTCTGGGTTTTCAAAATTTCTAAGATTTCCTTCGCCTGAAGTGCTTGTGAATTTTCTGATTATTTTATTTAGATAATCTACACTACATCCGATGTCTCTACAGAATTTAGTTTTCTTGACATAAACATTTTTATTTTTGTAATCATTCCAGGCATCGAATATTTTTCTATTAGTCATTTATATCATAAAATTTTTTTCAATAGATTGTAATGAATATTAATGGATACTAATGAATTTAAATGGATACTGATGAATATAAATGAATTATTATAGATAATAATGGATAAGTAAATACCTTTGTAAATATTACCTTGAAAAAAATAGATATACTCATTTGAAGAATGCTTTGGATTTATAATCCTATATAAATGGATAAATCTCAAAATCAAATTAAATTATCTGCTTTCATCCAAGAAGTTCAAAAAGTTGATGGTAAAAAAGAAATAGATTTCTCAGAAATCAGTGTTTATACCAAAAATGATGCGACAAAAGAAACAGCCCAAATGTATTTAGATTCTTTAGAACAAATGATTCACGCAATAGATGGATGTAAGATGTCTCAAAGTGATAAATTTGCTTATAAATATGGTTTCACTAAATTATTAACATCAAAATGTGAGAGTGAATGCAAGTATATTATTATTAATACACTTGAATTATCGAACAAGAAATATAAATTAATGTTAGAACAGATGCATTCAGATTTTCAAAAAGAAAGAGATGAACACAATGAGCTTAGAAAGAAGTATAATGAAAAACAAAAGGAACAAATAGTAGAAGTACCTTCAATTGATCTTTCTCTTACTCTAAAGAATAAGAAAACTTTAACAAATCGAGAATGCCTAGATTTTCTCAATGATCTAGATATAGATGATACACTTAGTGATAAGTTTAAAAGAGTTGGTGTTTCTGAAGAATTTCCAAATGTTTCAAGAGCATATGTAAAAAAGGGTAAAGGGTCAGAAAATACTATAATCCAGAAATCAAAGTAATACTTTTCAAATTCATAGGTTTAGCTAAAGACCAATACTCCTTTAGGTCATTAGAATTTACAATCCAATACCTAAATAAATACTTGGTAAATCTTTCTTTTTTTATTTTTCTCCTACGAATTAATTCATCTAATATGAAGTGAATCTTATTGTATTCTCCATTATTACCAGCTTGATAAGAACCTATTGATAATCTTAATGAATCCATAAGAGCATTAATTCCAGATGGAAGGAAATCAAAGACTTGAGATATACTACTACCTTCACTAGGCACTTCAAGGAAGCTTGCTTTCGCTGAATGTCTTACAGATCCTTGGGATTGACTTTTAGATACATTTGGACTTTGCGTAAGCTTAGAGCTTCCTTCAGAAGATTTTTCTTTGGTTACACTACTTTCAGTAGCTTGACCTTTTGTAACAAAATAATTCTCTTTAATGAATTTCCATTTATCACTAGCATCAGCATTATATCTTTTACTACTTTTATCAAATTTATGATACAGAGCATCTGAGCAAAGTAAGATTTCTCGATAATTTTGAGTATCATCATTTTTTTAATTTTACTGAAATCTGGAGATTTTTTTAGTTAATAATTCCATAAGACCATTCGTTGCAATGTAAACAGAATTATTGATTTCCATCGTATTATCTTCAAAGCTTACTTCTTTATTTCCAATAGTATACCCCTTTGTCTCATTAGAGTATCTTATTGAATATCCTGCATTACTTTTATCTCTAGGATCTTGAAGATAAGTAGCAATTAGACTACTAACTTTGATTTCCGAAGTTTTACTTGGTGTGGATTGGATTTGTTTAGTAGGAGTTCCCAGAGGAGGTAGAATTTGTGGTTGATTAGGTTTATCCAATCCTTTAAATGAATTAAGAGTTTGAACTATCTTATTCTTTTTCATCAATAATTTCTTCCTGTAATTTCTTATTTGATTCTAGTATGGGTTTGAATACTTCTATACGGTGATCTTCTACGTTTTCTAAATTGCTACGCTCTTCTAAATTTTTAAAGTGATGTTCTTTTCTATTCTTCAAGAATGATTGAATAATTTCATTCCTTTTCTTTGGATCATAGATTTCGATTGTGGAAGGCATTTTTCGAAAAAGTAATTTATTTATAAAAAAAAATTATTGTATTTATAAATGGAAGAAATTACTCAAGAAGTAAAGTTCCAAAATCTTTCTTTAAATTCAACAGGATCTGCAAGACCCGGAGGATCTGTAAGACATTCACCTGGTGAAGGTAGTGAAGGATTCGAAGAAGATCTAAAGAAAATGAAAAGAGATGAAGTTCGTAGAAAAATTGCAATGATTGGAAGTGAATTGAGAAAATACATTCTCAAGTCCAAAGAAATCCAAACTATGAGAAAACAAGAAATGATTGACTTCATTATGAAGTTTAGAGACATTACTTTCGCTGAGTGTGAAATTTAGATTTTTCTTGAAAAAAAATTTTTCTATATAAAAGGAAGTCCTACATCCTTCCAAGATTTTGAAAAAGTAATTATTTTTGAGAAAAATCATCTGACAATGGCGAGAGATGAAGTTCTCCGTAGAAAAATTAATAAAAAGAAAAGATTACTAATGACTGATGATCAAATGAAAAAGATGAAGGTGGATGAAATGAAGCAATTTATTAATGATCATTCTCAAGAAAATCAAGAAAATCCATTACCACCTCCAGATGAAATTTTTCCTATGGATGATTTGATTTTTATGGAACAAGAAGATAGAGAAAATGCTAACTCAAGAGTAAAAAATTAGAAGCAAGAACAACAAAGATTTTCTAGAAAATCCTTTTGAAATGATCGAAGAGAAAGGTATTGAATTTTACACCACGATTGTAAAAAAAAATATTGGCTTCTTTTCTCAAGAAGAAGCAAAATACTGTAGTCAACGACATTTACAAAAAAAACCAATGTTAAAATAATGCTTTATTTAGAATGTGAAACAAAGAAGCCTGATTATACTGATGCAGCAAAGTTTCATGTCAACACTACAAGTCAAATTTTACATTCTGGTGAAATTAGGGAAGAATTCTATCAAGCAGCATGATTAATGAATGACGTGGAGAATAGAGAACATCATGCTTCAGGATTAGTGATAACTAGGTTTTTGAGATTGACTATGTTTCAAACTAAAACTGATGCAATGATAGGAGCATCATACATACCGAATCCTCAGTTTGTTATTAGTAAAAGGTCAGTTTTAAATATCCAGAACAAAGATAACATGTGTTTCAAGTGGTGTATTCTAGCACATTTACACCCTGCTACTAGAGATAAAGAAAGAGTTACTAAATACACACCTTTTAAGGATGAATTGAATTTTGATGGACTTGAATTTCCTTTCAAATGTGAAGATATTGAAAAATTTGAGGGTATGAATAATTTAAGTGTTCATGTTTTTGCATATGAATATTCTATTTCAAATTATGCTCAAACGAGAAATAATTACCAACCTACACCCGATGATTATGAACATAGAATATATAAAAATTCGTCATTCAACTTATAAATGTGAAAAAAAGAAAGAACTGTTAACCTCTTTTATAATGAAGATTCAGAAGGTAATGGACATTTTAGTCTTATCACAAATTTAAGTAGACTTTTAAGTAGAAGTAATGGGGATAACATGAAATATTATTGTTGTAGATGTTTATCATATCACTATAACCAAGAAAAGTTAGATAGACACGTTGAGAATTGTGAAAATACTCCACCAATTGAGCATAGATTATCTCGTAAAAAAACATTGTTGAATTCGTTAATCATCAGAATACTCAAAAAGCATCGTTATGTTATCTATTCAGATTTCGAAAGTTTGATAGAAAAAAATTCATAATAAAAAAAGTCAAAAGAAGCATTTTTGTTCAATCTAAAGAGAACAATCCAAGGAAGCTTACTGGTGAAAAAAAGGAAAAAGATAAATGGACTAAAAATATTGGAAAACATGTTCCATCTTCATATTGCATTTTAGTAGTTGATTCGTATACTAAGACTATATACGACATCGAGTCTTATGTTGGTTATAATGCTGCATTAAAGTTTAATACTTCAATTATTGAAATTGTTCGTAATCTTATGAGCATTGAAGATATTGCTTGTAGAGATTTGTCTTCAATAGAAAAGGAAGAATTCTATGCATGCAGAAGTTGTGCTATGTGTGATGTTGTTTTTGACCCTTCAAATATGAAAACTACTAAAGTGAAAGATCATGATCATTGGACTGGAGAATATCGTGGCCTATTATGTGGAGAATATAATTTGAAGAAAAAGAAAAATAAGTTCATCCCAGTATTCTTTCACAACCTAAAAGGCTATGATTCACATCTCATTCTCGGAGATCCCATGAGTATTAAGTTTTTGAGAAAAAATGATGTAGGTGTGTCAAATATTAGGGTGGCAGGAAAGAAATGCGTGTTTTTGATGTCATTTAATTTTATCATAAAAACAAGGTTATCACAAATCAATTCGAACTGTAATTCCCATCTGTATTAGCACCTTGTCAACAATGCTCACGCAGAGAATGGATAGTCTCCCTGACAAACTGGGCCGCCTACGAGTCAAAGAAGTTGCACCCCCAAATTTGGACTTCATCGGAGTTTTTCAATTTTTTTTTGGCTGTTTAGCGATCCAATGATTCGGACAGATGATAAATGCGAAGAGCCATGTCTGAGCATTGTAGCGGAAAAGCAGAAATTTGCAGAACAATTTTTCTAATTTTGGGCTAACACATTTTCGCAAAAAAGCGAAAAAGCGATATTGTGAACCCATTTTTCATTTCTCCTTTTTGCACTCCATTGCGTAATAAAACTGTTTTCTCTTGCAGATATGGGTGTGTATCAACTGATGAGCCAGTTTCACAGGCGTCTGTTGTGGATCCAGTCTAATGGCCTTTTAAAATCGCCTTTATCGTCGATTTTTCCGGTCTTTTCGCCTAGTGAATAGCGCTAAAGCAATTCAAAATGTTAACTATCAGAAAAAAGCATCAATGGTGATCATAATATTGAAAGGTGCCAAGCTTCTGAACTTGATTTGTATTTTTTGGAATAACGCGAAAACTAGGTCCGCGAATATAGTTTTTGAAAGAAAGTTTTCAGAGCTATTTTTCTTATAGAAAGGCGGAATGAAAGTCAGCAAACTATATATCCAATGACGCACAAGGACAAGCCCTTTTCGACAAAAAATACCGTTCTAAATAATATTGCTTCTTGGATGAATTAGAAGCCGACAAAAACAAGCCGCATTTCTTTCATGCCACCCTAATATTTCTGCTAACTCAGAGAAATTCATTAGTTTTAGTTATCATTTACCTTCCTTGACAGAAAATATTAGGGAAACATGTGAAGTAAGATTTCTAGATTCAATGTGTTTCATGTTATCTTCATTGGATAAACTTGCAGAAAATTTAGATGATAATCAAATGAATATATCAAAAGATTATTACTCCACTCAAGGTAATGATATCTTCGAAACTATGAGGAAAAAGGGTGCTTATCCTTATGAATATATAAACTCATTCGAGAGATACAAAGAAACTGAACTCCCAAGTATTTCTTCGTTTTATGATAGCCTCAATGGAAAAGAATGTACAACTAAGGAATACTTTTTATGCAAACTTAGTTTGGAAAAAAATGGGATGCAAAAAATATGGATGAAAAAAATGGGAGTTTAGAAAAATTATACTAGAATATATATGATTAATGATGTGCTCCTTTTGGCAGATGTTTTTGAGAACTTTAGGGATGTTACTCGAAAGAAGAGCGACACGAGTCAAGTTGAAAATGGTTTGTTCATAGCTATTCTAACTTTTTTTTTAAATTTGTCTTTTTCAGTGAACGAAAAAATCATCAACGGTATCTTCATCTTCGATCAAGCCAATCAAATCACTTGGGCAAAATTGTATTTAAGGGAATATTTGAATATTTGAAGTAAACCTTTTTTTGCACTGTTCTATTGGAATTTTGAAAAAGTTGTAAAGTTTTTTTTAGAAGGATGAGAAGAAAGTATCGTGTGGACCATGGAATGGCGAGGTTTTTGATGAGAATCAATGCAAAATTTCAGCTTATTTAATTTTTACAAGTGATTTTTCGAAAGAAAACTAGTTGGATTCAAAATTTTTCTTGTGGTTCGATGATTGTGTATAGCGAAGGAGTTTTGGAATTTTAGAATTCCAGAATGCGAAGTTCAGTGTGAAAAATCAAGTTTTGGGACGGTATACCCATTTGCTGACTATAAACTTCCTTACAAGGGCGGTCATTAGACTTTGTGGTTGGTCTGAAAATTGGTTAGAAGACTCCTTGATGTACAAGAGGAAGATTCTGAAAGGCACAACCTTCGAGAAAAGACGCTGCAAGTTCAAAGAAAACGCTCAAAATCTATCAAAATGAGCTTTTTTTTTTTTGGTGCTTTGAGCCCTTATTTCTTAAGAAATAAAAAGTTGTGCAGGTTGAGACTTTCAGAATCTACTTCTGGCAAATCAAGGAGTATCCTGGCCAATTTTCAGGAAGTTCCCGACCGCAAAGTAAAGCGACCTCCGCTTTCCAACTTTTGATTCAATAATTTTGCAATAAATCTTTTGAAAAGACGTTTTATGAAACGTTTAAACGAAAAACTTTTCAAAAGCACCAAAACTGAAAATGTTTTCTCTAATTTGGCCTATTATCAATTTACCGGTGATTTTTGTCGAGTGAACCCATAAAGTTAGGCCTGCGAATTCCACTAACTTCTTCAGTGCAAAAATCAGAGCTTTCCATTTTTAGAGCCTCTACCTCAAGCGGTCAATTTTTATGATATCTCTGAAAATTTCCCAATGGGAGCCCTGCACGCAATATACGGTAAATCATGTGTTTCGTCAAATTACAGAGCCGGAAAAGCAATAAATTTTATGGGGGCAAAACCCTGATATTTTTAGCTGGGCGTCGGAAAGGCAGAATTCGCGTTTTTTGTCTTATTTCTATGGTCATGACTCTGACTTTCTACCCGACTTTTCTACTTCAATGAGTCTTCTGCCCATTTTTTAAACCACATTTTTTTTCCTTTTCTGATAATCGGATTTTCTAATTCTTCTAAACAATCCCAAAGTCAACTTTTGCGAAGAGAGCAGTTGAGCTCAGTTCCAAGCCCATCAAAGAATATTCAAGCGGATCCAGTAACTTTCTTACAGCTTGAAAAGTCGGATGTGTTGAAAAATACAGGGGGGATGGGGATAGCTCGATCTTGCGCGATATCGCTCCATTTTATATGACTCAATCTTGGGTGATATCGCTCCAGTTTATATCGCTCGATATTGCGTGATATCGCTCCAGTTCATATCGCTAAATACTGCGCGATATCGCTCCAGTTTATATAGCTCGATCTTGCGCGATATCGCTCCATTTTATATGACTCGATCTTGGGTGATACCTCTCCAGTTTATATCGCTTCATTTTATATAGCCCGACCTTACGCGATATTGCTTGATTTTGAGCGATATCGCTCCATTTTTTTTCTTAATTTTGACCTCTTCCAGCAGAGAAGTCAAAAAAGAAGCGAAAAATCGTTTTTCAGATTTTTAATTTATAGTAGACATGACAGCGAGTCTTGAAGCCCCAGCGAAGTTTTGGCCAATACGCCTGCGATATAGTCCGTTATTATGGGTGAAGGGTTCCTCCGACTTTCATTATGGCTTTGACTCTCAATAAAAACCGTAACGATTTATGATTGTTGAGAAGAAGAAAGTTGGACAGTACAAAAATCTGGAGAATCAGATGACGACGACCGGTTCGACGTAGTAAACCGGCGTGGCCACGACTACAGGCTGATGGACGACTCGATGGCGGGCCATGGGGGCCGCTATATTCCGATTAATTGTAATAATAAGTTTGCTCAATGCATAAAGTGTGAAGGTGAGTAGTTAGTTGAATTGTACAAGAGAAAAAAATCCCGTTAAATAAACTTTTTTTCGATTTTTTTGGAAGACTAACAAGGGGGGGGTCATTTTATTTTGCTGTCGGGATTTACCTGAAAAATTGGCCAGAACACTTCTTGAAGTATCAAATGCCAATTCTAAAACTTCTAACCTGCACAATTTCCTAGTTTTTGAGAAACAAGGGCTCAAAGCCAAAAAATAGCCTAATTCACCAAAATTCGGGGGTTTTTTATTACTTTAAGGTGTTTTTCTCAAAAAATAGCAAGTTTTGCAGGTTGAAACTTTCAGAATCTTTTTCTGGCACGCCAAGGAGTAATTCGGCCAATTTTCAGAAAATTCCCGACCACAAAGTAGGTTGACCTTCCTTGTAAATGAAAAATGAATTAGTTATTGAAAAGATAAACATTTCGAAAGCTTTCTGTGAGAATGGTCGTATCGTGGCAAGGATTTTGATACAGAAAACCTTTGAAATCGTCCTTTGTTCATAATTCAGCTTATTTTGAGACTTTTCAACAATAAAAGTCAGCTCAAAATGGTCCTACAGAGCTCTGAATTATTTCATTTGACCCAAAAATCCAAATAAAATGCTACCAAGTTATGGTAAAAAAATCCAAAAATTAAACAAAAAAACGTAAATTTTTTTAAGAAAAAAATTCATTTGTCGAAACTTTGGGGCTTAAGAAAGGAACTAAAGTGGATTCATTCTTTAGCAAAAAAAAATTCTTGGACGTTCAAACTTTTCTACATGTTCAATGATGCGTTTAGATTGAATTTGAAAAATTTAGCGATTTTTTTTTTCGAAAGTAACACGTTTGTTTTTCTTCTGGAAGCTGCTGAACTTAAAAAAAACTATTCAGAGTGCTTGAAAAACCTTGATTCTATAAAAATCTTTTTTTTTTCAAACGAAAATTTTCCAAAATTCTGCCGTAACCTTTTTTCTCATTTCGAAATCATCCACGACACAAGTTACACTCTTTTTTTTTCCAGAAATCTCCCAATTTAACGCCTTTCTAAAATTAAAAGAAAACAATTCTGAGCTTTTCTAACCGGCTACTTTGTCGATAACTGAAAACTTTTCTCCTACTTCATCTTCAAAACCACGATTTGAAACGTACGTTCCACGGGTTGACGCATTCTCAAGCAGCAATAGCATAGAAGACACGCTATCATGAACATGAGCATCAACGAGAAGAACGAGTACGTGTAAGTCTTCAAAACCGGTTTTGGTCGGGTGCAGGAAAGCTGTTAGTTACCGTGTAATAGATCATGATGAATAAGGAAATGGAAAAAAGGCTCGTAAATTTGGATTTTCCCTTCTTTTCCGTGAAGTTCAATCACTCTTATTTTTAAATTGCGGATTAGCCATTTTTTTTACTTCATGTCCAATTTATCATACGGTTTCAACCATTTCCTGAAAAATTCCAAGAGCTTAACGAGCCTCTCTATAAAAAAAATTTTCTTTTTTATTCTGGTCGAAGTTTGAATGAAACTTTACTTCAGGATCTCCGGGTTCCAGAACAAGGAATTTTTTCTTTTTTCCGACTTTAGACCTTTAGAAGTCAGCAAATTTCAAAAAAAAAAAAAAGACATTATTTGAAGACCTAAAAGGTGCAAAACTCGAAAAAATCTATTGTGAGAATCTTATCCGGATTTTCCTACAGTTCAGTCACGATTCATCAAAAGTCATAACTAAAACATGTTAAAGAAAGTCTAATTATTGAAAAAGCTGCATGAAGGATTTTTTTCCCGATATTCCGTACAAAGTTTTACTGGACCTATTTAATGCCGTGTTCAAAGTAATTTCCGCGAAATGCAAAATGATATCTGACTCTCCAAAATTTAGTTATATTTTTCTTTCTCTGACGGTTATTTTGCATTTCGCGAAATTACTTTGAACACGGCATAATGCATGGCTTCTTCTCGATTTTCCTAAAGCTGTAATCAACCGAACTTGTTATTTTTTGTAGGATTTGCGCTCTTATTTCTAACCAGGTGAGATGGAATGAAGCTTGGAACTTTTGAAGATTGAAACTTTCAGGGTCCGAATTTGGTACATTTTGCGCTCTTTGGGCAAGTATTTTTTGATCCAGGGGTCGCTGAAGCCCTGCCGAGTTATGCTTAGAAACTAGCTCGGCTAACCAATAGGCTGACGGGCCGGCCCTCGCCCAAGCCTACTACCATTAGCTTAACTAGGGAACGCTTTCCCCCGATTGAACTTTTGCTGAAACTTTGCTGAAGTGTACTTTAGGACCTCCTGATTGCAGGAAAAAAAGAAAAAAAGTTTCTCGCAGTAGATCTTGTTTCCGAATTATGGAGCTTCAAAGTGTGCAAAAAGACGCAACTTATTCCAAAAAAAGCGCTATGGGGGGGAAGAAACGTTTCCCAGTAAGCCATAATCTAACAAGCCTCTTAAAATAAGCTTCAAATAATTCCAAAACGTTTCCACCAAGTCTTCCCCACAACCTATCCAATTAATGGCTTCTCTCCGGTCTTCCGGGCATCGATCTGGAAAAGGGAAAGACAAGAAGCCGGCTGGCGGGCGGCCAGCTCCCGCAGGGGCTATCGATCCGCGACGCGAGCCGCGCGCGTCGCGTCCTGCGCTCTCCTCTCTCCGCTGCTCCCTCATTTGCCCGTCTTTCCCCTTTATCGGCCTCTTCGGTTGCTCGCTTTTACGCAATATCAGTGATAATTGTTCGGTCGCTGCTTTGCATTGATTTTTTACCTTTTCTACTTGCTAGTTCATTTTTTTTTTCTTTAATTTGAGTTCGTTCCGAAAAAAATGACGTTGTTGATTGGATTTCGCGACGGCAGGTGCGCGTGAACGTTTCCCTATTTGGGCTTGTGATTTGCTTTTTACTAATCATTTTAATCGTACCGGCGGAGAAAATTTTGATTTTTCATTTTTCAAGGTCCTTTTTTCCTTTCTGAGCATTTTTGAGTTGATTTATTGAATTTTTCTTCAAATGGATTTTTAGTTCTCAATCTCTGAAAATATTCACTTGGCGATTTGAAAAGTCTATATTAGCTGTAAATAAAACTTTCTTGTGACTTACAAGATCAAACGACGGAAAAAGGTTTCGACTTGGAAAAAAAGCAGAAAATTGTTTCGGATAGATTTCAAATGACAGCCTAACCTATAAACCGCTATTTTTTTGAGGATTTTTGTAATATTTTTTTCAATAGAAAAACTGAGCCAAGGTAAGAAATTTCAAGTATTTTTTTGCAAGCTAACGATAAATGGAGTAAAAATCAATAAAGAAAAAGGCTTCTCCTTGAAATTTTTTTTTCTGGACTCCTTTCCGATCTTTTCAAAAAACTCTCCGACGAATCAAATAAAGTCGTTGAATTTTTCAATTGAATTCACGATAATTTAATATTTTCTTCCGCGTAAGTGGTTATTGAATAGTTTTTGACCTCTTTCGCAACTCGAATGTAGTAATTTGGACGTTTTTTTTTTTAAACCTGGATACTAACTTATTTTAGGAAAGTGAATACATTATAATGATTTCGGAGCAAGAAATTATTTTTGGTTTGAAACTTCTGGAAATTTCTGAAATTCGGCTGGAACGTTTTTTTACAGAATGTGGAAGGTTCTGATAAATCTAGCAGTTTTCCAGGAATCTCAAGTTTTCTTTCAATTCCATATTTTCGAAATGGCACCTTTTATGAAGTTAAAAGACTTCCCAAACTTTTGTGATAAAAACTGCGTTTTGAACTGGGATAGTTTCTTCATAGCGGTTAAAAAGTTTCTACAAAAATTAAATTATTCCAGTCTTATCTCCTGCCAAATCGAGCTTACACTAAAATTACACTACACATTATTTTCGAAATTTCGACTTTATAAAATTCAAACATCTTTTAAAATCTAGATCTAACTTCAAAATCCTTTTTCTTTTTCTACAGTGAGGATAACCAGTACCGAAATTGAAGGTATAGTAAAAAATAACAAATATAGATTTATTCGGTTTTATCTTTAGCTAAATCAAAACTATACTACATCTTAAAAAATACCTCCAAAATTTTTGTCTTTTTCGATAAGATCTTCGGAAGCTTTTAACTTTGAAAAAAACCCCAAAATCAAGGATTTATTGTCTGTTGAATTTTCGAAAAATCGAATTTTTGGAGGGTGTAACTTTTTCGATAAAGCCTTTCAATTTATCACTGATAATGAAAAATACCAACATCAAACCGAAGAAAAACAAAATCAACCTATTTCAGTCTTGTGACGCCTTTTTTCCCACTTCCAGTGATCCAAAATTAACCTTGTAATTAGCCCCAAGGGCGATCGCCTCCGCACGTCTCAAGTCACACTACCATTGAGTAATCAACCCGCCTACCTTCAACCTTTCATCGGCTCATTATTCTCCGTAATCATAATCATGAGCTATTCCTATCAGCCTGCCGCTAGCTTTCAAGATCTGAGCAATTCTTCGGGAAATAAAATGACGGGGCTTCAAGCTCCGGATCCCAAGGTTACGATTACAGTTATCATCATTCAAAAATTGCAATTATCGTCCATATTTGAGGACTTTCAGTTCTTTTTTAGCTCTGATCCAAATTTGATACTAGTTTTTCTATATGAAAAAGGAAATGAAGAATTTCCGTTTTTTTTAGGTTCGATAAAAAATTCAATGATCTCCTCCTGGATAGAGTCAAAAAAAAAACCGAAAAATTAAAGAAAATGAATTTTACTTTTTCTGGAGTTCATCTGACATTTTTCACAAGCTTTATAACTTTCAATACCAAATCAAAATTAAAAACTCATCAAAAAAATAAAGAATAAATGCCCTTTTACGTGAAATCCTTTCGCAACTGATAAAGATGGGATAAAAAAAGAAAAAAATGAAATTTCTCCGCCAAACCTTCAATTTTTTTGGCTCCTTTTTCAAAAATTTGACTCTAGAATTACATAAACTTTGCAAGAATAAAGCTTCAATTTCTAGCAATTCTTAATTTTATTTCAAAAAAATATTTGATTTTTTTCTGTTGAAAAAAATTATTTCTACATAAAGTACAACCATTATTCCGCTAAATTTCACTCAAGTTTCATGATTTCTTATATTTTTTTACATAGCTTTACAAATAAAAATTATTGAATAGCAAATTGTAGAGAAATTTTTCCTACACTGACCAAAAAATTCAGATAAATCCATAAATGGAAAGGAATTGTGCAAATTCCGTTGGTTTGAAAATTCTTTTTTCTTTTTTCTTTCGTTTTTTCGATTCCTATGACTTCATCTCAAAGAAAAACAATAAAAAGACTTTTTTTTCCAGTTAGAACGGTACGAAATGGACAAGTCGGACATGCAAAGAAGCGTCGAATCGCTCCGAAACCAACTCAATATCGAGAGGACCCCCATCAGCCAATCGGCGACCGCGTAAGTACTTTCAATGTCTTGTTTTTTTAACAAAATTCAAAGATTACTTACTGAAAATTCAATCTAGCTTCTTTTTTTTGATATATCTCAAAACTTTCGAATGTTTTTCCTTACTACTTTTCTGAACTAAACTCAAGGCAAAACAGTTAAGATATAAGAAAAATGTTGAAATATTCGTTAAATTCAAAAAAATTCTTGACTGAAGCTTTTTTTGAAAAAAAGAGAGAAGGCAGATTTCCCTGTGAAGGGGGTTTTTGAAAAAAAGTTTGGTTAGAAATTTTGAAAAAAATCCCTTTAAAAGGTCTTGAGGTGTTGAGAAGAGAGGTCCCAATAAGCTACAGAAAAGGTGGACCCTATGAAAATAAATTACTTTTTAAAAAAGTGATAAAAAAAAGTTGAACAAACTTGAAAAGAGTATTTTTTTGTCCTCTTACATGGCAGATGCTATCATTTTCCGGTAGGGGATTCCCTAAAAATTGCCCAGAACACTTATTGATGTACCAAAAGAAGATTTTGAGAGTAAGAAAAATCTGAAACATCAAGGAGTTTCCAGGCCCATTTTTAAAGAAATCCCAATAAAAATTGAACCTTCCTTTTTTAGGAATCTTTTTTGCACATTTTTTTGGATTTAGAAGGACATTTGTTTCTCCTATTGATAATACTTGGGTCTTCTTCCTACGCCTTTGTACCGCCTGGCGCGGCGTCGGCGCCCCAAGTCGGTTAGCCGAGGTCCTATCTTGATGTCAGTGATAATCAGTGGAATGGCTCTAGTGACATATCCGTCCCCAAGTCGTGGTTTCCAAATACGAACACTTCTAAATCCATTATTTGGATAGAGGCGGGATCGAACTTGTAATCTTGGAAGCCACAATCTTGGGAAGCAAAAAGCTCTCCTTTTCGTCTATTTTTGTTGCACTTTTTTACCTATATTCTCTTTTTTGGATTACCGAATACAATTTCTGATAAAATCTATTCGAAAAAGCAATGGTTTTTGCTTTCCAAAATTGTGGTTTCCAAGATTACGGCCCTCAAGATTTGCGGACTTGAGGTTTTGTAGAACCATCCCTATTGCGCTACGGTGCGCCGAAATTAATATAACTTCTCGGCTATGCAATATGGCGTTTTTTTGGCGACGCCCCGCCCATATTTTTTCCGTAAAGTTTAGTGTGTCGTGTGCATACACTGCGGTGTGTTTTAAAAAAAATAAACAGAAAAATCGCTATTTTTAATGAGAAATGGATTCGTCTCATGGCCCATTGAACATGCGCCTTTAATATTCCTTGATGTTTACGCGTATTTTTCATGAAGTCACATATGAACGGCGGAAGTTTTGGCCACGCCCCTTTATTTTTTAATTTTGCATTTTCTTCTACTAACAAAAACGCCGTGACCATTGAAAATGTTCTCTTTAAAAAACAACATTTTCAGGATGCGCCAGTTCACTGAGAACCAAGAAGACCCGCTGGTGAACCCGATCGACAAGAAGGTCAACCCGTGGGCCGAAAAGAGCAAATGCTCAGTTCTGTGAAAAAAATCTTCCCCAACCTATTTTTTCTTCAACAATTTATTGCCACTGCTCTTCCGCATAATTATCGCTAAGTTAATATATGTAACATTTTTGTCTTGAATCGATCTTTTTTGACCGCTAGTCAAAACGAGCTTTACTTCCCAGCAAGTGAGAGCATCAACACGCATCTCTAGCCATTCAATTGTCCTTGAAATTTCATATTTTTCTTATCAATTTGTAATTTGATTAATAAACACTCACATTTCCGTAATTTTTTATTCAAGGAAAGACACAGTAACCTAAAATTAATTCAAAGAATATCGAGATTAAGTAAGGGGCGCGCCGTAGCGCAACAGGTTGTGTGCCTGTCTACGGTCCACAGGGTCACAAGTTCGATCCCCGCCTCGACCCAACCAAGGGGTTTAAGAAATGTTAGTAGTGGGAAACCACGGCTTCAAAATTCCCAGCCGTCACACACAAGGACGGATATGTCACTCGAGCCAGTCCACTGATATCAGGATAGGACCTCGGCTAATCGACTTGGGGCGCCGACGCCGCTCAAGCGGTACAAAGGCGTAGGAAGAAGAAGAAGAAGAAGAAGATCGAGATTAAGTAAGTCCCGAGAAAGGCTTCTCGTTTTAATTGAGAACTGAATCAGAGGAGAAAACGTTTTTTTCTTGAATATTCATTTTTTTCATTCTGTTCAAGCTTAGTTAACCAGAATAAATTAGCGAATTTAACAAATTTTTTTACCAGTTTTTCAGCAGATTTTCAATGCAGAAAAAAACATTTCCTTAGAATATTTAAAAAAATTTTTTTTTGAGAGGCGCGCAGTAGTACCACTTCTATGTGAAAGAATTGAAAAAAAAAAATTAAATCTTAAATAAGCCACATTAAAAAGATTCATCAGGTTTCGAAGACTTTTCTTTGAATTTTTTTCAGAAAAAAATGATGAAAACCAAAATTTCAATGAGAAAAAGCAACCGAAGAAAATCGCTACAAGATTTTTACATCGATTAGAAAATTTTACACTGTTCGTTGCAAAACACGAATAATTAAGTAAAAATTCATCGAAAAAAAGGGTTTTACTAGTCTCTGATCTTCAGAAAAATGCTTCTTTACTAACAAAAAGTAATTTCTATTATTTCAAAAAAATTACAAAAACATGAAAAATAAAGAATCTTTTTCCTCAGAAAAATTCCGAACTCTGATGTTCAGTTAAGGGAAGTCTTTGAAAAATTAGTCTGCGTTTGAATAAATCGAAAAAAAGAACTCGCAATAAAAAAACTAGAAAAAAAGAAATTAGAAACGAATCTTCAGGAAATGTTACCAAAAAAATCGAAAAAAATTAATAATATGTGGAATAAAAATGCCAAAAGACTTAAATTCAGATTTATTCCCTTGAAATTTTTCTTTTTTTAATTAACATTGTAAGAATGTTTAAATGCGCTTAAAGCGTAGAAACAGTTAGAATAGATATTTTCGATTAATGCGAAGAAATAACATATTAAAAAAATTCACTCACTAATCTCGATTCGATTCCACGCCAGTCGATAAATCGGTGAATTCGAAAAATTACAGTGAAAGTTCCAGAACAACTGAAAAAAATGATTCATTCAAATTCAAATAAAAAAATCTCGTACGCACTGAAGAACAAACTGTCGATGAAGTCGATCACAACCTGAAAATTTCGAAACTTCCTTTGATTAAAGAAAAATGAAATGGCCAAGTACATTTCAGCATTAAGCGATAACGAGTAAAACAGTTTCGAAAATTAAAATTTATGTGAATAGATGGAAAGATTTTTCCATTTTCAAAAATAGAAACACTCTTACAAAATCATAAAACAACAAAAAAAAAAGCGCCGGTAATTATCACCCATTATATGTGGTGATAATTACCGGCGCTTTCGCAATAGGGCGCACTTGATTTTGCGCCTATTTCGTGGAAATCCGAATTATTTCTATCTCACCTCGCTTTTTCTGAGTTTTTCATTTTTTTTTATGATTTATAAATAAATTACAGGGTGCGGAATCCACTTCATGTTTTTTAAAATGAAAAATCTTATGTGGCACGTGCTTCAGATAGAAGATGTCGTAGCAAACGAATTTCTGCGGCACGTAGATAATCGAGATCAATTTTGCTACAAGTTTTGAGCAGGGAGTCTCAAAATGGCTCGGAAAACATTACACTGAATTTTCACACAAAATTTGGAGTAAATTTGATAACAGTCAAAAAAGCGAGACCCGTTTTATGTGCTTGAAACTAGGTAAACTGTTGAAAAATCTCTGTAGCATAAGCTACAAAGATTGTTGGAAATTTTTTCTAGTATTTTCTGCCACTAAAGATAATGCCGTGTTCAAAGTAATTTCCGCGAAATGCAAAATGATCTCTGACTCTCCCAAATTTAGTGATCTTTTCCTTTCTCTAACGGGTATTTTGCATTTCGCGGAAATTACTTTGAACACGGCATAACTGCCGAGTCTGGCGCGGAAGAAATTCGCTCTGACGGTACATTTGACGAACTCGCAATGTGCTCAGCGGTCCTGGTCGAAATAAGAGGATCGCGGCAAGAAACAGAAACATATTGAGGAAGTATGGTCAGCACTGAGCACATCAGCGAAGGTCCATCAAAGTATCAAAGTAAAAACGATGTCCTCGAGCGGGTCTCGCGTTTTCTCACGCACTGAAAACTTCCAAAGTCCGAGGCTCGGCAGTTATTATTAACGATGAACAGGCTTGTGGGTCAGGACGTGCGCCCGAACTTAGGGCTTCATTTTTGAGAAAAGGTTTGCGCAGGCTTGGGCCAGACTTCGAAAATTTTTCTAAACTGCACTGTTAAATGTTGTTAAATCATAGTTTATGTTGGCCTGTGAGTGAATTAACCAGCAAAAATTTGACTTCTGTTGTAAAAAAAAAAGCTTGATATTCCACTTGAACAAAATTTGAGCCCGTTCTTCTTTACTTTACGCCTCCTAAGGCCAAACCGTGCTTAGAAAATGGCCGGGGGCCAATAGACTGACGGGCCGGTTCCCGTACAATTCTGATGATGACTACACGGTCTCATTGACAATTTTTTCGATTTTGGGAATCTTTTACGCAAACGGTAGACCCTTTCCTTTCGTCCCAGTAAGTATTCCCCACCCTGTAATTTATTTATAAATCATAAAAACAAATGAAAAACTCAGAAAAAGCGAGGTGATAGAAATAATTCGGATTTCCACGAAATAGGCGCAAAGCCAAGTGCGCCCTATTGCGAAGTGTTCACATATAATGGGTGATAATTACCGGCGCTTCAAAAAAAAAAATGAACTTTTTAGAAGATCCTAAAACGGCGCTGTATATTTTTTGAGACAATTCATTGGCTAGTTCTTGAATCAGTTGGTAAAATTCATTCTGTCCAACCCTTGGATGATATATTATCAAAAACATGACGAAATAATTTCAAACAATTGCAAACGAAATAAAAAGCAAAAAGAAAAAAAAATGAAGCTCTGCTGTCGTAAAATAAAACGTATTGCGTGCAATTTACAAACGCGTGACCACGTACATGACTCCTACCGTAGTATTTTCCTTTGACATTTACAACCCGTATTCGAACTGTTTTTCTAGTCAAAGGGGGAGTCCGTACGACGCGAGTCATAGACGAAAACCCGCTTGCCAATTAACACGCTGTCTCTGTAATTTTCGAAATTTTCTCAAAAACAGCGGGTACAGAAAAAAAAAATATTTTTTGATCTCAATGAAATTTCAACCAGTGTTATTATATGACGTCAGGATTGCGGATACGATTTTTTGAGCCATTTCCTCCAACCGTAATCGGGTTACGGTAGGGAGATGGTCACCTGCGTATCTAAGAATTGACAAGTTTTCTCTAGGCAAGTTGTATATCAATCGATAGGTAATGCAATTTTAGGAATTTTTTCAATACATACCATCTTGGGTTACTGTAGAAATTTTTGAGATACGGTACTTTTTGTATTCGCAACTTTGGTTTTTTGGTCACCCTACTCACAATAGTTATTTGCCGTTAAAGTTACCTCTTTAAGAGATGTGTTAGGTCATTAGCTTCAAAAAAATACCACATTGAAAAAATTTCGAGATACCCATCATGTCGCAAAATCGCGCCGATCGCGCGCAACTCGGGGTCCCAGCGTTTAGACTCGCCTTGGATGATGGCCTCTAACCTTCTTTTATTGTCTGAACTTTTGTTGAAAACTGTTTTTCTTGAAACTACAGTCCATAAACTTCTGGTAAAAGTCATTTTCACAAAGTTTAGCCCACTTTACGGCCAGAAAGTTCACTTTGAAGTCGATTTTGGCCTGAAAGTTGAGGTTTTTGAGGTTCTAGGCCTTTTTTGGGAGGACTATCACCGTTTACTGTTGTCCATTTGTGTTTCATCACGCATCCACATCTCCCAAAGGTCTTCTGAAACCTAAAGTACAAAAATCTCATTTACCCATCAGCTGAAAAACTCAGTTTTAAGACGATTTCGGCCTGAACGCAGTGTTTTTTGATAATCAACACTTCTTTTGGGTAAACTGTCACCGTTTCCTCTTTTCTGTTGGTCTTTCACGTGGTTCCTGCATCCACCAAGTTCATTTTGAAGTCTGAAAGTTTTCGTTTTAGCCTACCTGTCGGCCGGAAAACTCAGTTTGAAGACAGAACTGACCTGTTAACAGTCTTTTTGAGGTTCAATGCTTTGTTTTGGACTCGCTATCGGGTTGCAACGCGTTCTTTCTATCGTTCCTTTTTTTATCAGAACTTTTTTAATAGATTCCGAAGCCCAAAAGAATGCTCACTTCAGATAAGCTTTGAGAACTTTCTGGGGAATTTTTCGAAGAACCCTTTTCCGCCAATAAACAAAGAAATAAAGAAAAGAGAAAAAAAACTGAATATAAATAACCCCGAAAGGCCTTCTTGCGGCACAAAATTATCTCAACCTGAGACAAAATATGGTATACTTTTTCTAGCGTTCCAACTTCACTGATAAAAATTCTAGGCTCAAGATGCACCCTACACAAAATTCAAGGCGACAGGTAAAAATATATCGTCGAAATAGAAGGTCGCAGTATTTGTGGGTAGAACAAAAATCAAAGGAACGATAGAAAAAACGCGTTGCAACCCGATAGCGAGTCCAAAACAAAGCATTGAACCTCAAAAAGACTGTTAACAGGTCAGTTCTGTCTTCAAACTGAGTTTTCCGGCCGACAGGTAGGCTAAAACGAAAACTTTCAGACTTCAAAATGAACTTGGTGGATGCAGGAACCACGTGAAAGACCAACAGAAAAGAGGAAACGGTGACAGTTTACCCAAAAGAAGTGTTGATTATCAAAAAACACTGCGTTCAGGCCGAAATCGTCTTAAAACTGAGTTTTTCAGCTGATGGGTAAATGAGATTTTTGTACTTTAGGTTTCAGAAGACCTTTGGGAGATGTGGATGCGTGATGAAACACAAATGGACAACAGTAAACGGTGATAGTCCTCCCAAAAAAGGCCTAGAACCTCAAAAACCTCAACTTTCAGGCCAAAATCGACTTCAAAGTGAACTTTTTGGCCGTAAAGTGGGCTAAACTTTGTGAAAATGACTTTTACCAGAAGTTTATGGACTGTAGTTTCAAGAAAAACAGTTTTCAACAAAAGTTCAGACAATAAAAGAAGGTTAGAGGCCATCATCCAAGGCGAGTCTAAACGCTGGGACCCCGAGTTGCGCGCGATCGGCGCGATTTTGCGACATGATGGGTATCTCGAAATTTTTTCAATGTGGTATTTTTTTGAAGCTAATGACCTAACACATCTCTTAAAGAGGTAACTTTAACGGCAAATAACTATTGTGAGTAGGGTGACCAAAAAAACCAAAGTTGCGAATACAAAAAAAGTACCGTATCTCAAAAAAATTTCTACAGTAACCCAAGATGGTATGTATTGAAAAAAATTCCTAAAATTGCATTACCTATCGATTGATATACAACTTGCCTAGAGAAAAACTTGTCAATTCTTAGATACGCAGGTGACCATCTCCCTACCGTAACCCGATTACGGTTGGAGGAAATGGCTCAAAAAATCGTATCCGCAATCCTGACGTCATATAATAACACTGGTTGAAATTTCATTGAGATCAAAAAATATTTTTTTTTTCTGTACCCGTTGATTTTGAGAATTACAGAGACTGCGTGTTAACTCATCTCCTCATTTAAGTGGGAAAAATAGAATATAATTTATTGGAGTATTTCCCAATTTATTTCAAAGTTTTATTTTGGACCTGCTCGAGGTCTGGGCCGAGTCCGACAGCAGTGAAACGCCGGAACGACCCTCAGACGATCGGAGCAAGCTCCGGACCCGTCTTCGGCTCCAAAAATGGAATAACCTATCATATCGTAGGTTAATACGATAAGAACGGTAACTACAAACTGATCTTAGCCAAAAGGCCGAGAAGCGATACTAGAAGGAGGTTGGGAGGCGCCGAGACGCATGAGCGCTCTCCCTTGTAGTTTTTGACGCGGATCATTAAAAATCTTTTCACGTTCAACATTTATTATTGAAAAAAATGTTTTAGCGGTCGGGAACCTTTTTTCTGACGAAGCCATCATCCTGAAAAACAAAAATACCTCTTTATTAGAAATCATGGCTAACCCATCTGTTGAGCGAGCAAAATTCTCTGTTTCTCGGCTTCTTTTTCTGCCAAAATGTCCGCTTTCTGTTTTTCGCCTCTTTCGTAGTCGATCATCCCTTCTAGCGCTTGCTCTGCGGTCATTGACTGTAAAATCGGATTTCAGAAGTTGAAGGAGGGACCAATTATTGATTTTTTTGATTTATCTAACTCAAAAAAAAACTTCTTATTTTTCTTTTGAAGGCCGCCGTTCAGCTTCAAAATTCCTATTTTTGCTATTAAGTTACTCAAAAAATAATTTTAAAAACAGAAAAACATACAAGTTTTCTTTTCGCCGAAACGGCCAAGAAGACCAGAAATAGGAGAGCGAAAAGGCGCATTTTGAATGAATTTCCCGTGTCCCTATTAATTTTTATACACTCTCCTGCATTATTCGAGCTCCCAACAATCATTTAAATAATATTGAACTTTTATCAAAAAATGTGAAACTAAAAAAACGATTTCCATGAATTGGAAAGAGAATTGATCGAAAAAACTCTGTATAATTGAAAATTCAAAGTAATTATGGAGAAAAAAAAGATTAAGAGTTCCAGGAAACCACTCAAGAGACTTTTTTTAGAAACGTTTAGTTTTTTTAAAAAGATTTTTTTGAGAAGGAGAGATGTTTTCAAACTTTTTTTCAACTAACTTCAAACATAGAAAAATTAAATAAAACTTGAAACTAAAAAAACTTTCGGAACGAAAAATTTGAAAAATAAATAAAAATTGAACTACTTTTTGTGAGCAATCGATCGAAAAATTTCAGCAATCTGATAGTATTGCGGGACCACGATCGGGGTATACTCTGGGCTGTTAGACGAAAAAGTGAAAAAATATGAAAAAATTGACAAAAATCAAAAATAAAGCCACTTTTTCAAATTTCGCGGGCGAATTTCGAGAAGTGCGCAGACTTTGCCGAGTTTCAAACTCCTTGCATTTTCTTCAACTGGCAGAAACGCCGTGTGAAATTGAAAGCAAAAGCTCAGTTGTCGTAAAATAAAACGCATTGTGTGCAATTTACAAATGCGTGACCACGTACATGACTCCTACCGTAATCTTTATCCTTTGGCATTCTCGATTTTTATTTGAACCGAATTTTTTGTCAAAGTCCGTAAAGTCTTAGACAAATCCTCGCTTGCAAATTTACTCATCTTCTCATTTGAGTCGGGAAAAATAAACTAAAATTCAATATATTTTTTGACCCCTCACGCGGTCTGGGCCGAGTCCGACAGCAGTGAAACGCCGGAACGACCCTCAGACGATCGGAGCAAGCTCCGGACCCGTCTTCGGCTCCAAAAATGGAATAACCTATACAGAGCTCGATGAGCTCATATCGTAGGTTAATACGATAAGAACGGTAACTACAAACTGATCTTAGCCAAAAGGCCGAGAAGCGATACTGGACGAGGGTTGGGAGGAGTACTTGTATCTCAGCGTGTCCCGACTCGATACGGTTTGGCGCCGAGGCACATGAGCGCTCTCACTTGCCGGGACCCGATTTGACTACATGAAATTTTTAGAAAATGTTGAATTTTGGATATCATCACATTGAACCAGATAAATTTAAAGGCATAGGGACGGTAAAAAACGGTGTTTCAGTTCAAAGCAGTACTTTGTAGAGCTTTTCATTGCGAATCGAACGGTGAACTTGGAAACGTTTCGAACTTCCTAGTTTGGGAGGAAAAGTAGTTCGAAGTTGGAGAGAGGAAAGTTTGAGATCCTGCCAAAAGGGCGCTTTGCAGTAAAGTTGCTCTACGGACAACAGGCTTCGCCGTCTTCCGGATTTTCGCTTTTTTCTTCGTTTCTTTCAATTTTCAATTTTTTCTGTTGTCACAAAATCTTTCTATTCATGTATAGTTTGCAAACTTTAATCGCAAAAACGCTTCTTTGGTGAAAAATGATGATTTTACACAGGTTTCGATTGGGATAGCGATTATTTGTGTTTTCTTTATTATCAATATGTTTTTTCTGTTTTCTAATCGATTTTTCAGAGAAGAAACCCTTAATTTGAAGCAGACAGCCGGTTATTTCTCACAAAATGCGAGTCTAATGAGACGTCCGCAACATCGCGTGCACGGCTACTGTAAACAGTTGTCCGTAGGCCGATCCAAAGCTTTTTTCAAAAATAAAGGCGGGAAAGTAAAATCGCGTTTTTCTTCTAAAATTGTCACATCTGTAATTTTTTTGAGTACACTGTTCGATTCGCAAAGAAAAACTATATAAGCTACTGCTTTCACCTGAAACCCCATTTTTTACTGCCCCTATGCCTTTAAGCCTTTTGATAAACTTGATAATTAAAAAAATAGCCGATTTCTGATTAGCTTGGGACTCAAAAAGCGTGGCCTGTCTGCGCTCTCCACCAACCAAACACTCTCTTTTGTTTATCGTGTCAGGAGCCTTTGTTCAATAGTTCGGTGAATCAGCAACAAAATCTGATTTTCAAGAAGTATTGGTGGGAAAATTCAGCGAAAGCCATCAAAAACATCAAAATGCTCTTCAAACCATTCGAGGGAATTAAATTAAGATGGTTTATAAGGTCGGGTCCCGGGTTTCGGAACAGTTCTCCTCGACTCTTTTCCTTCCTTCCGATTCAGGATGGTTCTGATCCAGCTGTCTTGTTGGCGATGGTGGTCTTCCAGATTATCAGCGTCGCTGCTCAAATCAAAGAATACTTGGTTTCTTTTTGAATTTTCTAGGTTTTCCCCACACAGCAAAAAAATTTTTCCGAGTTTTGATATTTAAAAGTTCGTGTTAGACACAAAATTAGACCTAAAATTTATTCAAAACTTCGTTTTTTTACCACTGAAACTTTTTTTTAACCTTACCTCTAACTTCTGAAGTTACTAGCTAGCTCCTCAAGCCTCAAATTGTACAAAAAAATATCTTTTTTGTTTTCTAGTTTTTTTGAGTTCACAGTGAGACTTCCCAATGTTACTAGGTTCACTAGAAGCAGCTTTTCACCCGATTCCAAATCTGTGCTTTAAAGTGACCAGCGAGGTTTGTGAAAAAAAGTTAGGGACTCTCAAAGTCGAGTTTGGTTACTTTTTATTATTTTTTTCTATCCAATAGCAGAAAAAAACCCTCCAGAATAATTTTGCATTTGGACTGAAGATTTTAAAATTCCAGGTTATAGTAGAATTCATGACCTATTCCGATCCTAACCGACCTTTTTCAGGACCAAAAGAAGACCGGCACCAAGAAAGTTTGCTGGAACAAACGCTGCCCTCACTGTGGTCGCCCCTGCCCGGCATACGGACCTCGTCCAAAACCTGGATCTTCTCGCAAGCCTCCCAGGCGCTAATTTGGATTTTTGGCCAGAATAAATAATTTTCAATTGCAAAGAATGTTCTGTAAGCATTTAACATTGAAAAATTATATATATTTTTTTCAAAAAGGCAGATTTTTGAGATTCGAGTTATTGGAAAGACTTACTGTTCACTTCTGAAGAATAATAATAATAATAACAATAATAATGTATTCATCCACAAGGTGAAAAAGAATGAATAAGGTTTGAAGCCGGTTTTTGGGGGAATTCAAAAAAATTATCTTATATGAGGACTAGTTTTTCCAGTTTTAGGGTTGGAATATCATCGTTCAGAAGCAGATAATAAAAAGGTCAAAAATTATAATTTGAGATTAAATTATCTCACTAAAAATCCTTGAAAAAAACCTTTTTTTGTTGGCATTTTTTTCAATTCAAAAGTCTTTTTGAAATTGTTTCGATAAATTTTTGAATTTATGTATCTCGGCAATGTTCCTTTGGTCGTAGCACTGCAAAATATCATCTTTTTTTTTCAATTTTTGAGCCTCTGAATATTGTAAAAGTTTCTGTTCTAAGTCAGAAAATATGAAGCATCTTTCTTCAAAAATTGCGAAAATTCATCAGAAGTGGGAAAAAAAATAATAACCATAGCGTTTCCGTCGGTTCAGACAACGATAATTATCCTACGAACTACTAATTTACTTTACAAATGTTTGTTATTCATCAAAGTAGAGCGGGTTTCTCAACTTCAATAAACTCCGTTATCTTAATGGAAGTTATGACCAAAATCATAACTATCAACAGTACAATAATATTTTCTATGATTTCTGTCAACTTCACTTCGTCTCTGATTCTTCAACCGTTTTACGTTTATTTATTTTTTCAAGGCAGAAAGGTGGAAAAGCAGGTAATACATTTTTTCATGTTTATTTGCGTATTGAAATCAAATTTAGTTTTGGAAAGTAAGAAGAAAGCGTAGGATGCAAAGCTTACAGCTTTAGGAACTTCAAACCATAACTTTGTGAACTTTTGAACAGTAAAAAAGTAGAAGAAAAAATGGCAAAAAGGTTTCTGCGTTCGGGGGGAATCGAACCCCCGTCGAATGCTTGGAAGGCATCCATGCTGACCATTACACCACGAACGCGCCTGTCGCTCAAGGGCTGCGAAAACGAACAGGATAACGCGCTGCTTCTCAGTTATATGCTTCATTGACATTATAAATTAATTTTTTTGAAAAAAATTAACTTCATTCAACTTTATTTTTGTCATGGTATGCATTAATACTGAAAAATGAAGGTTTTTTCCTCAAAGTTAAATTTTCAACTTTTTTAATGGGAAAATTCTCAGATAAGCTTTTCAGTCGCTCGTCTACCCGCTGATGACCCAACTATTCATTATTTCTTCTATTTGTTTCATTCAAACGGTTCTCGTATTCATCGCGACAGTATATATAGTCTCTTTAAATTTATCATTATCCGCCGCGAAATCCATCGATGACAAAATGTTGAGCATATTCAACAACGGATTTGAATTGAAAGACATTTTGCGGATTTTGTATATATTTTGCGTCTTTCTGATGACTTTCACAGTAACTTTTGTGCGACAATATTCGTCCTACGTCGTTTTTGTGCTGGCTCTTCAGCGGCTTTTCGTGTTTTATTTCGCGAGAACGCGTCTTCGGCGATTCGTGACAGGGTAAAACTATTTTGCTTGTTTTTTAATTTTTTTTTGGAAATCTTTAGAAAAGCTCTGCGAAGAATATTCATCTCCGTCATCTTATTGTGCATTTTCCAACAGTTATTCGTTGCTTATTATACCATCGCATTAAAAAATTTGCGGTTTAAACTGGTGGGTTTTCGGTTTTTTTAAGTGATGAAAGATGGAGAAAATAATCGTATCTAGGCAGTAAAAAAATAGTAATAGAAATCTTTTTAGAAGTGTATTTAGAGCCGAGCACATTCTTGCAATTCACCGTTTCAGTGCTAGGTTTTGATATCTTTCATAAAAAAAAAATAAGATTAATAGTTTTATTGATCAAAAGGCTATATTTCAGTCTTGATAAAAAAATAATTCAGTGCGAAAACTTCATTCACGTAGATTCATTTCAAAAAACCTAGTTGAAGCGAAAAAAAAAATTGCTTTGACCGCACGTAGAATGGCTAAGAACTTGGCTTTGCGATGAAAAAAGCTTTCACTGATAATTTCTGACATCCAAGTGCGCAAGTCCTTTTCTATCGGGTGCGTTTAAAAAAAGGTTCGGAAGAAAATAGAAAAAAAGATATTTTTTTAAAATCAAATAGATATTTTTTTATTGATTAGATCTTTAAGATAAGGGAAAAGTACATAAAAGATCGATGCTACGACAAGAGCGACTTTTTCATTTTCGAGGAGTACGGTATGTCAAAGTCCGCATTTGACGTTTGCGTGTTTGCACTTTTTAAGTGATTTTCGCGTCTTTTTCCCAGTTTTTATCTGAATTTTATCGAAATCGAATAAAACAATAGGAAAAAGTTGAACTAAATTTTTCATACTGACTTAAAAAAGAAAAACTTTAACAAAAATTTTTAACAAAAATTTTAAAAAAATGGAGACGGTACCACTCAAAATGTGCAAACACGCAGACGTCAAATGCGGACTTTCGGATACCGTACTCTTTAAACAAAATCTCGTACTTGTCGCAGCACAAAAAGATCAATTTTCATAATTTTTTCCTCGTTCCGAGTAAACTTTATCGAAAAATAATTTCAGAACGACTTAATCGAATCGTTTCTCCCGTTTTTGGCCTTCTCAATGTATATACCAATGTACATTCGGCTGAGAAAACTGTCCAAAATGCAAAGTTCTGGGAAAGATTCCGAGCAGGTCGTCATCCTCCAGCAATCTTTCCCCTTCGTTATTTATAAAATGGTGGGGTTTCGGAAAAATTTTGAGCGAAAATCTTAAAATAACCTACAAAAAACAATACTTCACTCCCCTCACATGATCAGATAAATTTTTTGGCGAGTAACAAAAAATCGAAAAATCAAGAAAATGTGGTTTTTGTCAATTTTTTTGCCTTGCTTTTAGTTCAAAAAGCTTGATTCAAGCTCAAATCGGATTTTTTTTTCAGGTGCAATGTAGGTTCTTATGAAGTTTGAGAGCAGCTTTTGATGAAAAATCGAGAAAATTTGAAGAAAAAAAAAAGCGAACTTCAGAAGTTTCAAGATCAGATTTTGAAAATGCAGCCCTAAAAATGTTCAATTTTTGGGCCAATAAAGATTTTAAAAAAGCCGAAAAAAATCAAATTCAAATCTAAAAAAACCACAAAAAAATATAAAAAAATCCTATAAACATTCAAAGAGGCCTAGTTATCCAAGAAAAAAAGTTTAAAAAAATGAATTTTTTTCAGACCCGCATTCTCCGTACGGCAGTCTGTCCCTTTCTGGAAGCTGAAAAAGGCCCATTTTTGGCCAACCTCTACATCCTTCTGAACTACTCGCTATTCATCGATTTTTCCTATCTCTGTACAGTTCTGCCGCTTTCTTACATCCTCGGGAGCAAAGAAAAAAGAGATCGGGTTTACGGGCTGATCCGTCGTTCCAATAACCATTCTTCCAGTGCCAATCATATTTCCGTTCGAACTTGACGGGAAAAACAGGAAAATTGTTTTTCTCAGTACTTTTCTCTTTATCTTTCAGTTCTGAAGCCTTGAAATGGACTAACTTCTGAGAATTATCCTTTTGAAGTGAAAAATTATGTCATTCAAAATTGTCATCTCTGTTTTTCAAGACGATCAAAATCAAAAATTGGCTAAAATTCGAGAAATCCCGAGTTTTTCACGAACTTTTCTTTTTAGTGAAATTTCTGAAGCCTTGAAATTATTCAGTTATTAAATTTTATTCTTTTGATGGGAAAAATTTATGTCATTTAAAAATTTTCATCTCTGTGTTTTACGGTAGTCAAAAAGCAGGCATTGATACAAATTTTGAAAAAAAGCTAATTTTTTTGAGTTTTTTTGGAATATTCAATTAATTTTTTTGAAATTCTCGTGAAGTTCTATCACTTTTTGAGTCTTTAAAAAGTCTTCTTGATGTCTGATTATTTTGTTGAAGCTTTAAAAATTAAAAAGATATCTGCCCTTAAAAAAACGTTTTGAGCTTCTATTCAAAGCCGAACATATTTTTTTCTTTGAAATCCGGAAACGTTTAAAGCTCGATTTGTGACGCAGGTGATGCGCCTGCGTACACAATGCGAGGAAATGAGAATATTTGTTATTGGGAATAAAATGTTCAGAAAAAAAGAAAGAAAACATTTCGGGCGAATTGCTCTATGGTCTTTTTCACGGTGAAAATATTAAATAAAATAAATTGAATGCCGTGTTCAAAGTAATTTCTCCGAAATTAGAAATCATGTCAGGCTCTCAAAAATTCAGTTGTCTTTTTCAATATCTAACGGCTGCTTTGATTTTCGGAAAGTTACTTTGAACACAGTATAACGTAATGTGAAGCGTTACGGCGCAATCTTCACCAATTTCCTAGACAGCGCGACGCATCGGCGTTCGTGGTGTAATGGTCAGCATGGATGCCTTCCAAGCATTCGACGGGGGTTCGATTCCCCCCGAACGCAGAAAACTTTTTGCCATTTTTTCTTTTACTTTTTTTCTGTTCAAAAGTTCTTAAAATTATGTTTTAAAGTACCTAAAGTTCTCATCTCCTCAGTTTTCGTTCGATTTATTTCTTTTCAAAACAAATACCAAGTATCAAGAAAAAGAACTCTCTTTTGAACATGTTTTCTTGCAACAAGAGATATATATTTTACGATTTTTTTATTATATCAACGATATATTATTTTGCTCATTTTTTCCAACATTTTTTTTGGGTCTTTGTTCAACTATAAACAACATGTCACAGTGGGGTAACCGGATCAAGAGAGAGGAATACGCGTCCAAAAAAAATGGGGCAGAAGAAGAAGATAACAATAAATTAGCTAACCGGAGCACAACAGTATGATAATCCCAAGACCAAAAAATGGCTACCGTAACCGAGAAATGACATCTTGAAGAATTTCCTTTTCGGCGGTCAGAAGAGGAGACAAATTGGCAACTATCCAACAAAATGCAGAACAATAAAAAGGTTCTTAACTTTCTTTTTTTCTCGAATCCCATAGGCAGACCCGGCAAATTAAAAAGAAACCTCAATAAGGGGGGAACAAAACTCGTTGAAATTATGGTTCCGGTAGGGCAATATATTGGACTAGGTATTGCTAAGTCAAGGGGGAAAGCCTCAATTTTCTTCCAACAACGAGGAAAATGACTATTCTACAGCTATCGATGGAATAATCGAAAAAAAAAACACTCGCTGAGTACACACAAAGGGAAAAAAGGAGCGGAAGTAAACTATTCGGACGAGTAGAAGCCAACCTGTACAGGGAAAAGAAAGCTACGGCGAAAATCTAAGGAAAGGCCCAAGAGAGGAAGCGACACGGCTGAGGATACAAGTACAGGAGAAACGCGTTTTTTCTAGGCGACAGCTCGAGAAAAGAGGGGAAAATGCAGCGGATATGAGTTTTATTTTGTCACGAAAACAGTACAGAGGAAACCGTTGAAACTACGTATTTTTACAAACAAAATGTCTGAGAGAAGTTATTTACAATACAGAGAAGCGACCAACAGAGTTCATTTCACCTGGACAGAGGTGGTGAAAAGGTAAGGAGAGAGGAGAAGCCTTCAAGGCGTTTTTCGGGTCAGTTATAGGTTATTTGGGGCCTTTTCTCAGATGACAGGTATCCAGGTGGTCGAGTTGGGCGGCAGGTAAAGGAGCGTCGTTCTCGGAGTGTGGCCGGCGACGGTCACCGTCGGCTGGTTGTAGCTCGACAACGACACCTTCAAAAACGTTCCTGTTTGAGTATGACGAACTGATTGAGAATTCAAGGCACAAGGTCAGTAAAAAAGGAGTTTTGCAATATCAATGTCATCTTGTAGAGCCTTTCATTTTGTGAGGGGTCTAATTGAAATCGTACAGAAGTTCTCGCTTCTTAAGAAAAAAAAAAATTAAAGCGAAAAATAAAGTTAACAGCAAAGTTGCTCTAGGGATGAAATGGGTAATTTTTTTCCTGTTTTTTTTTTTAAATTCGCTGTCCGGAAAACCCCAGACAAGGATAGAGACTTTAAAAAATGGGTGATTAAAAAGAAAATAAGATTACGTAAGCAAGTTTCTGTACGCCGATCTCACTTGGCGCAAAATTGAAAATTCATTTTTGATAACTAAAAACTCTCTAATACCTCAAACCTTCTTTTATACTAACCATATGCCTTTGAAAAAGATTTCCCCATAGTTACACAGGCGTCACGGGAACGAAACAAAATAATCGGCTGTTTTCAAGAGGTCACTAGAGTGGAGCGACCCCTCTTAAGTCACCACTTGAAAAAGACCGACTACATGGTTTGTCCGCCACGATTAGAAGACCCCCTTTGAAACGAATCAAACAAAAGGACAGGAGAAGGAGTCCCTTAAGAGTGCACCTAGGATCGTTCAGAGGTACTGGCAAATTCTTGTGCTTCTTGAACGGACTCGAACTCGCATCCTTTTGCTTGATATTTTCTCAAAACCTGAAGAATTAAGCTTTTTTTTAGAGGAGAAATGAACATCTTGTAGATGTTCTAAAACGGAATTTTTGAAAGTTTTTTTTTAAACTGGGGCTTTCTTTGATTTTCAACCATACTCCAGTCATAGGCAGAGTCGGAAAGGGGGAAAAGGCTCCGTAGAAATGTTCCTTTTTGCTGCCTTTTTCCACCATTTCTTGACCCTTCAAAATCCCAGAAAAATGGAAGGCTCGATAAAGGGTCCCTTTTTGCTCCCCTTTTGCTGCCTTTTTGCTGCCTTTCTATAGCCTTTTTTGAGCCCTCCCTTTTAGCGGCCATTATCCACCATTCCGACTTTGCCCGAGGTACAACTGGGATTGTTTTGGTAAAGCCCCACCTAAATTCTGAATTTTCTATAATTCCGCTTGTCAGTGGAACCATTGCCCTCAAAAAACCCCAATTTTTCCGGAAATTTACCTGGAAGGCGACGCGGTCGATCATCGATAGGGTCTGACGACGTTCATGGCTCATCAGACAGACGGTGCTCTCGCTGATGACGCGATGGAGCAGCATCAAGAAGTCGTACTTGGCCTGGCCGGTGGCCAACAGGGACGACGTCGTCGCCTGCGACGTCGACGCTTCAGAATCCGTGTCCTCGCCGGACGACGACCACTGAAACAAGGTCATTAACGATGGAGAGAGAGAGGGATAATTAAGGTCCTTGGATATCTCCTCGTTGGGAAACGTCATGCCCGGAAGCTGGGCCAATTCGGTCAGACTTTTTTTTTCGCCTTTTCTGTTCCGCCGCTTTGTTTGGCTCGTTTCCTTCGCTTTATTTTCGTTTGCTTGGATGATTCCCAGAAAAAGTTGGAAGAGAGTAAAGTGACGTGAGGCGTTTTTTTCATGGTTGGATGCAGCTCGAGAATGAACATTCAGAAGTCGGATTTATACTTGGATAAGCCCCAGTTTATCGTTTTGACCTCGAGGGTTAGAAATCGGGAAAAAAAAACGCTAGAGCTAAATAAAAAATGATTTTAAGCTTCATGGTTGAAAATCGAAAAAAAAAATGTTAGTTCAGTCTTAAAAATAGCTTTTTCTGCATAAAGCTGCACGAGAAAAATTTGAAATCACAAAATCTGAAGAAAATTTGAAAGCTTTTGGTGAAAAATGTCAATAATGTCGAAACTTCATTAATTTTTTTTATTCAGCTTCAAAAAAGAGGTTTTTTCGACGTCTTACTATTTGAAAACTGGCTCAAATGACTGAAAAAAAGACATTTTTGATGAAAATTGGTAAAAGGAATACTTTAAGCTTCAAGCTCAAACAGGTCCCAAAACGAAAATCTCAAGAAAAGAAGAAAATTCAAAGGTTTGAATAGAAAAATTGACGATGATTATTTCAAAATGGACAAAAATTTTTTTTTCCCATTTTTCCAACTTCAAAAACCCCCTCTCAAACCCGAAAATTCCCCTATTTTCAAAGCAATCGAGGCTTCTTCCCCCCCATCAAAGAGCACCGAAAACGCTCTCATTTCCGCGATACATCCCAGTATGCCGAAACAAACACACATCGCTTGCAATTAATTGGTCCCGACACGAACAAAAAAACGAAGTGAGAAGAGTGTTTATTCGGGCTGAAATCGCAGTTGCACATGTGTGCGCAGCTGGGAATTCGTATCCGCTTACGGGGCCGCGAAAAGACGGACAAAAAAATCATTGAAATATACCGCGGCAATTTGAAAAAAAGAGAGAGAGAGACCGAAAAGGGCAATGATAAAGTGCTCAGCTGTTCGGAAACTTAAAAATCGCGGATTTTTTCAGGAAAAGATCGGGTTTTCCAAATAATTTCAAAGACTTTCGGTCGGAAAAATATATAAAATTGAAAATAATCGTTCTTTTCGAATTTTTGAGCGTTTACATATAGGAGTAGCCAAACACGATTTTTTCGAAAATGTTTAAAACCTCTTTTCCGTATCGCAAAAAGAGTATAAATTTCAAAAATATTCGTTTTTTTAGAATTATCGACTTTTTTTACAACATTTTTTTGAGATTTCAAAGTGTTCTGAAGATTAAAAAAATACCAAAAAAATCTAAAAAAATTTGTGAAAAAAATCTCAGTGGTTATTTTCATCAGTTTGACTAGAAAACTGAGGAAAAAAGTTGATTTTCAAAATTTTTCAGGGGTTGACTTTGGCATTCAAAAAATCTTATTCCATTTTTCATTAATTCCAAATTCCTAAAACAACTTTCCAACGACTCCTTGTCACATTATTCCACTAAAAAGAAGCCCGATTTTTTTGGTTTTAAATCTACATTCAAGACCCAAATATTGAAGATTAAAGTTAAGATTAAAATTTAAAAAAAGCCAAGGCTTATTTAAATTTTTTTTTTTGGTCAACTCCTCAACAGAACAGCTCCTACATATTTCCAAGAAAAACAGATCGATCTTTGTTTATTTTTTCTAAATTTCCTTTCAAGACCCAGATATCGAAGAACACATTTTTCCAATGGTTACCTGATCGGAGCCGCTGCCAAAGTGGCTCTCGAGATAGTTTCTCAATTTCTGTTCTTGGACCAAGACATCCGGAAAATCGATGAAGAAACGAGAGCACATGTATCTGGAAAAATAATTTTTTAAGCTTCAGAACTTTAATGAAGAATCAAATACTTGGTAGAAACTTACATAAAAAAAATGGAATCTTAAAAAGTATGTCAAATAAAATACTGGAAGTTTCAAAAAGTATAAGCCCGCAAGTATAAGTTACCTCTTAAGGACTTTAAAAGAAGTATAAGCCCGCGAGTATAAGTGACCTCCTAAGGACTTTAAAAGAACGAGTGTAAGTGGCCCCTTAAAGATTCTAAAACAAAAAGAAAAGCCTTTTTAAGATCCTTAAAAGGTGCAAGAAACTTTTCCAAGCTCCCCTCAAAAAAATAAACTTTATTTTTTTCGAAAATTATTTTTTTCAATACTTTCCATCACCTCAAAAAGGACATTTCCGCCACAAAAAAACCCCTAGAAGCTCATTTTCCTGAATCCCGTGAAATCGAAAAAATCGAAACCTCTCCAGCTGACGACACTTTCCGGGTTTCGCCGCCTTGTATCCGCGAATGATGAGATGGCAATATTTCAAAAGGCCGCCGCCACGGATTTCCTCCGGCTTTTTCGTGTCGATCAGACGCTCGTTTAAGTGGTTCATAGCCTGAAAATCCGAATTTTTTATTAACTCGATTTTTTTCGTGAAAAATTTTGCACTCATAAAAATCTTATAAGACTTCAAAAAGCTAAATAAAATTTTTTTTAAGCTTTAAAAAACTTTTAGGATCCTTGAAAGCGATAATCCTGAAATAATTAATGAAAAATATTTGTGTTTGTATATCAATTTTGGTTGAAACATTGAAGCTAAATAAAAAAAAAAATTTCACAGTGAAAATCAAAAAACGTGAAAAAATTTGACCAAATACATACATAGCCTTAAAATCTGAAAAAATTTGCAGTTTTTCAAAAAAATGATGAATTCTTCGATTTACCCAGGTTTCTGTACAAAAAAATCACGTAGATAAATTCATACTTTTTTTCATATTTCCAACAAAAATTTTTTTCAAAAAAACAAATTTTACAACCAGAAAAAGTTCAAAAATATTCACCAAATTTTTTTGATAATTTTGAAAAACCTCTGAAAAACTAATTATGAATTTTATTCCATCAAAATAACCTGATGAATATCGCCAAAGACAGATTCGATAAGAACAGCCGGCTCCGGGGCGTCAAACTCGTCAATAAGCGGATCGAGGCAAATTTGGAACGAATCGACGGAAAATTCGAATTGGCGCCTCATTCGGTCGACGAATTTCAGTTCGATGCACCGTCCGTAGTCGTTGTTGAGTGAGAAGAGAGACCAGCGGTCGTCGTCTCCGGAGACCTGGAAAATGGCGAGAATTCTGGATTTTCCAAGGGAAGTTGAAGATCCACGTGAGAGCTGTGTTAAAGGTGAAGGTGTTGGGTAAAAAATGAGAGGAAAGTTCCAGCTTTTTCGAGATACTTATTGCGGAAAATCCATAGGCAAAGTCGTAAAGGGTGGAAAAAGGTTCATTTTTGCCGCCTTTTTGCGCCATTTTCTCGGCCAGTATGCATCATTTTTGCTGCCTCTCCCTTTTTCCACCATTTCTTGAGCTTTTAAAAAGGCAGAAAAATGGAAGGCTCCATTAAGGGACTCTTTTTGTTGCCTTTTTGCGGCTTTTTTACGGCCTTTCTGCTGCCCTTTTGCTGCCTTTTTGAGGCCTTTCTGCAGCCTTTTTTGAGCCTCCCCCTTCTAGCGGCCATTTTCTACCATTTCTTTTGTCCTAGTTAGAATTTTCATTATTTTTAAACTTATTAGATATTCAAAAAATCCTTCAAGGTTTCCGGATTTTTTTTCTTTTCAAAGTTTCTCATGCTCAGTTTTTGCATGGGACAAACGTAATAGAAAAAAAATTCTTTAATTGATCACTAAAGTGAGAAAAAAAAGACTTTAGATAATTTATCAAGGGATCACTAAAAATGCTGATATTGAGCTTCAATCTCAACTTTTTGGAATCAGGAAAAAAATCTTAACAAGAGACTCTTCACTATAAATTTATCGATCAAATTGAAGAATTTTGTATGGTGACGTCACAAATTCAGGCGATCAGATTCAGACAAGCCATCAGGAGCAGGAAAAAACCTAAGAATCTATCCAATTTTTTTTTATGAGAGAAATAATTTCATTGAGGTCTTTACTTTAAAAAAAGCAATGGAAAATGACAACTTCTTGGAAAAAAAAAAATGTTTCGTTGACCCTGAAGAAAAGGAGATCCCTTACCTTGACCATTTTGCGGATGTAGACGTCCTTGAGGGTGTCGGCGTTGAGCTTCTCCTTGCTCACGCATTCCGGCATCAGGTCGACGATTGCGCTGAATACCGCTTCTCGCACCTGGAAAAAAGGTATTGATCAGAAGAACCTTCAAATTTTTACTTATCAACGCCAAAAATTGAACACTCTGACCTTGTCGAAGCTGTCGGAGTCGTTGGCCTCCATGGGGAAGATGAGGTCGACGTCGGCGTAGCTGAAGTCGTCGCAGGAGGCGACGAAGGACGCCGCCCCGCCGTTCAGCTTCACGCTCTTCGGCGGCGTGTTTCTCTCCCTGAAGGCCCATCTTACAAAAATCCATGTTTCTGATCTTCGCAACAAGAGTTCAAAGTGCGCCCCATGGAGAAGCCTCGTGTTGATAAGCGGCTGATAACCATCCGGGCGCTTGTTTTTCAGCTGCCCAAGAAAGGAGCAGAAATCAGTCCGGAAGTTATCGACAGAAACGCAGTTTGCTTCGGAAAACCAAAGAGTAATTTATTTTTCAGTAACAGACCGGACGTTGATCATTTCTAGTGATACCTTAAGGGGCTTCAAAACTCTTAAGGGATCCCTGGAATTTCTTAGAAACTTCCGGAGCTCGTCCGATATGAGTTACTGAGGTTTTAGTGAGTTCAAATCTATGCTCTTTTTAAAACTGATTATGATTGGTACGATCTTTAAAGTACGTGCAGTTTCCCTACGCGACAGTTTTTAGCTTAAAATGTGTTCAGAAAACGTTATTTCAGAGCCAATATTTTCTCAGAAACATCAATTGTGAGAAAAAAAACCCATAAAATTGGAAAAAGAACAAAACAAAATATATATTTTAAAACTTGACAGAAAACATTTTTGACAGCCTTTCTTTAAAGTATTCTGTTTGAAACTTAATTTCAACGGAATCCCTCAATTTTCAGATGCCTATTGAACGCTCTCACTATATAGAATTCAATAGAAGTAAGGCAAAAAAGTTCTGAAACCAAAAAACCCTTAGCGGTTCCGATCCCCCGACCCCTCGGACCATAACCAAGCTCACAACCCACAAAACCACACCTGAGCTTCTCGCGAACGCAGACGATGAGGTCGACAAGGCGAGTGGAGATGGTCGGGAAGTTTCCGCGTCCGTGGATGTCCACCTTCTCTTCCAAGACCGTCTTCAGCCGTTTCACCTGAAGATCAAAATCTGCTTCTGTATGTTGTTTGATCGAATTTCCAAACATCAATAAATAATTGTGGCCCAAAAAACGCTGTTTGGTTGGCTCAGGCCGTCAGTTAATCCCAGGCGATTTGAACGATTTCTGACCGATTGTCAGTCTTTTTCGTTTTTTATTTCGACGAAACTAGACAGGGAAGTAGATTTATTAGTAGACTAAAAAGCGCTCCATGGCTAAAAATTAACAAAAATATGAAATTTTCTCCAGTGTCACTGTTTTTTCGACGAGCTAGACTGGGAAATGGATTTATTAAGGACAAAAAAATGCACTTGTACGCTCTACGGCTAAAAATTCACAAAAACCGAAAAAATTCAATTTTCATTCTTATAGTTCGTTCTTATAGATCCCTTGCTGAATGTTCAAAGGCGTAAACTCATTGAAAAAAATTTTAAACGACTTTTTTATTCGATACTCTTTTCTGAAGAAACTCTATGCTCCTTTAATAACCACAGCAAGGATTTCTGACAGATCTGTACTAAACTATCAATGGAGCGAATAAAACAAAAGTTTCGCGGCTATTTTTTCCGGGCCAGATTTCCCAATGCTTTCAAAGGATTTTTTGCTTGTATTTATTTATTTTTTCGTTTTTTTTACTGCTGATTTCTTCTAATAATCTACCTAGCCTAATCCTTAAATAAGATCTCAAAAAATTCAACGCTTCGGCATCCAATATTTGTTTTCACAGCTTCAATTTTGAACGCCGCAGACAAAAGTGAAGATCATAAGTCATTCCGTCTGTGTGATGTCATGTTTTCGCCTTGGGGCCGCACTTTCTATTGTCCCTTTTTGGGGCCGGCTTTTTCGAGAACCTTTTCGAATAAAATGGGGTATTTTGAAGGGAGATAGAGAGAGAGAGCTAGCTGGAAAGGTTGTGCTCTGAAATATCGAGAGGGGTTGGCGAGCAATTAAATTCGAGTCGAATAGGACTGAAAGGTCAGGGGAGAGTTTAGTCGGCTTGATCGATGGAAAAAAAGTTTAAAATTTTGGAAAAATGATTTTTTGGGAATACAAGGAGCTGAAAAAGGTGTTTCCATAAAAAAAAATCAGGTGAAAACTTGCAGATTTTTTAAAAAATTCCTTAAAGGGTCTACATAAGGTTTCTGTAAAAAATTTCAGTTTTTATTGGTTTGGAAGTTAAAATTTTAAGTTCTATCCAAGCCTGAAGCTCACAATCAACACTAAAAACCTTCAAAAATCCATATCTTTGAAGAAATTAAATATCTTTTTTTCTTAAAAAGGTCTAGGAAAAGATCTGTAGTGAAATCTCAAATTTTGAGTACTACACAAGTCTAAAGCTCTACAACAACTTCTAGGAATCAAAAAAAAAATCATTCAAAAATCCCCAAGTTTCTAGAAAAAAATCCAAGTCAAAGCCAAAAACCCCCCAAGCTTTTGCCCAAGGTTAATAGATTCAGGATCGAGCCCATAATTTTCCAAGCTTCAATTACCCCACATCCGTCATTTTCAAACCTCGCATCATTTCAAAGGAGGAAAAATCCTCGGTTTCTTCATTAAAAAATCCAATTTCCTCTTTTCGTTTGAGATAATTTCGAGGGCTGAGCAATAAAAAATGGGAAAAAAACCAATGTTATGTTTGTCTGCCTGTGAGAAGCGGCAATTATCCAGGAAAAAGATACGCCCAAACAGGGGAAACGGCGTCAAAAAGGGAAGCTTCAAGGGGGGGGGGAACTATGGAAACCGGTATATTACAGTCCGTTCAGCTTATTCGCCCCCCTTCAAAGGCCACCAAAAAAAGAAGAAGAAGAACGGCAGATCTGAGATCATTTTATTGTGACGTCAGAGAAAAAAAGCCATATTTGTCTTCTTCTTTTTTTTTTTGAATGATTGATGACACTGATAAGGACAAGATATTAGGGGATTTGGCCATTATTTTTGGATAAATCTCTCAAATTTTCAGCCATTTTTGGCCTCTTTCTGCTACTACATTTCCTTTTTGAAGATTCAATCTTACTATTCAAAAAAGTAATTTTTTTACGTTTTTTTGTTTTTGTTTCTGAACCTAAATTTTCCATACCTTAACGAAAAGAATATTCAATTTTCCTTTCAGAACTTCCTGAGAAGCATAAAATAACTGATAAAAAAATGATTCTCAACTTGAAAAAAACGGCTAATTTTTTTTGAAAAATCTTCAAAAAGCTCTGAAAAAAACTTATAAAAAAAGATTGTAGTGACTTTTTTTCTACTTCTGGGAAAAATTTTTTTAGTGGCCACTATAGTAGTCAAATTAGTGGCCACTTAAGGGGTTGAAAAATTAGTGGCCACTATAGAGGTCTAAGTGCTACTACTAGACCACTAAAAAATTTGGGTGGCCACTTTAGGGGTCAATGAATTAACATAACTGATCCAATCTGTTTGTTTTAAAATTATCAGAGTTACTGGAAGGAATATTGGATGAAAAACTACTCAAGTGGCCACTAACTAGAGAACCTCTATAGTGGCCACTAAAAGGGAAATAGTGGCCACTTCAGTGTCCTCTCCAAGTAGTCATTGGCGGCCTCTAAAGTGGCCACTGAAAATTTTCCCAGAAATAATCGAAAAATTAGAATTTTTAAGAATTTAGATCTTCTTTTACCCCTCAAAAATAGTTTCCGAGTCCATTCATAAAAAATTTGCCAACAAGAAAAAAACATTTCCCTATAAGTTCATAGTTCTACCGCCTCGTAATCAACTTTTTTCCTCCCAAAATAGTTTCGCGCATTCAAATCTCTCAAACAACTCCGCGCGAAACTCCCATCCATTTACTTGAGAAACACTTCATCAAGGCGCCGGAATACTCGCGCAAAATCCCAAAATAGGCAATTTTTCATTGGGAATTCCTCGGGCGACACTTGTCCCGACAATAATCAAGCGCATGAGAGCCCTCAGGACATGGAAATGAGACGAAAATCTCACGTCATCCGGAAGATTGGCCAAATGGCTAGAGATCGTGACGATCGTCCAAAGGGCCGTGGGTTCGGTTCTCAGCAAGCAAAAATCGTATTTGCCAAGTTTTATTCTTTTTTTTGCATTTGAATAGAATTGCTCACGGTTTCTGAGGTTCTCTTCAACTTTATAGCTGTTTATTGGGAAAAAAAGCGAGGGAATTTCTCAAAGAATAAATATTTTTTTGTTCGTTTTTGAACTTCTCAGCAAAGATCAGCTAGTAAGAAACGTGAAAAACAGAATTTTGAAGAATTTTGAGCTGCTGATGCTTTTTTAATATTAAATAAATGAGTTTTTTCCGGACTGAGCATTTTTGGTCGCATTTGGAATGGCTCAAAGCGTTGCAGTTCAAGCTGAAGTTTCTCAAAACTTACAGCGTTTGGCGCAAGTCACTTTACAGTCGGGTGCACTTTCAAAGTAACCATTTTCATTTCAAACTTTTTCTTCAAGTTGAACTTTATCCTTCTCAATTCTTTTCAAGGAAAACCGGTTCTTTCTCGAAGCAGCGACGGAAAAAACTTTTTGATTGATGGGCCGCGAAAAAAAAGAAAAAAAGGGAACCTTGATAGCCGTTATCAAGCCAAAAAGCGTGGGGAAATTGCCAGAAGAAGGCGAAAAATCACATGATTCTTTATTTTTCGAGAACAAAACTAATGGAGAAGGAGACGCGGTTTGAAAGCCCTGCTATCACCTACAGTATTTCCTTTTTTTGAACCCGAAACAGAAAATTTATGAAATCGTCATTTCATTCTACTGGGAATGAAAAGAATTTAAAAAAATTCAAAATTTGACAAAGATGATATTCAAATGATTGAAAAAAGGATGAAAATTGATTTTTGTAAAGTAAATTTAAACGCGCCGTTTCAAGCCCATATAAAAAAAGTAGCATTAGGGATAACAATTATTATTATTCATTAAATGATTAATTTTAAAAAAATGAGATACATCAATTTTTTTGTCAACTTTACCTTTTTTTATACCCTTTTTTTCAAAAATTTCAAAATTCCACCTGTTCTTCCCCGGCCCATAAACGATCATTATAAAGTTTATCATTGATACCTGAGGTCTGGCGAGTTCCGCAGTGCTAGTAACAGGTTCCTGAGGTTCCTCCTTCTGTTGGCGCGGCATCCTGTGCGAGTGACCGTGTGGGGCGAGCTGAAAAGTCCATCTTCAGTATGAGAAACCGGAAAAAAAATATTTTTTTAACGTGGTCCTTATAAGCTTCAAAAAATGATCAAAATTCTTGAAGGTAGTGTCGAAATATCAAGCTTTTCAGTGATATTTTAATTTTGCCACTGAAATATATTCCCAATTTAGTGACCCATTGCGGCACTCCAAACTCGTGAAAATCGAAGAAATAATAATTTCTTTTCGAAGTTAACGATTGCGAATGTGAAATTACTGTAGTATAAAGCGATGTTCTTAACGAAAAATAAATTCATTATAACTAAAGGAGAACTATTAAAAAAAATCATAACTTCATAATTCCCCTTACAACTTACTTGGACATCTGGGAAGGGAATTAATAAACATTTTAAAAACATAAAACTTCAAAAAGGTAATCTAACCTAATAAAGCTTTTGGAATTGTAGATGAAACAAAAAAATAATTTCGAAAAAGGTTTTAATAAAGTCGCGGAAACCGTAAAGTCCTTCAACAAGAAAGAAAAAGAGACCCCGCGAGGCCAGTTGCCCTGAGGCTGTCGTCGTCGTCCACCGCTGTGTTGACCGTTCATTTTTTGAAGATTGGATGGTTTTTCGCTGGGATTTTCGTTAAAAATCTCCAGTTTGCTTAAAAACGCTCTTTTTTGTTCGGATTCAGGAAAATGCGAACAGTACGAAAACGCGTGAGGATTTGCGAAATGGAGGGTCAGAGAAAAAATTTTTTCAGAGAGAAAAACCACAGACTCATAAGAAATAGAAAAAATACCTAAAACATTAAAATTACAAAAAATTCTACTGCGACAAGATTACAGGTCAAAAATAGTCAAAACTGAAGAATTAGGACTGAAAAAAGAAAATTAGGAATAAAAAGCCTTAGAGCTTATGAAAACTTCAGAAAAATTCATATAAAGCATGCATTTTCCAACAAAAAGGACTTTACAAGCTTTTGATCGAAAAAATAATTTTTTTTATTAAAAGTGATTTTGAAGCTTAAAAAAGGCTCCAAAACCATAAATTAGGGTTAAACGAAACTAAAACCGAGGAACTTCCTCTACCGCAAGATATAATTACACTTTGGGACGAAGAGAACAAAGGTTTGCAGTCAGAAGAAACTGATAAAAAAGTGAAGAACTGCTAATCTTGCAACAATGGAAAGTTGATAAGGAGGAGAACGAGTTTAGAAATCAGAAATGTTTCGGTTTTTCTTTTTTTGAATGGAAGGAGAAGATTTCGAAGACAAACATGCATTGAAAAGATGGATAAAAAGTCTTTGTATTATTAAAAATTGTTCATTCCAAGTATAATCTGTGTACCACGGCTTGGAATTTTACCGAACGACATTCCGCTGTTTCGCCGGGCGCCTTTGCGAATCTCGGTCGCGCTTTTAATTATTTCCTTCATTCAAATACTCGCAGTGAAACGATCCATCTATCAGCAATAAAATAGTCTGGAAGGGTGACCTAGATCCGCAAAGGCAAAGACGCTTCGCGACCGTACGCAGCGGAACGTCGTTCGGTGAAAATTCAAGTCGTGGCACACAGACTATAGAACTATGTTTAAAATGATGAAATTGAAAGCTGGAGACTTGAGAAACAATCAGCTTGTTCTCGAGCCGGAGGAGAAGCCAAAAAAGCTCGGCCAACTTGAAACCTGTACCCCTAAGAAGTCGATCAAAGAACGGAAATGAGACAAAAAAAGAGATCAATTGGGTGGCAAATAGACATGGAAACGTTGCGGAATGCCACCCGCGTTCCACCGCTCGAACCTCGCCAAAATAGGCTCCGCCTACACCCTCAGGCCAGGCTCCGCCCACTGCGATTTCTCTGCGCCGCGCACATCACATCACGTGCTGGCGCCATTCTCCTATCCATCTCGATCTTTCCTTTTTTGGCAAACTCCGAGAGAGAGGGAGGGAGGGAGAGAGAAAGAGAGATATGTGTGGGCTTTCAGAGCTCTCTCTTCTCTTTTCCTGGCTCACGTCATCGTGTTGACGTCGTCTTGAAGAGGAGACGTGCGAGCAAAGTTTCTCCCTTTGAGGTTTTTCGACATATAAGGATAAGGCCTTTTGGGACAGAGATCTACACGAGGGGTCAGGCGACCTTTTCTGGAAGTTATGAAATTTTACGGGTTTCAGCTGAAAGTCTCTAATCCTACTACAGGATCTGAGTGACCTCTGGGAGTCTATAATAAAGAAAAATAAAGTTATCCCTGCAGAAGAAAATGATTAATCCAACCTTGGGGTACACAAGAAGCTCAAAATTATTCTCCGAAAAAGCTCAGATCTCTAAATTTCATCCAATTTCATAATCCCAGACAACTTTCTGTACTTTGAACATCACCAGGGGTGTGGTGATTACGAAAAAAAGTCGTGAATTTTTTTTCAAAGTGAAAAGATTAGAAAACGTGCGATTTTATGGTACGATACTGAGCAGACTTTTTCCTCTCGGAAAAATCTTGGGAAAATGTCTGGGATTCTTTTTCCAAGTAGTCCTAGGCTTGCAAAAAAACCGCGAGAAGCTCAAAAATTATTTTTCTTCAAGTTTTCAGAGTATATATAACTGTTCTGGAAGATTCTCGGGCAAAAGTCGAAATGGGCGTTAAAAGGGAGAGGCTCAAAAAAAGCCGCAGAAAGGTAGCAAAAAGGCAGCAAAACGGGGGCAAAAGGGGAGCAAAAAGGGTGCAAAAAGGCTGCAAAAAAAGCTTCTTCATCGAGCTTTCCATTTTTTTTTGGAATTTTACAGGCTCGAGAGATGGTGGAAAAAGGGAGGGGCAGCAAAAATGGTGCATAAGGGCCGAGAAAATGGTGGAAAAAGGCCGCAAAAAGGGACATTTCTATAAAGCCTTTTTCCACCCTTTTTGACTTTGCCTAACACCAAAAAATCGAAAAATAAATAATTTTCAAGAATTTTGTCGGTCATATTCCGATTTTTGCGACCCCTAGAGCACTAGAAAGCTTCACCTTCAACAAAAAAAAGTTTTTTCAACTAGAAAAGTGAAAAAAATACTCGAAAAACTCAACGAGCCGACCTCACTAACCAGGCTAATTGCTCGAGGAACAACAGAACTTTCGAATAAACTATTTGTGAGGAAGACCCGTTGCACTTTAGGCGAAAAGCCACCACATGTTGACGTCGGCCTAATTATGTGAAAGCCTAGGGAGAAAAAAAGTCGCATCGGAATATTGCACAATCTGAGGGCTGAATATCAAGAAAAAAGCTACAGGGAACATTTTTAGTGGCCACTATAGAGGTCTAAATGCTACTACTAGACCACTAAATATTTTAGTAGCCACTTTAGGGGTCACTGGATCAACATAACTGGCCCGATCTGTTTATTTTAAAATTAGAGTTACTGGAAGGAATACTGGATGGAAAATTACTGAAGTGGCCACTAAAACGAAAAGTAGTGACCACTTTAGTGTCCTCTCCAAGTGGTCCTTGACCTCTATAGTGGCCACTAAAAATTATCCCAGTCTCGTCATAAATAAGAATGGAAAATACTCCAAGCTCAAAAAAAGAAGCCGAAATCGGCATCAGATCGCCCAAGGGATTAATCTGGGCCTAGTGGCGCCTTCTTGGAAAGTTCAAACAGCGGATTCCAGAATCTAAAGATAGTTTTTGGCGATCAAAAAGTGGGGATTCTTGATTTTGAAGCGAAACCTTGAAAAAAAAAGTTTTGATCATGTAAATTTATGTAAATTTTGAAAGAACAGTAGAAAAAAAGTCGATGAATCAAAAAAATAAAAAAACTTTCTGACATCATACAGGTGGAACTTTGGCTCTAATTAATTACTATGATGAGAAAAACCTAGTTAATTTTAGATTGAAAAAAATCGCTTCGATCTGCAAGGCAGCTGTTAAAAAAATCCTATTTTCCAAACTTCTAGACTCTTTTGAAAAAGAAAAAAACCCTGAACTTGAAAAAATTCTAGAAATTCGAAAAAAACCTTCCAATCTAAGTGGAGTTGTTAAAATTTCATTTCTAACGAATTTTCAGATTTTTTTAAAAACTAGAAAAAAATCTGAAAGTTTGAAAAAAAGAGTGAAAAAAATCTTCAAATTTCAGAGCGAAACTTCAAAAACTTTTCTATACAAAAAAACTGTTAAAAATTCAATCAAATTTCCCGATCTTTGAATCTGGAAATATTAAAGAAAGTGTAAAAAAAAATCCTCAATTTTAGGGCGAAATTGAAAAAAAACCATTTCAAACCAAAGAGCAGCTGTTAAAAATTCAAATTTCAAAAGTTTTCCGATTTTTTGAACCTAGGAAAGGGCCTGAAAATTCAACGGAGATGTAAAAATATTGCTCAGCTTAGCGAAATTCATCAGATTGGCAGATATTTTTTAACTTCGTGTCGAAAATAGTTTCCACGAAGTCCATAATTTTCTCTAACTCTCCAAAATCTAGTTATCTCTCTCCCTCTCTGACAGCTATTTTGATTCAGTACAACTAAAGGATTCGTGGAAAATAATTTTCTTGGACCAAATTATTCAGTACCACCGTTCTTTGACGTTTCAGCGAGCAAATAAAAGAAAAAGAAATAAAAGAGGCAATAAAAAGGTCAGAAGAGCAAGAAGCACCGACGGCGGCACGTCATCCGTGTTTTCCGATGGACGTCTTCCGGCCGCCAGACAGGGCTCTCTCCTCTTTACACACTCTCTCGACGGCCCACGCGCCTCCAATTTCCGGATGATATCATTGACAGGATGACGTCATCAGAGTTGTTTCCTTATTTGGTCGGCTCAAGAGCTTAATTGCGCCAAAGACTTCCTCAATCTTGCAAGGATTCTCAAATTAGGCGAATTTCGAGTCGTTTTTTTTGCCGGATTTTCTCGAAAACAGAATAAATTTTTTTTTGGAACTAGTGATTATCGTGAGAGCTTGTTCTTTGCTTCCAACCAGAGTAACCAAAAAAGATTGGATTAGGGGGGAAAGATTGGAAAGCGCGTGGAAAACAGCGGTTTTTCTCACCGAGTTCTTTGAGTTTTGTTGCAACAAGGAAGGTTTTCTTTGGAATTTCCTATAAATGTTTCCAAGTTTTTTGAAGCCTTGAGGCTATTTTAAGTCCAATTGAAGCCTATACTTGAGGCTATTTTTAGTCAAAAAAAGCTGGAAATTTTTATTTTTGTGGTTCTTGTTTCAAAATTTGCGTTCTGAAAAGAAGAAAGCTTGAAATCATGTACCAAAAAAAAGCGAAAAATCAGGATTCAGAAAAAAAAGGTCGTAAACGATTAAGAGCTTCATCTAACCTCCAGATTCTCTAGAAAACGGTCCAGGACCTTCATTTATCCAAAAAAGAACCGAAAAATCAAAATCAACTAAAAATTTCATAATTAAATATTAAAAAAGGCCATTTTTCAACGAAAATTTGCGCTCCAAAGACAAAATCGCACAAAAAAAATACAAAAATGAAATCAAAGATTTATGTTTGGCCTATCGAATGAATTACACGTGAATCTTTTTTTCCCCATAGACTTTCACCTTTTTGGACTTCTGGAATAATTTTTTTAACTTCAAAAAAACCACAAGAATTTTTTTCCACACAAGCTTTTGAACGTAAAAAAATTCGAAATTTTTTTAGTAAAAATCGTGACAAAGAGGTATTTCAAAAAAATTTTTTTGAAATTTCTAAAAATATACTTAAACGTTTCTAGATGTACTAAGCACACAGCTTCTGAAAATCTCAATCTGAAAAATGTCCTAGTTTTCCAGAAAAAATGGCTCAAAGTTTAAAAAATCTTATCAAAGGCTTACAAAGATCAATTTGAGCTATTCCATCTCAAAAAATCAGAATTTTCCACATTCATTCATTTATTCGTGTCACTAAAGAACAAAAAAACAGAGAAGAAAGTGTTGGAGTAAAGTTTAACCAAACTTTTATACAGATTGAGGCTTCTGGAGCAGTATAACAAAACTCCAGGGGTTCAAAAAAAAAAGCTTCCTTGTTGGGAAAAGCCGAGCCAACCTAATCATCCAAACTCTACACTGGGTCTAAATTTAGCCACTGAAACATAGTTTCAACTTGCTATTTTAGGTGAGGGGGGCTCGGATTGACGTCAGGCCTTATATTGAATAACTCGGGCGGGAAAAGTTACCGAGTCTTTTTCTCTCGCAGGGGGGGAGGCCTATGAATAAATGAGAGAAGCCGTGCGAAGCCTTTTTTATTCTTTGTCCTTCTCTCTTTTTGTTATTCGATGACGCCGGTCCGAAAGTGCGGACCGAGGAAGTGTTCGCGGCCCGAAAAATTGGGATAAAAGCCGGAAAAAAGACTCGTCATTGAGTAGGCGTCCTTGCAGAAGACCAAAAACTTGACGAGGAATTTTTGAGGAGGACTTCAAAGATTATATCGCTATCAAACTACAGCTTTGAAGAGTTTTTTGATGTTTTTGTCTTAACTGTTCTCAATGTGAGAATCGAAAAAGCTTAAATCCAGTTATTCTTGATTAGCTAGGCGTGCTTTTCCAGAAAAACACTAAGCAAAAATTTTTTTAGAGATACTACGAAATTTTTTTAGTAATTTTTTTCTAACCTACAAGTTCTGTCAATTTTTTTCCATAAATAAAATTTTCGAAAAAAATCTCAAAAATGAGTTCTTTTTCGATTAACTAGCTGTTCTTTCAAAAAGGCCGAAACAAAAACCGGGCAAATTTTTTTCCGATGTTTTGAGAAACTTCAAAAAAAGCTGTTAAAATCTACAAAATTTTGTATAATTCAAGAATAAATTAATAATTTTTTTCAAAAAAAGCCAAAAAAATGATTATATTCTCAGTAACCGTTCTTGCAGAAAGCAAAAGAAAAAAACTGAGAAAAAAACTTTCCGAGTTAAAAAAATTTATTGAAACTGGTTACCTACAATCTTTGTAGATCTTCTTCAATGAATAAAAAAATTTTTTTCCGGAAAAAAAGCAAAAAAATGACAATTCACCGATGATTCCTTCTTGCAGAAGATTAAAGGCAAACTCCAAAATTTTTTAAAAAACTAAGATAAGCAAAAAAAATACAAGCTCAGTTGCTTTTGTTCTTCCAATATATACACCTTTTTTGCAAAAAAATTCCCAAAAAATCTTTTTTTTTGAGTAGGCGGAAATGGGCGTGGCCCCGTGACGTCATTGGGAATGAGAAGAAGGACATATTTTGCTCGTTTTGCATGCTCCAAAATGAGAATTCATACCCAGAATTGTAATGACGTTTTTCAACAATCTGCTTCGAAAATATTCTTTACTTGAACCTATTTATGAGTTTACTAGGGGACAGAATTAAAAACTGGAAAAAATGTCTTTTTTTTTTTGGTAATCTTATTTGAAAATGAGGCAAAGTTGAACCTAGCTTTATTTTATATGAACTTATCAAAAATCTGAAATGAACTGAAAAAAGGCATTTTCAGTTGAAAAATGCTTCTTAATCCATAAATCCGGTCGGTAATAGTTACTACTGTGAAAAAACTTTAGTGTACACTTGAGGGGTTTTTGAAGGCTACTTGGAGAAGACACTAAAGAGACCACTTAAACTACTTCTCTAGAAGGCACTATTTTGCGTCTTAGTAGCCACTACAGTGGTCTTTACCGCTCAGACTTCCATAAAGGCCTTTTTCCACTGAAGAGTACACAAATAGAAGCTCTACTGTGGCCAGAAAAACCGTCTAAACCCTAAAGTGACCCCCAAAATTTTTCCCTAGTAATTTTTATTCTTTATATCTTGAAAAAATTATCCAGAGGTTTGCTTTTCAAGTTTTTCATCCTAGTATCCACCCATTATTTTGTGTCTTAGTGGTCACTACAGTGGTTTTACGGCTCAGACTTCTAAAGAGGCCTTTTTTCACTAAAGAAGCCACTAATTCGAGCTCTACAGCGACCACAAAAACCGTCGAAACCTTAAGTGGCCACTGAAAATTTTCCTGACATCAATTTTGATTTTTATTTTTTTGAATCATTTATTTTTTAGAATCAAAATCCAGCCTTTTCAATTTTCCATTCTAGTCAACCTTCAAAATGTGCAAAAAACGGAGAGTCATCATTCAAAATGGTCCAAAAATTGTTACAATTGTGTCAAAAATGAAAAATGACCGTCAGAAAATCGTAAAGCCATTCATTTCGTGGCACATCTGTGCACATTTTTCAGGGTGCAAAATTGCTTTTTTGTCATTTTTTTTTTCATCTTCTTTTTTTAAAGACCAAAAAGTGATTGTCACACAAAAGATCTCAAAAAGGCCTCAATGGCACCTTTTTTCTGGCTTTTTTTTCGGAAAGAACCTTTTAAGGAGGTGTAAAAAAATAAGGCGGAAAAAGGAGATTCCGAAAAGTTTTGACAACTTTTTAGGAACTCAAAAAGGAGCTTTAGGATTTTTTTTTTGAGGTTTTTTGGACTTTGCCTATGTGTATTAAGAAAGGAGGGCTTTTTTCTGAAAAAGAAAACTACAAAGTAGAAAAAAGAAGCCCTTTCGAAACAGTAAAACCCTTGCGAAGAGCTATCTCGACTGATAACGAAAAACTTAGTGAGCAAAAACGGCGGTGATAAGATAGGAAATCGCGTGTTTTCATTGAAATATTTGAGAATGACAAAAAATTGTTTCAAAATCCTTTCGAAAAGAGTTCATTTATTTCACGTGAAATCGGAGCGTTTCCCGGAGAACAATGAAAAAAATTAATGGGAATTTTATTTGCATATGAAATAGGGGAAAGGAAAAAGCGTTGGCGAATAATAAAAAAATGATTTGTGGGAGATTTTTTTCTTTTCTTTTCCTGATTTTTTTCGACCTTTGTTTTTTTATTTTTTTGAAATTGGAGGTGATTTAGGTATAAAAAAATTTTTGAATGTGGCTTTTTTTAGAGTCATGAACGAGCTTGAAATCTAGTTTTTTTGTAAATACAGGGGGAATAATTTAGTAATTTATTTTATTTTTTTGAATCTTCCCCGTTCTCTTCTCAAAATCTCTTCTGAAAGCTGAAGTAAAGTGAAAAAGAAAGTTCCATATTTTTTTAGAGCTCATTAAGCCAGAGTTTTGCCTCTTGGGTGGGCTCATTGGCCTCGTTTCTGACCAACTTTTCTTCTTTTTTTTACAAGTGTGACGCGTGGGCTTAAAGGGACTAGTTAAGGACCTAATTAGGATAAAGCTTTCAACAGTTTCCTGCAAAAAAAAATTGGGGGCGAGCTTTTTTGAGTACCAAATGTCTAAATACAGCATCTCTACAATAAATATTTAAAACTTGAAAATTTTCCTCAAAGTTTTTGAAAAATGGTCTCAAACCAGTAGAACTTCTAAATGAGGCTAGGTTCATTGGAAACATTCCAACAAAAAAAAGAGATCTTTCAGGAACTTATACCCACTCAAAAGTAGAAAAAAATCAATCTTAACAAACTTTTTTTTATTTTCCATAAAGTTGACTATCCCAAAAAAATCAATAAATTATTTACTGATCAAAAATCCAGCTTTGGTAGACCATTTCTTGAAATTAACGAAGCCTAAGCAGGTCTGTATCGATAAATTAAAGGATTTTTTTAAAATTTGAGCTCATTTCCAGAAACGCCTCGGTTTTTTTGGAAGCAAAACCACGCAAAAAAATCGCTAAATGACCGTATTTCAATTCAAAAAAACCAACCATAAGTTGATAAAAAAATGTTTCATTCGTAAATATTTTGAAAAAAAGGATGAACCAGCAAAAAAATTCTGAAATAATCAACCTGCAAAAACTTCCAAACCTTTCGAGAACCTAAGCTTCAAAGTTCAGTTTCTTGCAAAATTTTCAGGAAAGCGACCTGTGAGAGAGGCGTTCCAGAGGACTAGAAAGTTTTGCGGGTTGAGATTGTTTCTTCTAGCCAATTTTCAGAAAATTCTCCTTCTAGGGACCTTCTAGAAAAATTCAAAAAAAGGAAAAAAATAGTTTTTTTCTATCAGAAATGGTTCTATTCAAACTTCAGCTTTTGAAAAAAATTCTTCAACTTTCAGGATTTCTATAAAACTACGACGATATCAAAAAAACTCCTTTAAAGAATTTTAATAATTCCCAACTTTCAAGGGCTATAAAAGGGTAAAAAATCTCACTGTTTCTCCAAAATTATTCCTTTCTCCATCAATCAAAAACCTCGTGCTCTCAATATTTCATCGTGGAACTTCCAAAAAACACGTTATAAATCACAAAAAGGTTCTATTTTGAAAAACATCCCGGCTGACGTCACCCCCAACTACTTGAACGATATGAGATTCCAAAAAAGGTGGTAATTACTTTTTTTTTGTGTTCTTAATATCTCAGGCCGCCTACACACATGACGTCATGTTTTTTTTCTCTTTATTTTGGGGGGCTTTGCTTCCTTTTTTGGGGAGGAAAAACCACTCAAAGGCTACTAGAGACTGCGTGCCAAGGCAATTAGATACTCTCGGGCCCGTGTCTGCGAATTGCCTCGGGGCGTCGTGACGTCATCCGCCAGAAACTAGGTAAAGTAGCCGGCTATTTTCTGATATGTCAAAAGGTCTTTCATGATGTCATTAT